>NW_019379491.1:53031-76317 GCF_000648655.2 Copidosoma floridanum | reverse complement strand
AAAAAAAAAAAAAAAAAAAAAAAAAAAAAAAAAAAAAAAAAAAAAAAAAAAAAAAAAAGAAGAAGAAAAAGCTCTCGTTTCTTTTCATCGTGCGGCTTGATAACCTTAAAACCAACGGCTTCAGAAAGCATAACTGGTCGAGCTTAACGTTTGGTTTTCACGATTTCGTCCTTTCGGGATGTGTATTCTTTTCGAACCAAACGTTGGTTTTCCCGTATTATGACCTCACTTCCATGAGCCGCTTCTGTTGGACTATTTTTGCGCAAACAATCTGTTGCACAACTAGTTTAATACAATTGGTCAAAGACCATCATTTCGCGTTTGGTATGTATAGCTTTAAAGGCGTCTTGAAATATTTAAATTGTACCTACCCATGAAAAATCTGACATTAGACTATAAACACTACTATGTTCAAGAAAATTCGTATCGTCACCACAAGCACTAGTACGCAAATGTTTTTCGTCATCATAATCGAGTATGATATTCTTGAATTAACCATAATATGTACCCTTATTTCGATAAAAGTACTCGCACCAAAGATGTAAGAAAAAACAAAAACAAAACAAAGTGTATTGTGAAGATGAAAAACACACAGGGCAGGGAGCTTCATTCATTTAAATTCTAATGGCATCTCAACTTCCCGAGCAGCGGAGCTCCGAGAGCTTCACATTATGCGACGTCGCAGTTTAGCGGTAGTAGGGTACCGCGGTGGCTGCTGTATTAAACCTTTTTGTCGTAGAATTTAAATTCAACGGTTTATCAAATAAGGACATCTGACTAATTATTCACCACTTATTACCCCGTCTCTCTTTCATGGCTATATTCTACCAAACGCACCCGTGAAAATCCGAGGGTACAGTCTGCGTCAACCTGGTGCTGGAGGAAAATGAATTGCGAAGCTCCTCCGAGTAAAGTTATCGAATAATTTTATCATTTTCTCCCTCTTGAATATTAAAGAGGGGGAGTTTTCACTTGATGACCATCGTGATCATAATTACGTGCGTAAAAATGGATGTTGGCTATTTTAAAGCACACAACCCGAAGAGTTCAACAATTGTCTGTACTCACGTAAGCAGTTGGCGATTTAGTATTAAAATCAATTTTAAAATGAGCTATATAACATTGATAAAAGCTGTATTGCTTGGACAATAAATTGCAATATTTGATAAATATAAGACTTACAATTATCTGGAACAATCATTGGGCAACAAAAAATGGGATCTTACCTGAAACAAAAAAAAATTAGAATAACAATTAGTTTAGACAAAATGTAATTAATGACAGGACAGCGAAGGGTATACACATACACATTTATTTATTTATAACTTTTGTGTCATTACAATCGGGTCAAGGTGACCTTCTCTAGGCTACTCGACTACCACCACCCCATATGAACAAATGGCTCATATGGCTCGTAACGTAATTTTGCTTTTAGTTTTCATAATTGTCCTCTCGTCCAAAGCTTTATTTCAGGCTTTTTGCGATCCAAAAGGAACAAGACCTTACAAAATAACCCAAACAGCTGTCAAATCACTCCAAATTGAGCTCCGACGCACCAGCCAACTCTCCAACACTTCCAACACCAAGCACAAGCCCTTGCGCGTCATCGCCCATAAAATAAAGCTCGATGGACTCTCTACGAGCTGACTCTCGGTCCTCTCGACCCCACAGTCATTGTACTATATGCCGTGACACGCGCCCTTGAAAAAAAAAAAAAAAAAAAAGAAAAAAAAGGAAGAGTCCAGGTACACAAGGCAATAAAAATAAAAGCATCCCAAGAGAACTTAAACCAGAGGGAGAGGGCATTTATGACAAAAGCGAAAATTAACTCTACGGCAATCTGCGAGTGAATTTCCTTCCCGAGGTGGCAGAGGGCGAGGAAAGAGGAGATAAAGAGAGCAAGGAGGAAGAGCCGACCTGCCCGTTCGTTACCAGCTCTTTAATTAACCGAGAGAGGGAGGGAGAGTAAGAAGTGAGGAAATCACTGCCAACGTATTTCTCCCTTTCTTATATATATACATGCATATGTATATACTTTGCTGCTGCTGCCTCGTGTTTTCTCACTGCTCAAGTGTACAACCACAGACGGATATAGAGCGAATGCTCTTTCACGAGGATACCGATGTGTACGCAACGACGCGAGAGAGCCCCAAACCTCTCCCTGTCTCTGTATACTCTTATCGCAAACAGCTGCGCCGATAAAAATAACTGTAATAATCACTGGGCCCCAACCGCAATGATTCCCTCGTCAAGGCTCCGTATATTGTGTGCACATTGCGGGCATGTAATCTTGTGTACATGTGCATGATACCTTGCTCCCCTCTGTGGGGTTGTTCCACGAATTCACGACCAGAGCGCGTTGACAGCGATGACTCCGATTGTTGCTATTTTTTTCAATGAAAATTATTGGGAAAGTCATATTATACATGTAAAGATTTCATGCAAAAGAATGTAAAAGTGAGACTGACCCAGAATGGGCTCAATGGAGCTTGCATTTGAGATTGTACGTTGTCTTTTTTTTTCCTACCCTTGGCGTTGGCTCAAAACGTTGCAGCATAAATCCTGAACAGTAGTCCTTTTTATCTAAACTATTTCGATTAAACGTTGTGATGTTTAATTTTTTTGTTTTTTTGTTTTTTCTCTCTTTTGATGTACCATAAGGTATACCTGATGAGTGTTTAAACCCCTGCATCTAATGGATCCAATTGAAAATTTGTTTTGGTAAGTATGGTTAGATTAAGCAAACCACGTCTTTTGGGGTTGCGAGCCATTCTCCTGAAAAATGGTCGTACCGATTTTTCTTTTTTTTAAACAAATCCTCCAACAAGCTGAAAATACCAACACCACACGAAGATCCGTAAAATCGTTCTCGCTTCATCATGAAAAAATCCACCGAAAACGTGACCCCCTCTTCTATACCAAAGCACGTGCCCATCACCGCTGCACCGGCAACACGATTTCGTTTCTCCTCCCGCGCCTTATACTCTCTCTCGGAAAGATAGAGGTTCGTACAGCGGCCGTCATCGTCAGAGCGCAACTACCCAGGCACTATACAGACGGGAAGACGATAAATCCGATAGACGAGTCCCTCTTTTTTTCTTTTTGCTCTTCACCGAGGAATATAAGTAAGAAGGGGAAGACGGAGGCGAGGAAAAACTTGGCGTAGGAGCTCTCTTCCCTCCGAGGAGATATAACCCGATAGCAGCTGCTGGCTGCAGTATGTAGGAGGGAGAGGAGGTATATATACGTATATAGGGACAGAAACAAAAAAAGAATTCCAATTATCGTTTTGCAGGTGTTTGCTTCTGTCCGTGTGTTTTCTCTCGCATTCCCCGCTGCTCTTTTTTATCTGTACCCCACGTATTAGGTAATACGTGTGAGTGATTAATTTTTTTTTTATTTTTTTTTTTTTTTGCGCCTCGAGTCACCAAGCTGTTGGGCGAGTGCGTTGTGCTCGATGGGCGACGGAAGTATAGAGGCAAGACGCTTTTACCGCCGTCGAGGTGATTAGTTTGGTCGGAAACATGTACACGTCGAAAGCGTTGCCGCTGTGTTGCGATGATGATTTTAATTGTACATCATCTAGGAAGCTCAATGAGATAATTTTTTTTTTTTTTTTTATAAGACATCTTCTCCTAGTTATGAACAATTTCGTCAACAGCCACACTTGGGTATGAATTGCAATTGAAAGAGCTTTCCATCTCTGTACGTGTAACAGGTACCCTTCTTTTTTTTTTTTTTTTTTTTCAAAAGTAGGTGCTATACCAGCAGGTGAAAGACGTACAAAATTTGTGAACGTCAACAAGATGGAACGATTTATTGTCAATCGAGTTGGCGTTTTAGAGAAGTTACACGAAAACTGGTGGGGAAAAAAAAAAAAAAAAAAAACTTGCTCCGTAGATACATAATACACACTGTACCTACTTAGCCAGCGGCGCTCTTTTATTTCACTCGATAAATCCAGCGCGTGCATATATACGCGTGTATTATACAAGCGCTACCTACCGTAGAGACACGCTGAGCCAGCAGTAAGTAAGTAAGTAGTACCTACCGCTCCGAAACGCACGCTCGAGCAAAAGCGCCTTGTAACTTTCAGCAAGTGCCTGATACTGTGTACGTAACTTTGGTTACTCCGCTTTTGCAAGTAAGTTTCTCAATCGCAGCCAAACTCCTGTATAAAGTATATTTAATCCGAGGTGTTATACAAACGTATATGCTATACACACACATGAATAATTTCGCTCTGAGCGGGGAAAGGCGAACGTGCGATAGTTGAAAGATAACGTCAAACTCCTACAAGTTTTCTTTCTTTTTTTTTTTTTTCTTTAAGGTATAAGGGGTATATTTGTACTTTACGATGTTCTCGCAACTCTTGGCGATATGATGCTTCAAAAGGTATAGCCAACTGTAAGAACAAAATAAACAATCTTACATTGGGAATTCACCAAAGGAAGAACAATCCGATGATTCATCTTCATCCAGTGTAACCAATGCATCAGCAATGCGCTCTACTTTGTCTAAAAAATAAACGCCACGAAGTACAATACATCCGAAAGAATCGCTAACTGCTTAGAAGTGGTAGTAGAAGACCTTGCCAAGCCCACGAGTGATTTGTGCGCACGATCGATTAAATGTATGCCCAAATGAATCGCCTAATTACGTCTCACGCGTCGTGCGTACGCGCAGTAGTAAAGACAAGGGAGGCGCTATTACGACGTGGAGGTGACATAAAAGACAAAGGTGTACCTACTCGACACGGGACAGAGGCACCGCTCGGGTGATTCGCAATAATATAAATATGTGCTCGCCAAGTCGTCTATATTAGCGCGAGTGAACGCGAGCACTCTTATACTTATACCTGCTACACGTGTATTGTAGGGTATGCGCGTTTGTGGCGGATGAGAGTCTCGGAGAGGAGAAAAAGAGACGGTGACGACAGGCAAGGCCGCGGTCGAGGAGCTGCACATGTACAGATATTACGTGTGTATGCAACGAGAGACATATATCGAGGTGTTGGTCTTTTAACGGACACGCGCGCCCATGGTTTGTATTAGTTATAACTACATACAAGGACTGGCAATTTGATCAGCTTTGTATCATCAGTCACGAATGTTTGCTTAGAGGTACAATGTTTAGTTTTAGCAATTGATGGACGATCGATGGCGTGCCCTATAGGGTACTCAATACTAATCTTTCATTTTACCAAAAATACCTGCTGAATGCAAAACCGTCACTATTATTTTTACAAGAGCTCCGAAGTTGTTTCATTTAGACGGATACACCTCAACATAAAACGATGAAATATAATTTGAGTACCTGACTTTTTTTTTTTTTTTTTTTTTTTTTTTTTTTTTGGCTGAATGAGCTTTCGGGAGGGGTGGTTTTTGCCTGCGACCGAGTTGCGCCGATTTTTTTTCATTGGAATGATGTGCATCCGTTTGGTGCTTTTTTTAATAAGAACAATAACGAAGAGAGTTTGAGGTGGACCAGAATCTTTGCCGACTTTTTTTTCCTTGGACGGATGGCAATTTTTTCATTTACCTCGATGACTGTGATGGTAAAGCTCACAGTGGGTGAACGCGTTTTTAATAATTTACAAAACATAAGTGCACCTCGTGGCGTTCGAGGGGCACTCGCGAGCTTTTTGTCCCCACATGTTATGCTTTCGAGCATCTCACTTTTCTTTGAAGCTCTCGGAGGTTTTTGCAAAAAAACACTCCGTGAATACCGCTTCGTGTTATTTTTAAACCTTACGATGTGTGTGTGTGCGCGTGTGTATTTTTGCCCTTTATATAAAAACAAACACCAAAACAAAAATGCCAAAGGAAAAGCGTGTATCAAAGTTCAAAAAATAGGTACACACCACGGGACGTCGCGGCAAGGCGGAGATCCTGAAACGAAGTCGCGCAGCGTAAGCTTTCCCGGATTACTTTCTCCTTACTATTTTCCGATTCGACGTAGAAAATACGAAAGGTTTCATTAAAAAAAAAAAAAAAAAAAAATAAAAAGAACCNTTTTTTTTTTTTTTTTTTTTTTTTTTTTTTTTTTTTTTTTTTTTTTCAACGAAAGAGATTGTACCCAATCGAAATAAGAGTTGCATGCTTCAACCGGACTATCTTTTTGGACCTGCCGAGCGACACGTTAATTGTACGAGTTGTACGCTCCCAATGTCAGCCAAATGGGCGGAACAATTAAATATAATGAACAGTGCCGATGCCATTAATGACGATAGATTAACATACGTACAAAAGACATCGATGCCAAAAGAGAGTATATGTGTACACCCATAACATAAAAAGTCCCCGATTGTCCGACAATCGCAGAGGAAGCAAGCGTAAACAAGCAATTCCGAATCCATGACTTCTCGGTGGTGGGAACCACAGTGGTGGCAAACGTACGGACCCTTGAGCGCTCGAACAAGCCAATAAGCCCCGGAGTAGCGCGGAGCTGAAAGCCCAAGATCCTCTGCCCACATTGCCGAGCGAAATCACCGGGGCCCGGAATACAACGGAGCAAGATTTGCGCCTCGGCAAAGAGAGCGTATACATAAGTAAGAGAGATGCCAGCGGCAGCAGGGAAGCAGAGTCGCTAAGTGACTCGGCGATTATGCGACGCGACCGCTCCTGCGCCACCAAAGTGCAAACGCCGCGCGGTACCCATACATATACTCAGGGCATCCCGCACCTGTTCTATACGAGTGTATACTACACGCTCCTGTCTGGGCTATACATTGACGCTCCAGCGTCAGTGTTTAAAGGAGCTGTACAGGCAGACCGAGATTGGGTCTCTAAAACTATAATACTTTGGATCCACTCAAGTTGGTGGCAGAAAGGTTTCACACAGGTGGTTGGTTTGACATCCCAATGTTTGGAGTAAGAAGATTCACGAGAGCATGATCAGGTATGGTTGTTTACACGCCAAAACGATGGAGCCACCCGATTTTCTCAAATACAGTATGGTACAAAAGCAATCATAAATTTCTCTGTTGGTGGATATGATTCTACTGGACCGCGCACACACCGTGCCAAGTTCCACTATTCGGAATGGAAAATATATAGATTGAAGATGGGATGCAAACAAGCTTCACCCTCGGTCAAACGTTGCAAGCTCGTGTACACAGAGTTGAATAGAAGCGTCACGCAAGACCATACCGGCAAATCGAGTGGATGCAGCTTAGCCAATTGATCCCACGTATAGACGCATGAACGATGGTCCGAGACGTTTGGATTCACTGGCCTGATTCGCCAAGTCGTTAACTGGATCATATAGCGGTACGGCGGGTGGGATGGAGATTAAAGCCCCGATCGCCCACTGGTATATGTATAACCTATACGTGGAATCCTATAACCGGCTAGTGGCTAATGGATCGAGGAGCCGAGACCGGCAACTGCTGGCTATTGCTATTGCTTCTGATGTGTGCACCACATTTCATGATGATGATGATGATACACGCGCGTCTCCTCCCCCTTTTGCTTGCGCATCACCTTGTGTGCGTATACACAAGCTGCACTGCTAATTGTAAGGCCCTCCGAGGAGAGGAGAGGATCTCTCGAGTTGCATCACACGATGATGATGCTCAACTGGTGTACATAGGGACAGATCGGTTCGTGTTTGTTGTACAAATCAAACATCAGCCGGCGTAATGGATATACTACCGAAAACACGGATATATGTGCAATGTGTATACTCTATTGTGTCGCGTACGCGGGGCGTTGAGGAGAAATTAATCGAGAGCGACGTTGTCGTTAAGACATTGTCTTGTGTCTTTCGAGCGACACGCCGGGCTTCTGATTGATATCATCTACTGGCGGATGGCGTTTGATGGAGTTTTCACGGGTTGCACCTCTATATACTCGTTGTTGAAGCTGGACGGTGTACGCGCGTCCCTATGTATACGATGGTTGTACACGCGCCAAGCAAAGTGATGAATGGGAGGGGAGGACAAAAAACGAGAAAAATACTTGTTTGGAGTCCGGGGATTTGTTGACTTGTTTGGGCGCTGCAGCGTTAACCTACATACTTATGATTTCAAGGGGTGGGCGGGGCTTTTCGTTAGTGATCTGGTCGATCAACTTCTTTTTTTCCTTCAACAAGTAAAAATAGTTTCACGCTTTTAATATCTTAGAAACCACGAGCGTTTGAAACACAATTTTCCTTGCACGAGGGAAACTGTAGCTGGCGTTTTTCAAGAAACCATTTAATTTCACTCTCCGTCAACTTTTCATCATTGCAAAGAGCACACGGTCCAACACCCTTTTTTCCGGCAGATGCAACCAAATCCATCCGTAGAGATGAAAAATCTTTATCCCCAACCACCACGAAGCAAAAACAAGTTTCCTTCAACTCGCAAAAGTAAAGCTCTTGAAACAGTTGCACGAAAAATTTCCACCTACACAAGAGACGAAGGCACACATTGCAGCGGTACTCGGAGCACACACACGCGCGTGGAGAGCATCAATATCGCCCCGGCAAACGAATCGCGTGTAATCCATTTACGAGATTCCTGCTCTCGGTGTGCGGTTACCACCCTGGTGTACGGCCTCCCACCCACCTCATCTTCCGACTCTCGTTGGCGCCCTGTTATTGATAGATAAAACGACAGGAAGGCAATAAAAATGCCGCGCGCAGCAGAGCACCACTCAAGAGAGAGAGTTTACGTTGAATTTTACTTTTTCGCCAAGACGGATAGAGAAGCCACTCTGCTTTGGGAGGGAATAATAGACGCGCCCGAGGAGGGATTGTACATCCATCCCTCTGTCCGTTTGCGCCACTCTAGCTCTCTTTTCTTTCATCTCGCGATCGCTTGGTATTTTTTTTTTTGCTCTTTTTTTTTACCTCGCGCTTATTCGCTCAAGGAATTATGGCATCCATACCTTGCTCTGTTTTTCGCTACTTGGACACGATCACTGCTTTGCATCTCGCTGGGTTTTGTCTCCATGTAACTCTACCACAATTTTTAAGATATGCCACTGTACGCTCTTCTTCTATTTTTAATGTAAAATAAATTTTGAACTCAATATCAGTACAGTGTTGAGCTTTCATATACCAACTCGAGTGTTATCGATTGGAAGTAAAACAAAGCCAAACATCCTTATTTAATCTCACCACTGGCATATTCATTTTTTTTTTAATTGGGACTCTTTATTAAAAAAATATATGCTTTTTCATGTAAAACTTTACTGATATATTTATAACTAGAGAAAATACGGTGTCTTTGCAACATGCAACAAATGAATGTGGAAATTTACTCATCATCGTGTCATTCTCGTGATTATAAAATCGGCATTCAAGAGATACGTGACTCGTCAAACTTAATAAAGAATCGAGTGCCATTCTGCTGTTACGTAACCAACAAACAGATAAAAAATGTATTTATAGCTACAGGGAATTTTCTCGAATTTCCAGTGGGTAGGTACAAGTATCCAATTTAATTACGTAGATATTAATACACGAAAAATCAAACGATGCATTAGGCTCAACGGATCGATGAAAAAAGTGAATGTAAATCGGAAAATTGTAATATTGCTCGCAAAGGAGAGAAAAAGAGAGAAAAAAGTGGAAACTGGCTGAAATCGAATCAGCGAAAGAGAGAGAGAGCAAAAAAAAAGGATGCGCAAAAAGGAACAGAGGAAAAATTGCTCGGGAAAGCGAAGCGCGCAGATATAACGAGGGAAGACGCAAATAGAGCGAACGGCAAAATTCAACCATCCACTGCAGCGCTCCATGGAGCAAGAGACGTGTATATAGGAGAAATAGCACCAGAGAAATGTAATTTGTTGATTCCCGGCCTTTTCAATTGCGTAGCTTTTAATCTCCGCACTGTTTTTTTTGTTTTCATTAAACTTGATAATTACTACTGATTTGTTAGCACTTGTTAATCAAATAACACAGCACTTTCAAATACTCTACATATTACGCTAAATACTCTAAAAAAAAAAAAAAGTTTATCCGTTGAAAAAATTTTTTGTACATCGAGTGCAGGGAAATAAAAAGTACCCATTGAAAAAAAAGGTTTAGTTCCAAATAAACCTTCCACGAAGAAAAAAACCCATTGAATTCAAAGTAACAATATCGCGTACAAAAATCGCTGCAGCAGATTTCATAGGCTCTCCGTAAATCGGATAAAATTCAAATTTCAGGCTAACGGGACGGCCCGCGCGAGTTTTTTTCCCAGTACCCTCTTTAAAAAAAGAGTGAAGGAAGAAGGACGAAAAAAAATATATATATATCCAGCGCATGTAACTTTGTCACCGCGGGCGTGTCGTAAAATACATAGTTTTTCCCTCACGAAGTGCCGCGTGTTATCTGTACGTGCGTTTTAGCACTGTCCACTTTTATCTGTATTTATTCACGCGTGTTCAGTCGGGGGGTACTCGTGATCGCACATATAAATTCATGAAGCCGGGACGAGCGTGAAAAATGCATTTTCGTCCGTATATTGGAACGTACATAATAATTTTTCTCTTCTGGGTAGAACAGGACTGCATTAAAAAATATCACCTGTGGTTCCTTCGGGACACATGGGACCTCTTTAGATACCGTGTTATGTTCTCGCGTCATTTTGCATCCGAAATTTTCGCTACATTTTTAGAATATAAGTCAAAGACTATAATAAATAGTCAAAGAATATAAGTAAATATAGTTCATGCAAAACTACTTTATGTATAATAAAAAAAAAAATAAATAAAAAAAATTACAACAAATTCGAAGGTATTGAGGAAAGGAGTAAAAATAAAACAGTAAGTAAAGATATGATTGTAAATTGTATAAATAATATACGAATTTTAAAAAGTTAAAAAAGCGTTGCACAAAGCTTGCTCCGATAAGTAAAAGAAAAACATACTTTTAAATGTAAATTATTTAATAGATTTTTCAACGTTTCAAAAAAAAATGTTTTTCCTGAGTACATTACATTCTTCTTTTTTTTTTTTTTAATTATTATTTATTGTAATACATCTTAGATATTCAAGTTTTCGGTAAGTATTTTACGAACAAATTTTTAAAATACTTTTTCGAAGACTCTTTCTTTTTTTTTAATTTTATTTTCTTTCACATTGTACTGAATGATTTTTGCTGAAAAAATATTATCTAGCATTGTGCTATAACTAATAATATAAAAAAAAAAATTCTTCTGCACATGTACATATTATAATGCATTACAATTTCAGCAAAAAATATCCCAAAAAAATTAAAACAATACTCATGCCCTAGTCTCAACAGGATAAACTAAATAAACAAATAGGAATTAAAACTGTGATTTCCAACCGATTACATTCTCATTCAATGTAACTTTAAAGCATTGGGAATCCGCGTAAGTGTTGCAGTTGCGAAAAATGTGATAAATGACGTGGATAATTTATTCGACGCCTCTTTATCAAGTTTCGAATCATTGCAGGGATATCACACTTTGTGGCATCGGAATAATACCGATCTGGCGATTTTACCACATTCCATCCGACTTTTTCCTATCGCGTAAAACGCACGCGCAAACCAACCTTTGCACTTTTTACTGGCTTCCGCAAACTTTTACACAACATGTACACGTACGCCCGAGTCATCTCACCGCAAGCTGAACAAGTTCCGTTGCTCCCAATATATTAAATGGGGCGAGTAATGTGTTTGAATAACGAAAACGTGACTCTGTCCCGCGCACATATACGTCATGACGAATGATACAATAAATATCTAACTTGCAGTCCATACGGAATGACGAGTAATTTTCTCGTATGTGGTCACAATCAAATGCGGCAGCACAACATTGTACCCTACATGTTAATATTTCCAAAATTGCATGTACTTTTGAAAAGCTGATTAATAAATTCAAGTGATGGCGTCCCCGGAAGAGGCCTTCAAATTTTACGCGCACAATTCATGTACAGCAATTTTTTTCCTGTGATCGCTCATTTCACTTGTAGGTCATTTGTGTACACAAGGAAAAAAAAAGGGCGTGACACAGGATAAATGGTTAACAGTGCGTTTCTCGTGGGGATTATTTACTTGTCGAAGACGTTTCATTTTTACGCGAAATTCGTGAACAAGCAAATGATTTTGCAATTAATTTATCCATGAAATTGTAACAATGGTAAACAAAATTTAATAAGACCATTTAATTACTTATACAAAATCATTCATACCAACAAAATCGAGAGTGAAAATTACAAATTGATAATAACCTGAACTATGTGATTGGACGACTAATAAAAAGAAATGTCGACAAGGAGAGCGAATTTCACGCGTACCAATAGAGCAAGCGATAATCCACATGGACGACCGAGCGTTTGGAACTGTTACAGATCATTGAATTGCAGATACGGCCAGCTGTTACTATGGATTTGGAGGAACCAAGTGGGAAAGGGAAGGGAGGGAGGGACAAATTTGGGGCCACTGAATTGATGTTAACGCGATAGGTTGCGAGAGGCGGTGTTTGATTTTACGAGAGCGCTCGAGTTCTTTCATTTGACTTTTAGTTGGGACCGATTGGTGGTGCTAAAAATCTTTTTCACGGGAGCTGTAGGTGGGAATATTTTACATTTTTCAGGTATGAAATTAACGACGGTGGCCAGGCACAATGTGACCACGTAAAACTCGACGACGAGCAACTCGTTCTCCATGGGGGTGTGGGAAAATCGATGGGCGGATTTATTAGAGCAATTCATACGTACGAAATATGGCGTTTAATCCCTCCCGATGCTAATGCACGAGAATTTTCGGTAATTGTACTCACCTGAAACAGAAAACGACGTACATTTCTTTAGAGTGGAAATTATTGGTATTATTTTTTTTTTTTTTTTTTTTTTTTTCATTAAATTAATATCTTAGTCGTACATTCAATAACATTTCGATATGGGAATGCGAGTCGACAGATTTTTCCTATTCTTCAAGGTATACGAGTAAAACAATGTTCTTCGATAAAACTTTATAAAACAATTTGAATTAAAGGAGGTCACTCGATTTTCTTATAGTTTGTAAGTTCAATTGAATCATCGAACAAAGAACTTTATTGTTGGAGAAAAAAAAAAGAGAGAAAATCTTACAGGATTTTTTGGAGGTATAAAATTCTCTCCAACTCTCGACAAGAATCGTTTAATAGAGTCTTTTGATGTAGGAGTTGACATTGTTTCAGCAAAATGACAAAAACTTTTCCGAATCGTTTTACCGGTTTCTCGGTTCTCGCAGAGCTTCCTCTAAATTTTCAATTTTATATGACAATCCAAGAAGAATTTCAAACAAAAGCGCAAGGTATATGGTGTTACCTACAGCGCGAAGAGATCAAGTGTAGCCGGTGACGAATCGGATGTACTCTTATAAATAAAAAGGAAAAGCCTCTGTCAGAGATAATATTACAATACTTAGGTATATGTACAATAAAATCCACA
The DNA here is from genome assembly GCF_000648655.2 of Copidosoma floridanum. Next base: position 62,941 of record NW_019379491.1, on the reverse strand, counting down.
TCAAAGTACATTGTTAATCACATCATCAAACTAACCATCAGCCATATAAACCCGAACGTGAGCAAGCGCTTGTCCATATCATACCAATATCCTACACGTAATATCGCTTACATTACACGTATGGTATAGATAAACCACACTGAGGGCACAGTATAGGTACGAAGCACATACAGTGCAGGGTGAGGGTATATTTTCGACTGTGCATTAGAGCCTCGATGCACCGATAATTCAATTCAACGAGGGCAAATACTCCTGCGCCCCGCAGCCAACTCCCCCGTCAAAGTGGCCTGCTTCGAATTATAGTTTTCAGTGGCTGTAATAACGTATACCAACAAGCGCCCCTCTACTCCGGTGTACACGGGCGTGTAGCGAAGGAGCGCGTCCTCCCACGCTGTGTGTAATATAATGTCAAGGTGGTGATCTCTATACGTATACACCTACATACATATATAATATACGTTTTCACGGAGATTTGTCATCGTGTATGAAACATAATGTTGACACTTTCAAGGTCCTCAGGGGTGGGCTGCACCCGTATACCCTTACTGCATGCAGCACGTGTCACTCTCTCTCTCTCTCTCTATCCCCTGCTGCTGTAACCCAATAACGCAAAACCCCTACAGAGTGACACACAGAGACAAAACAAAGCTGCTTTGTATATATAAATGTTGTATAGGTCACACAAGCGCATTTAATAAACCAAGGGAGACAACAACAACGGCTGACGGGCGCACAGGATGTAGGTACATACAATAAACACGTTTTACGTATAGAAGGACGTAGTATATTTATGTATACAGTCACGTGGGGAAGTCCTTCGCGCGCCCTCCACCCCGTATGCACCCGTATACACGGGCAGTCATCCGGTTTCGCTGCTTTTTCGCCAAAGGTATACATATATATATATATACACCTATATACTGTGACCATCGGGGAGAAGGTATGTATAACCAAGGGGTTGCGCGTGTTCATATATATACGTATGCGCTCGGAGGCCACAGCTTTTGCGGGGGCGAGGGCAAGCGAGATAACAAGAGACGCCGCTATTATGACGTCAGCGCGATGAGGAAGAAGCCGTATTGAATGTTCGCGCTGCGCAGTGCTTGGATCCCTATATATTTTAATTACTTGCAGGTGGTTACAACGTGTAACTATTATGTATAATGTACAGGTGTAGATAACGTTTCATCGCCAAGGGTATACCAGTAACTGCACTGTTTTTCAACCATAAGTATATCGGTGATCCGTATAACGATGCCGATGCTTGTCAAAGCACCTTGGAATATTTACGCGCGCGCGTGCGTATAATATATAGTTATGCGCCATATTCTCTCTATCTTGGTATATCCACTCGATTAGCTGTGCCTTAGTTTGCTCGGAGCTCGAGTGGGGAACAATCCAAGGCCGTGTATAGATGATTTGCCGAGTCACTGTTATGTTTTTGTCCGACGTGTCCCATTCGTTTGCCACGTAATTGTTGAGAAATCCAAACTCGGATTAATTGATTTCCGATGAATCGGGACAATAATTTGACAACCTCGCACACCTGATTTTATAATATATATTTTTGTTGTCATCGGTGAGCAAACTTTACAATTATACCCGCGTTGAAATTTACTGTCGCCACGATTCAAATCCACAGATCCCGAGTGGAATCCCAAGAGTTTGAAAACAGTGGCACAGAGAGAGTGCAAGTATAGAAGACATTCCACGCGAATTGGAAATACCTTGCGTTCGCACGGGGCTCAAGAGCAACGCTGCAGTAAAATTCAACAGCTCGATTCATATACGCGGGACTCACCGTAATGCGCGAGCAAAACCACGTCAAATCCGACAATAAGTAGCCGTCAGTCCTTTTTCGGGTGATGGGTATAGATGGGAGTGAGAGAGGGACACATATTTATTATCTCATCGCTGATTCCGTCGCATCCGTCACTCGGGGCTCGCGAAAAAAATTCCAACGATCCGTCAATCGACTACATCTTTGCGCCCCAACTCTCGATGCCCGCCCTCGCGTATATTACCCGGTGTCCTCGTTCTCCCGTCATAACGGACAATGGAGGCCCCGCGCCTCGTGCCATTGTGCAGCGGCTCCGTGCCAGACGAGCACAAAGGAGACGGGTGCAGAGCTCGGCGCAAAAGGGAGGAGAGGAAGAAGAAGACCTGCATATACGGTATATAGCCAGAGGCACGCCTTCGAAAGAGAGGAGCGTGTTCACCTGCTCGCGAAATTTCGACCGAGCCCTGTTTCCTCGCTATCTTTTTTTTTACCCCCGTCTATCTGTTGCAGGACACGCGCGGAGCCTCTCATTAGACCGTCTCGCGGTTCGTTGTTGTTCTTCCGGACACGCGTTTTTTTTTTTTTTTTTTTTTTTTGCGAGAGCTTGCGTAAATTGGCAGGTCTACAGATCACCGGGTCATTAGAACAGGTGGCATGGCTGCTCGCTGATGCTTGTATACCACACACTGCCATCGGGCAAAAGGGTTTCCAGCTTGAAGATGAAGTTGGGGTACGACGAAAAATTGATTAAAATTGTTTTTTTTTTTTTTTTTTTTTTTTTCTTGAATGTACGCAACGTGCGAGGAAAAAGAAAAAAATAAAAATCAGAGAGCGACGTCACGCACACTATACAGATGAATGATATGCGCTCGGCTGCGACTGTTGGGTCCAAACTCTGACGAAGAGGCGCACGAACAAAAGTATTGTAAGGGAATTCCTGAGGTATTTACACTCTTACGCCCGAGCGTGCAACGACGACGACTATACAGGTAAGTCCGAGCAACGCCAGAAGTTGCCGTGGCTACGTAAGGTATAGGTATACACATGCGCGTCTGGCATACCTATACGGTGTAAGTAAGTACACGCGGGAGAGAGTGAAGAGTGGAGTTGCTGCGTAGCTGATGCACACACTCGGGAGGAAGGGAAACCGGATGCAACGCAAAACGAGCTAGCGACCGATAAGCGCGACCAACAGCCACGGCTCTCCGAACGCAAGTTAAAGTGTGTTTTCTGTTCACGCAGGGTATTTCCGTAGCGCGGAGGGACTCTGCGAGTACGAGATTACTTACTGCGCAACGTGACGTCACCTGCATTTTGATAGATATATATTGTGTGGGTCCACTACTGTTCAGGAGATCTGCTCTCTTCTGAGCGGATTTTTTTCTTCGTTTTTCGTAAAAAAAAACCGGTGAATCGGTAAAAGGACCATCATATAGGACAGCCGGGGCCCACAAAGAGGGGTGTTTTTCATTGGATGTACAGTTGTATGGAAAAAGTCTTCTCCGTAAATCGAGAGTCAACGACCGTGCATCTTTAATTTTTTTGTTAGAGATTTTCGGAATTGGCCACTATTGAACGGCAAAAGAGATAAATGGGTAAAATTAACTTCTGAGACCGACAATTTCGTATACACCTCTCGAGTGTGGGAGGTGTAATCTTATCTATCGAGAGATAGATACAAGTGTTGGTGTGAAAATTTTGTGTATCTCAGCCTGCCTGCGGACTTGTGATACAAAGGTGATTCGGTTGTACATGTATTTTGAAACATTATGCGGCCAAGAGTCACACCCAAAAGGTTACACAAGACCAGCAAATGTGCTTTTTCATTTTCCAATACACAAATATTCGCATTCAATATCGTTGGTTTTTCTCTTATTCAAAACTAAAAAGGTTTCACGCTTGGCCAATTATTAAAGAGGCTTTAATCAACCGTCAGTCGTTAATGAGCTGATCGTCATGTATATACCTCTGTATGGAAACCAAAGATCCCACATCAATCCCATTAGCCATGCGGTCTATACACACGCGAGCACACAGTCACGTACAGGTTAATTCGTCGAATTTTTTTTTTCTTCCATCCACTCTTTCAGTACGCAAAGCTTAAAATTTCGTAAAAGCACAGCTTCCCTTTCACTATAAATAATGAGTCGTCCGTCGCTGCCTCTCTCTCGCTGTGCCATTCGATTCATATCAATCATGCACACAGTTAGTGGGGGTATTCGACGCGCACGATACTCTCCATCAGTGCCGTATTCAAAGGGCACTTTTTAATATATATGTCATATGCGTATGTAGGAAGGTACATACCTATTTGTGTAAGCTTTACTGTGTGCACTGAACTTCATGACTCGTGAAACGATTGAGTAAAAGAGGATTTCAAAAAAAAAGAGCAGGATTCAATGATTTGTCAACTGATTTGATAACTAACCAAATTTGCACGTAATTTATAACTTTTGTGTGACATCGTAAGTATACAATTATAACTCTTGGATAGTACAACAGACAATTAAAGGCGTTTAAAGTTTTTACTTTTGAAAATTACCTTTTTTCTTTTTTTGTCAATCCATTAGAACAATTTTTACACGGTGTATTTGTATAATTCAATCGGTCGGAGGACAAGTGAGGCAATAAAAAAAAATTACGACATGGCGTGTAAATCAGTTGTCAAAATCAACTGTACACCCGATTCTTCAAAACAAAGGTCCTCTACACAGTTTTTTTGTTTACTGTTTTATTGTTCAGAGGCTATTTTACGCGTGATCACAGTCACTGGCTGTTTTACCTTTCGAAGTGGGATTTTATAGCGCGTGGCGACGACTCCCTTTTATTTTCGCTTCGCACATACCACTAAAATCCTTCCGAAGTAATGAAAAGCTTATCAAGGGAGTTAAGGGGTTGAAAAAAAAAACAAAAACAAAAAAACACTTTGTGGCTCATTTGGGATGTTTCAGGAAAAATGATTTTGCCTCCCCTATAAAATGAAATGAATTTGTGCTTCAGAAAAACAAACATCAAAACAATAATGAACCAATACTCAACGATGCAGTTTAAATATTATCCGTTCGGTCAAGCCCGTGCAACCATAGAAAATATAAGTATAGCAACAACAACACGTGCAAAACGCAAAAGAAACCAAACGCTTGTAACTCCATACGTACGTGTACCTACGACAGACGAGAAGCAGAGTAAGTATTACGGAGGTGAAAGAGGGCCTCGAGGGTAAGTGAGTGTAAGTTTCTATATATACCATACACGGAGTAGGTATAGGGCACGCACCGTATAGGACCCATTCAATGAAGCATCTGCCCCCTCGCGCGCTCTGCAGCTGCCCCGAACAGAGCCCATATGTCCTCATCTCCGTAGGTATACATATGCATGTACGACGCGCGCGCTTTTTTTTTTCTCCTTCCATACTTGCTTTTGCTGTTCTTTCTTTCTCTCTTCCCTATTTTTTCTGCTTCAGAAGCGACGAGGGAAAGATTCTTCATGTGGAACCGAAATTTCGAGTCCTCTTTTGCGCATTAGGTGCGCACACTGAGGTGTAGACGGTTTTTCATGTGTGCGAGTTGTTTTTTTTTCTTTGGTCGTCTCGGGATGCTTTTGCGTCGTTAGAGAGACGTGTATCAAGCTGGCAACAACAAGTAACAAACCCTTAAATCTATGGACAATTTGTCGCTCATTTCTTGTCAATTTGTTACGCAAAAACGAAATTTTTTGCTATTTTCAAAACTGAGGTATAACAAGTTTCGCTAACTTTTGATTTTAAGCCAACAGTACATGTCGAGTATCTCGACTTTGGAAGGGTCTACAGAAAATCTACCAGTGACAACATTTTTTGCTCGTATGTTGCTCAACCCACGTGCCAATTACCATTTTTCACCAAAGTTGAAATGGCCCTTCTCGTGAATATCAAGCTACAATTAATTTGTCTTCGGTGAAGCAGCTGTATCCTAATCATAAATAACGATTTTATCTGTATGAAGCTTGGCACAGAACAAATCAAGTTCAAAGTGTATTATGTAAGTCGTCCAAGTCAAAGACTTTTTTTCTATTTTTTTTTTTTTTTTTTTTTTTTTTTTTTTTTTTTTTTTTTTTTTTTTACATTGGAAACTTTATTAAAAAAATTGTGACAGCAATGTGTGGTTGAACTTTTTGTCCTCTCGAAAAGCTCGGATGTTGAAATGTGGAGCACAGAGGTGCCCGAAAATACCCCGAGATACCCGCCAAAAGTATTGAAACGATCAAACAAAAATGATCTCAGCAACGAGAGGGAGAGAGAGCAAGGATGACTCATTGTTTTGAATAGATCGATTTCACGTATCGTTCAGCCAAAAGCCAGACATATTCAACTGAAAATATTCATTTTTCCGCAACCTCGACTCTCAAGTCAGTCGTAAACGCCAGATTTGAAACGACGCACACCAAGAGAATGAAAAATGCGGAGAAAAGTGAGTGAGAGAGATGAAAAAAAAAAAAAAAAAAAAAATTGAGGGAACCGTGTACATGTGTTATGGGTGAAAGGATAAGAGAGCGTGGCCCATGTAGGAATTCGAAAATCAAGAGAAACGAGAGCGAAGGAGAAGACCGAGCTTTTGAATCCGCGAGGGCTCCCCCGTGTTTCCGACACGGGCGCTTTATCGGGCTAAGCCAGCAACCACCACTCCATTTCTCTTCCGCGTGACTTGTCTCTTTCTCCCCCTTTTTCTCTTATTTGCTCTCCTTTTTCGCAGGGAAGGAGAAAGAAAATACTCACTGATAATGGCTCCTCCTGCCCCCACCCCTCTAGACCTCTTGCTCTGCGCTTTTTCCAGATTAGAGGACACGAGCACTCCAATTCGCGCGAACGACCGAGAGACGATTCACACGCGAGAGTAGTTTGTACAATAAGGACAGGAGAACGAACTCATCCAGAGTAATTCGCTCTCTTACTCTTCCTTTCGGTTTCCGATTGAGTTATTATTCGTCCTCGTCATCGCTATCCTCCAGTGTTTTGCTCGTTTTATGGGCTTTGGTCGAAGAGTTTTTTTTCCCCTGTATTTTCAAGGGTCACTTTTTTTCTTTTCTTCAACTCTTTGTGCAATAAAAATACCTTTACACAGGATATGTATACACATTTTTTTTTTTTTTTTTTACCACTATAGACCAAAAAAGGCAGCGATCAAAGGGAACGCATTGGAATCCCGTCCAGTCGGTCGGAGTTGATTTTTTTTTCAACACATTCCAATCACGACTGAAAGGACTTTGACGAAACAATCGGAAGCACGTATAGTGCCAATAACTCATTCGAAAGTCGCACCTCCTGGCCATACGGGAGCGCGTGCGATGGCAATAGCCTCGGAAAACATGTATATATTACCTGTATACAGACCCTCTCGATCTCTTTTTCGAAAGTCGAACCACATATTCAACACACCCCACTATGTACACCCCTTGGTCCTTCTATCTCTGGTCGTTTTACAGAGGTACAGTATATCCTTTCTTACAAGCGTGCAGCAGTGCTCCGAGAATCCGTGATTCGACGCTATCGGTGATTCTTCTTCCCGCGGATCAACCCCATAGCGTCGATATACCTCCAAAGTAGCTCTCACCACATCGCAGGTGTGCTTATCGCAGAGCATCACTCACTCGGTGACCCGCTGATACGGGACCTATCAAGCAAACTGTTTTCGTACATCGTGGCTCATCATTGAATGATACAGCTATATACATGTAGCTTTTGGAAGAGGCGCTGGCTCAAAGATAAAATTATGGCACGAGTCACCCGGAGGACATTAATAGGCTATTGAGCTAAAGTGATTGATTTATTATTTCTAGTTGGGCGTATCTATACGTACAAGTATATGTTTTGTCGAAGTTGCAGTCGACCACACAAGAGTATCCCCTAAAAATAATGGAGACGTAAAACCTCGAGCCAAAAGGAGCCATTAGAAATTTCCACTCGACCAGCCCAACGTTAACGCGCACGCAACTTTTCAAATGAAATTGTGATGGTCCGAAGCATAAAATATTCCCCGACGAACTTGGTATACCTACTCCATGGTTGCTTCTTCATATACATTTCATACGTTAAATCGTATAAAAGGGGCAAACGAGGGTAGGCGCGTAATATTAAAACCAACCAAAAGAAAAAAAAAAAAAAAAACTTCTCGAGCCTTTTATCCGCGAGCAGGGGCGCGAGCGAGTTGCAGGTTACCGCAAAATGACCTCATCAAAGTCCATTACCTCAAACCCGCTTATGTAGTTAGTTGTGCAGTTGCTGTAAAATAGCGAGGCAGATCATGCCGTGCTCGTACAGAAGGCCAAACTCTTGGGGAAAACACACACACACACCCACACGTACCCCCACGTAGTACCACCAAAGAGAAGAAGAATAAGAGAGCCGAGTTTGTTAGTTACCTCGTGTGGTAGTAAGTGCAAAAATTGGCCTGATAACCGCATCATGAGATTGGACATTTGCTGCTACTTATTGGGCCTTTATTGGTGTCTTCTTTTTTTTTAATCGAAATAATCATCCACCCAGTTGATAAAATGGCACAGCCTATATACTGTTGTAAAGTATATACGTGTACACGTAAATGATAATTTGCATAGGCACTGCAAGCTGAGCTATCCACTTTTGAACTATACATTGTACAGGTGAAACAAGGTACATAGGATGTGAGACTCGAGCAGGTTTTCTCGTCGTTGCGAGGAAAATTTGCTGCTTTGCGTCCTTTGATTTTCGTTTAACCTCTGCAATCGTTTGCTCTTTGAGGAAATTTTTTTTTTTTTTTATGTATTATCTTTTTTGAGTTAAAATAAAGTGAATTGAAAATGGAGCAGTGTATGAAAATTAAAAAAAAAAAACAAAAATTTCTTTTAAAAAACAATCGTAGGCAAATGAAAACGAGCTCTTTTGTCACTTTGATGGGCATATTAATTTGTTATTGAAAAGGCATCGGAGGATGCAAATGAAATCGCGTGAAAAATAAACAATCACACACCGATGTATAAAACGACAGCAACTAAATAAATCAATCAATCGCATCCCTCGGTACAGACAAATCCAACGCGCAAAAAAAAAAAATATAAAAACCAAAGCGGATTATACATTTTTTCGCGTATTCAGAAAGTGAATGGGTATTTATTTTCTACATTTCCCGTGTGCACGGCGTAGAGATTCGCGCTCGTATTTTCTAAACCACCCCTCCCCCTTTCCGGTGAATCGACGGATTCCAAAAAATAAAGTGCCATTATCCTAAAGACTCAAAGCCACGAGTACGAAGGACAATCGATCGAAACATAATAGGCCAAATGATGCGAGTAGGAGGAAGGTGACGTGACGCAAATCGAACGGAGAACAGGGAAGAGAGGAATAAACGCATTATTCGATAAAGAGAATAAGGTGGACATAGGGGTATAAGGTATATATGGGGGTATAGGCGAACAGACAGCTGGACAGGAGCGACACTCGCGGACGTGAAAAAAAGCCAACGGTACATCTATATAGATTGCAGGCATTGGTGATGGGACACGTGAGCACGTGCGTCATTCGACAACGAGCTTATACGTGTATACGCAAGCGAGGACGCGCCAGGGGATATTATATTGAATTTCCATGGGGCTGCTGTTGTGCAGTATACAGGTGAAGGCTTACCCCCTCTCTAACTTTGGCTCACTTTGGTCCGCACGCGTGTCATTGACAAGCGATGTTGGTTCATTCGTTTCGAGGTTTTTCGCTTACAATTTTTTTTAACGTAACAAAGTATACATGATTAATTGGAAATAAAAAAAATCCTTGCCAAGGACTGCCCCTTCACGCATCGAGTGAATCTACTTACGAGCTGGGAGAGGCTGAAATTTGAATATCAATGGACCCATACTCGGGGATTGCTCGTTTTTACGGGCGGTTGTATAGGTACGGTATAATATTCGATATCGCGTTACACACCAAACGAGAGGCGCCGGCTTCTTCGAGTATAATCCAGTAAGTCGCCACGGAGTGTCTTGCACCTATACCAATAATCCGATCGATGAAACGGGAACTTTCAGAGCTCGAGAAAAAATGTATTTCTCAAAATTTGGCTACATCGTTATACAGCGACAATTTCATAGCTCGCTGTAGTTTTTTCTTTTTTTTTTTTTTTTTTG
>NW_019379491.1:0-52553 GCF_000648655.2 Copidosoma floridanum | reverse complement strand
TTTTTTTTTTTTTTTTTTTTTTTTTTTTTTTTTTTTTTTTTTTTTTTTTTTTTTTTTGCAATTGCTTGATACAATTAGGTACAAATTCGCAAAGCCTGCCCTATAATATACACATGCACGGGGGTGCTTACGAGTTGTAAAGAAAAAAGAAAAAAAAAAAAAAGCAGCGCACGCGAATGAATTTCGAAGCCTCAAAGAGTGGGTAATCGATCCTCTTAATCGGGAGGGTGATAATTTAACAGCAGCAGGTGTGGGTCGTTAGGTGCGCCGATGAATTTCGCTCGGGCGCGCACGAGAAACCACGGCGTCGCCTTTGTTCTCTGTTTGCTGATAGTGGGAGAATCAGCGCGAGATTAAGAAGTCAAAGAGGGGACGATTCCTCGAAATAAATATGTGTATAAATGGACAGACAAAGACACGCTGAGGTTTATTCTCATAGCGTGGGAAAAAAAAAAAAAAAACTACTTGTAACATTATTTTTTATCAAATCAACAATTGTCGATTGAAAATAAATGTGTATACTGTATGCTGTAGCGGAGGAAGTTTCGGCAGTTGTGTGCAGATGGGGAACAGGTAACTCCGGTATCGAATGGACGGAGTAAACCTTAGGTATACACGGAGGGGAATATTGTTTCGTGTATACCCATGATGCATCATAATAACACCGTAGAGGTTCAAGCGTGCAATACTTACGCGTGATAAACCCACAAATTCCGATTTGAGGGAAAAAGGAATGTATACCTTCCGATGCCGCTTCGCCTCGATCGCCTCTAGATAGTCTGAATCTCATCAGCGACAAAGTGTGGGTATACATGTTATTATCGCCCTCCTTCGTGCGCACTTGCCGTCCGATAACACCACAAGGCGCATACACTGATGCAAGTGCGTGTACAACGTAACAATAATGTAATATAATATTAAGTATGGTGTAGCAGTAGCAACCATACACTCGCTTGCCTCGACTTTCCATGTGCACTCCCCCCTTTGGGTTACGTATATACACGAACCATCTGTACTCTACTCTTTTATGTCCGTGAGTATATAAGTATACGTGTATACGTGCTCGCGAGCGTATGTATGTGTAAATGTACCCGCGGAGGCAAAGGCAGAGCTGATGGTAATAGAGGAAGGAAGAAAGAAAAAAGAGAGAGAGAGGTCCCGGAGCAGGCGGCCAGGGGTTGTCAACCTGGAGCCGCGCGTGAAAGTGCGCAAGTATACGGCTGATGGGATTCGATGAAATTGGTAATGATATTCGTCGATGCGTGCTTGTGCAAGCTATTTATCTCATTGGGCGATGAATCGTAAACACGGCGTATTATTGGTGTATACATATAAACCATGTGACAATTTGCAGAGAAGTGTGTTTTCGAAGTAGAGGTCTTCGATGTACTTATTGTGCCGTTCGTCTCTCGTGGCTATCGGACCGGAAGCTCGAATCGAGGAATGTCAGAAACGAGATAACAATGGAGCTTTCGAGCTCACACTTTTTAAATGCACTGGAAAAACAAAAATGAAGGGATTTACACGTGCAAACGTTTTATATTTCAAATAGAGCATATACAACATAATGACTAGTCACTTTTTGGATGGGACATTTCGTTGTTTGTATTAATAGTGGTGTCAATATTTCCTATTTTTACGAGTAAAAGTGTCTATAATTTAATTACTTGGCTAATTCATTGTCCATAGGACCCGAAACAAAATTTTTTTTTTTTTTTTAAGTTAAAATATTATCGTATACATACAGCAACGTTATTTTGACGCAATAATTACTCAAACGTGTAGAAATTTCATTGATATACGTTTCAGTTAACAATAGCATCCGTGGAATACTATACTTTGATTTTCGTTTAACCTCTGCAATCGTTTGCTCTTTGAGGAAATTTTTTTTTTTTTTTATGTATTATCTTTTTTGAGTTAAAATAAAGTGAATTGAAAATGGAGCAGTGTATGAAAATTAAAAAAAAAAAACAAAAATTTCTTTTAAAAAACAATCGTAGGCAAATGAAAACGAGCTCTTTTGTCACTTTGATGGGCATATTAATTTGTTATTGAAAAGGCATCGGAGGATGCAAATGAAATCGCGTGAAAAATAAACAATCACACACCGATGTATAAAACGACAGCAACTAAATAAATCAATCAATCGCATCCCTCGGTACAGACAAATCCAACGCGCAAAAAAAAAAAATATAAAAACCAAAGCGGATTATACATTTTTTCGCGTATTCAGAAAGTGAATGGGTATTTATTTTCTACATTTCCCGTGTGCACGGCGTAGAGATTCGCGCTCGTATTTTCTAAACCACCCCTCCCCCTTTCCGGTGAATCGACGGATTCCAAAAAATAAAGTGCCATTATCCTAAAGACTCAAAGCCACGAGTACGAAGGACAATCGATCGAAACATAATAGGCCAAATGATGCGAGTAGGAGGAAGGTGACGTGACGCAAATCGAACGGAGAACAGGGAAGAGAGGAATAAACGCATTATTCGATAAAGAGAATAAGGTGGACATAGGGGTATAAGGTATATATGGGGGTATAGGCGAACAGACAGCTGGACAGGAGCGACACTCGCGGACGTGAAAAAAAGCCAACGGTACATCTATATAGATTGCAGGCATTGGTGATGGGACACGTGAGCACGTGCGTCATTCGACAACGAGCTTATACGTGTATACGCAAGCGAGGACGCGCCAGGGGATATTATATTGAATTTCCATGGGGCTGCTGTTGTGCAGTATACAGGTGAAGGCTTACCCCCTCTCTAACTTTGGCTCACTTTGGTCCGCACGCGTGTCATTGACAAGCGATGTTGGTTCATTCGTTTCGAGGTTTTTCGCTTACAATTTTTTTTAACGTAACAAAGTATACATGATTAATTGGAAATAAAAAAAATCCTTGCCAAGGACTGCCCCTTCACGCATCGAGTGAATCTACTTACGAGCTGGGAGAGGCTGAAATTTGAATATCAATGGACCCATACTCGGGGATTGCTCGTTTTTACGGGCGGTTGTATAGGTACGGTATAATATTCGATATCGCGTTACACACCAAACGAGAGGCGCCGGCTTCTTCGAGTATAATCCAGTAAGTCGCCACGGAGTGTCTTGCACCTATACCAATAATCCGATCGATGAAACGGGAACTTTCAGAGCTCGAGAAAAAATGTATTTCTCAAAATTTGGCTACATCGTTATACAGCGACAATTTCATAGCTCGCTGTAGTTTTTTCTTTTTTTTTTTTTTTTTTGCAATTGCTTGATACAATTAGGTACAAATTCGCAAAGCCTGCCCTATAATATACACATGCACGGGGGTGCTTACGAGTTGTAAAGAAAAAAGAAAAAAAAAAAAAAGCAGCGCACGCGAATGAATTTCGAAGCCTCAAAGAGTGGGTAATCGATCCTCTTAATCGGGAGGGTGATAATTTAACAGCAGCAGGTGTGGGTCGTTAGGTGCGCCGATGAATTTCGCTCGGGCGCGCACGAGAAACCACGGCGTCGCCTTTGTTCTCTGTTTGCTGATAGTGGGAGAATCAGCGCGAGATTAAGAAGTCAAAGAGGGGACGATTCCTCGAAATAAATATGTGTATAAATGGACAGACAAAGACACGCTGAGGTTTATTCTCATAGCGTGGGAAAAAAAAAAAAAAAACTACTTGTAACATTATTTTTTATCAAATCAACAATTGTCGATTGAAAATAAATGTGTATACTGTATGCTGTAGCGGAGGAAGTTTCGGCAGTTGTGTGCAGATGGGGAACAGGTAACTCCGGTATCGAATGGACGGAGTAAACCTTAGGTATACACGGAGGGGAATATTGTTTCGTGTATACCCATGATGCATCATAATAACACCGTAGAGGTTCAAGCGTGCAATACTTACGCGTGATAAACCCACAAATTCCGATTTGAGGGAAAAAGGAATGTATACCTTCCGATGCCGCTTCGCCTCGATCGCCTCTAGATAGTCTGAATCTCATCAGCGACAAAGTGTGGGTATACATGTTATTATCGCCCTCCTTCGTGCGCACTTGCCGTCCGATAACACCACAAGGCGCATACACTGATGCAAGTGCGTGTACAACGTAACAATAATGTAATATAATATTAAGTATGGTGTAGCAGTAGCAACCATACACTCGCTTGCCTCGACTTTCCATGTGCACTCCCCCCTTTGGGTTACGTATATACACGAACCATCTGTACTCTACTCTTTTATGTCCGTGAGTATATAAGTATACGTGTATACGTGCTCGCGAGCGTATGTATGTGTAAATGTACCCGCGGAGGCAAAGGCAGAGCTGATGGTAATAGAGGAAGGAAGAAAGAAAAAAGAGAGAGAGAGGTCCCGGAGCAGGCGGCCAGGGGTTGTCAACCTGGAGCCGCGCGTGAAAGTGCGCAAGTATACGGCTGATGGGATTCGATGAAATTGGTAATGATATTCGTCGATGCGTGCTTGTGCAAGCTATTTATCTCATTGGGCGATGAATCGTAAACACGGCGTATTATTGGTGTATACATATAAACCATGTGACAATTTGCAGAGAAGTGTGTTTTCGAAGTAGAGGTCTTCGATGTACTTATTGTGCCGTTCGTCTCTCGTGGCTATCGGACCGGAAGCTCGAATCGAGGAATGTCAGAAACGAGATAACAATGGAGCTTTCGAGCTCACACTTTTTAAATGCACTGGAAAAACAAAAATGAAGGGATTTACACGTGCAAACGTTTTATATTTCAAATAGAGCATATACAACATAATGACTAGTCACTTTTTGGATGGGACATTTCGTTGTTTGTATTAATAGTGGTGTCAATATTTCCTATTTTTACGAGTAAAAGTGTCTATAATTTAATTACTTGGCTAATTCATTGTCCATAGGACCCGAAACAAAATTTTTTTTTTTTTTTTAAGTTAAAATATTATCGTATACATACAGCAACGTTATTTTGACGCAATAATTACTCAAACGTGTAGAAATTTCATTGATATACGTTTCAGTTAACAATAGCATCCGTGGAATACTATATGTACAAAAGAATGACGACTGTTGTAATTTAAATGCCGCTCGGTAACGATGTTTTCAATTCTTTCGAGCGAGCAAACAAAATTTCGTCATTCAAATTGAGTGAAAAATTTTGAGGTCGATACGTGTCTCTGAATATCGAAACAATCAGTTCAAAACTCGATGTAAATGCACACAAAACGTTCGTGGTGTTAACGACTCAATAAACGTTATTTAAGGATACACACACATCAACTAGCATTTAAAAAAAATATCCATTTAGTTAATAAGACAAAAAAATCAACATTAATCGTTATCATTGACAAAACTTCGTTTTTACGATTTTTTCTTGTGCCATTAAAATACCTCCAGTTGTAACAGAACCTCGTGATAACGACTATCTCGACGGAAACGATTGTCAAAACATTTTCCACGTTTTTCGACTGTTACTCGAATGTGTAGCTGTAAGCTCCAACCATTCGTGCGATCGATCGTTCCAGCCTTACGGTGGACAGTACAGATAATACCGATGCATCGGAGAAATCTTAGAAATCTGTTGTTCGGCATAAACACTATAATAGCCTCGAGGAATCGAAGTGAATGTTTCCTGGGTTGCGCAACCCTAAAGCACAGCCGATGCAAAAGGTAATCAGTAACGTGTACAAGTGTAAGCTTTTTGAAGTGGAAGCGAATAATATGACAAGAAAAGCAGTCCGATGTTTGCAAGCAGATTACTTTGGCTCGAGCCACGTGAATATTATATGTACATTATACCTGCGTGTATTTAAATGAGATCCGGAGCGAGAGTCAAAGAATAAACTTTCCGGGAGAGATTATACAGACCCTCTGTGCTTTCTCGACTATCCGGATTAGCTTTTGAGGTGTATATATATATATATATATAGGTATACACATCCGTGCATACTTTACACGGCGTTTGAAAATTCGTGGGGCCTCTGTTGTATATTATAAGTAGTAAACATTTTTTTTCTCCAGCGGAAGTGCCTAAAAGTGTTTTAACTATACGTAATACGCGAAGCTCCAAGGACTTACGCGATAGAGACAGTTGTTATTCACAAAATGGACTCGAAAATGGAGACACTGGGTTTCTTTGTTTTTTCTCCTTTTTAACATTCCTATGAGTTTTGAACAGTTTTTTTTTTTTTTTGTTGACAATTTCGACGGAAATCGTCATTAGTATATATATACAATGCGATGACAAAAATCCATTTAACTTTACGTTTACGCGTCACTTTGGAGAAACATTACGTAATACTAGGATGACTAATGTAGAACTAGACAAGGATTAGTCACAAGTATTTTTGGATCTAGTTTTAATAAATTAAAGGTTTTTTTTAAATCATATAGTCTGTACGAAGGATATATTTTGGAAATAAGATTATAACAATGTTTCTCATACTAAATGGATCATATTTCATGACAATTGGACACTAATTTGTATTCATCCACAAATGAAATTTTATAACTAAAAGACTCACCATGACTATAAAAAAATACCATCGATGAAAACTCAATACGGGAATAAGCTAATCTCGATTCTCTTCATTTGGTGGTGGACCAAACATAAAAAATGTCCCCACGGCACATCCACGCCGTAAAAGGAACCACTAAATGAAAACAATGGTCACGTGAGTGCACGCCATACGTATACGCAACGCCATACCGTAAGCTGCTTTTCGTTCAACGACACGTGAATGTATGACAATGTAGGTCACAACTAACAGATATCAACAGGTAATGGTGAAAAAGGTTTTTAACCACTGCTCGACCATCGGAGAGCGAGGGATCTCCCGGTATCTCTCAGTTGGGCCTCCGTCGTCCCTGACCGAATTGTTCTATATACCCACCCATACCCTCGACACCCCGAAAGGAGAGAGAGCTCGCGTCGTTTGGTCTTTTTTTTTCCCCTCGCACCGGCACGAGTGATCGTGTATTCGGGTATATATATGCTTACGCGTGCGCGCTGGCACTCGGATATTTATTCATGCGATGCAAGAGCCGAAGGGAAACGAGAGAAAAATCCTGATGTGCCATTACCTGTGCGGTGGGTACAATAATATAACACCTATAAGATGACGTATGATGAAAGTGCGAGCGCGCCCTTGTAATTTGGTGCACCGGTTGATACGTCCCGCGGTTTCTTTGACTCGCGACTACAATGAAAATCAGGGCGATCGCTACGTTGTTGTTGTTGTTGTTGTTTTTTTTTTCTCCTGAAGACATTTGGTACTGTATACTGGGATGCAGGGCCAACTTTCATCGGGAAGGTATTATTTTTGCGTGCGACAATGATTCACGTGCCGTGTTTTCGTAATATACACCCACTTGCGATGCAAGGCCTGCATACAGTGACCCGATTGATTTTAATCTCCCATGGCCGGAAAAATAAAACAATCCTTGGCTACGCTGATCTGTCGGACGCCAGGGTGACAACGTTTCTTGGGCTTTGTGCTGATGGTCGTTTGGAGGCTGGAGATGTTTTGCGTCTGTGATTCATCCGATTTTTCATCGTGAGCATGAATACGTAAGAGGAGCCTCGAGTTCTTTCGGTCGAAAGTTACGGCGAATAAAGGTATGAACCTGGAATGGTCCTTGAGCCCAAACTTTCGAGCGAAAGCTTAAAATATCCCAACTTTTTTTACTTGGGCGGGGTAATAACATTATTTCATGGTGTACGGCTTCTTATGGGTCAACGCGCCAAAAGTTCATTCGATATGTACTTCCGCAGTTCTTCAAAAGTTAACTTTAATGAATAATTAGCGGATGAATCCTCAAAGTATCATTCTACACGACTCGATTAATCTCAGTTGAGTCGAGGTGAATTTGATATTGAATTAAATGTTTCAATTAATCGTTAAATGGGACGTAACTCAATTAATAGGGTAAACTATAGTTGTTGAATCAATATGGTTTCTCTTTCTTTCTTTGGTTTTAAAACAACAATTACATTTGACTCTCAAGTCAAAGTATAGATTATTTAGATTCTCAAAACCTCACAATTGAATTCGAAGGAATTGAAAATTACGGTTGTAACTCAACCCGAAAGTTTGTAGGTAATCTAAATTCAAAGTTGATGGTATACGTATAGTTATACTTTCGAAGATTAAAAGCAACTCGAGTCAAGCTATGTAATCTCCAAGTTTTAAGGATTAAAATAAGCACAGAGATTCCAGAGATTACACACAGTTTATCTCGAACCTCCTCGGATTTGTATACGCAAAGCTTTGTAATTAATTTCCTTCTTTCTTTTTCTTTTCTTCGAGGTAATCCAACAACGAACCTCGACCGAAAAGTTTGGGGGAAAGGATCGAGAGTCACAACCCTCCACCTGATCATCCACGAAGGGACATGACAGTGTATACTCACCTGGCAAAAGCATGTCCGACCCTTTGACCTCGCAGGAAGGCATTTCGACGGCTGGTAAGTTATCCTCCTCTTTGCGCTGAACCAACCACCTTCAAGCCATCACCACGGCGCATTCGCTCTATCAAAGAACTCCACTAATTCATTGTGCACTTGGTGTAATAGCGCGCTTGATTCGCCATCGTAAATCAAAAAATTTCCCGCACGCTCGCACAGACACGAGAGATAATAATCAAGCAGTGCACTCTGCTCCTCTCATTATATATACATGTTGTGGTCACGATCTCGCGTTTGGTTGTTTGCCAACGACTGGCTCTCGAGGGGGGAAGGAGATGGACACACGAGGAGCGTGTGTCCGATGATGGCTTCGTTCTGCAACGAAAGGGAGCTTAGAAATCGAAGCACGCGAAGACGAAGGTGAGTCAAGAGGAAGCTGGTAATACGTGGGGGAGGAGAGTTGGAGGGAAGTGAAACGCGGACCTCCATTTGCGCGTCATCGAGTTGCCGATGCTTTATTCTTCTTCTTCTTCTTCGTTTTTTTTAATAAGCCGAATGAAGAGCTGCCCACATCACGAACCAACGGGGGGGGGGGGGGGGGGGGGGGGGGAAAACGATCGAGTTGTAATGGCCGATCGCGTTGCGAGCGAGCGTGAGAAAATACGGGGATTTTTCTCGTGTTGACTGGGGCTAACGGATTCGATGGAAAATACGATGAGCTGGAATTTGCCACGACAACTTTGGGAGGTTCGAGGATGTCGATGTGGGAATTAAAGATTACGTTGTTTTCGCAATATTTACTCATCTAAATGTCATGCATGAGTGACCTATCCTTCGTTTCTTCGAGTCGCAATTTTGTTTAACTTGGCAAAGTGACACTTGTTAGCTTTTGTCTCTTTCAGCAGTTTTTTTACACCCCAACGTGAAATACTTGTGACAACGACGGGGAGGAAGCGAGAAGAACGCGCCTAGTGCATCCACACTGAAAATTTCACTGTGGCACTTTGCACGTACAATTTTTTTTTTTTTTTTGAGTTACCTGTTTGTACCAAAACCATATTTAAAACTGAAAAAACACAGCCCCTTTAGTTTTAAATCTGTAACTTTTGACCTGATTAGGGAATGCATTCAAAGTGGATAAAAGCTATACTTTGCTGTTTTTTACAGTACACTCGAATCAATCTCGTGCATTTTTAGAAAAATTATAGTCTTTCAAAAGCAAATTAGCTTCACGATACTGTGTTTCGACTCTTTTATGTTTGAATGAAATTAAGCGATTTTGTGCAAAAGCGAAGAAATTACAGCTTATTAGCGTCGAAACAAATTCGTGAGTAGCTTATACTAAAGTTCTCATGAAAAAAAAAAAAAAAAATCCTACTAATAAGCCATGGATCAACCGGTCGAGCGAGCAAATGAGTTTTGAAACAACGTCTAACACGTTGCGCAACGAGCACACCGGCACAGCGTGAAACGCTCGACACAACGCGTTCATATACTTAAAAAAAAAAAAAAAAAAAAAAAAAGCAGGAAAAGTTATCTCGCTGACGCATCGCTAAAGCTCACATTACACACTGCACGAGTGAGCGCGCGCACTTGCAAATTTCCTCGTGAAATGATTGAAAAATCTGTACAAATGACTTTTAGTGTGGCAAAGAGAAAAAAAAGGTACAACTAATAACGCAAACTCGTAAACGTGTACGACAAAAGTATTATAATAATCCGGGGAATGTTTTAGGGCTCGCAAAAACAACATACAAGGGGAAGGGGGGGAAGAAAAAAAAGGAGTTTGATCCTCTCTTTTTATGCCACGTTTACTGTTGCCGTGACTGCTGTTGCTAAAAACTCACGTGAGAAAGAACGCCCGGCTAACCGGCTCGTTTCCTTTCTTCCGGCAGTGGTGTTTGTGCAGGTTGGGTTCCTCCTCTCGTTCTCCTTTTTTTTTCTCTTCCCACCCTCTCTTAAACTCGACCAAACGCGAGAAACGTGCACGGCGTACCTTTGCCACCGACACGATTTTCGGATTGTTATGGCTCCCGAAAAATAAAGAGCTAACTTCTATTTTTTTTTTTTTTTCCTTTTCCTTCATAAACATATATTTTTAGGATTTCGGGACAGCCTCGTACAACGTGTGAACGACATAAGCTGCTATTTTGCTTAATTAACGGATACACGTAAAGTAAAGCTTTATCAAAATTCCTGGAAGGTAATGATAACAGGGGTGATTCATTTTGTCGTTCGAGACCATGGACCGATTCTCAACTTGATCGATGTATCAACACAATGTTCAATAGCAAAAAAAAAAAAGAATAAAAAAATCCACGTTGGCGTATATTCGAAGGAACGCGCGTGTCAAAATGCACCATCGTCGTTGGAGTTGATAAAATAAGTATACCTTTCGTCGAGAACGTCATGAATCCATCCACAAACGTATAGTATTATGTACGTATATTACGACAACGGAAGGGAGCCCAAGGGCGGAAGAGCGCGGCGGAAAATCGGGAAAAATGTCTCGGGACTGCCAAGCAGAGTATATAAAACGTGTATATATATGTAGGTACACATAGGCGAGAGGCGAACGAATGAAAAGAGAGAAGGAGAGAATAGCAGTAGGGGCGGCGTTGCGGCATATAAATATACTCTCACACCGTAAATCCACTATTCTCACGTATAAGTGTAAGTCTCCTAGCCAACGACGACTATCGTGCCATTGTTTTGTTTGCCGTACATAGGAACATACTCAAAAAAATCAGAGAACGATCATGTATCCTTGCCGATCG
Source organism: Copidosoma floridanum (assembly GCF_000648655.2). The sequence goes on along the minus strand of NW_019379491.1, from coordinate 41,385 downwards.
GTAAATATACATTGCCAATATACCACACAACCGATCCGTTAATTGTATTGTGCTCTACCATTGTTTGTTATTGCATATTTTAATGTATCCCGCACTGGACCTACCAACACACACGTTATATATATATATATATATATGCAACGCATACACCGGTACAATGCGTGTTACACACGTATCACGGGCACACTCGAGACGAGAGCGCGCGCAAAAGGTTATACCCACGTTGTACTAAGGACGGGAGGAGGAAAACAACAAAGGGAGACAGCATCGGGCACGGAACTGCACCAAGTAACGAATGAATAATGCAAGTTGTAATGCCGATTTGTCTTTGTACGAGGACGATCGGTTATGTGGCTTATATGTATAAATTTAATATGGTATAAGTACCTGCCAGTTGTGCGCGATAATAACGAATGGCAGTAGCTGCGAGGAACCGGTGTGCTACACACAATGGAATGCAATTCTCCGGGGAACGGAGCTGGTGTCACGCGTACGTAAATATGTATATATACTTATGAGAGTAAGCATATAATATCTACATGCTGCGGTGAGTAGTATCGGGTGGATGAAGAACGAGGATGACACTTTGACCGGTAACTTTGTCGGTGGTGTTGCGTATCAAAAGTGACTATCGCGTTTTCAATTGTGTTATTACAAAAGGCAAAGGGCACGTATAAGTATATATATACGCAGACAAGACGCGGAACGCGAGGATGCACGTGCGGCGGGCAAGCGTTCACTAGCCGCGTCGTAGTTGGAGGGGGCACGCCGCGGCGGTGCTCCGGGCTCCACTCTTCTCTCTCTTTCCCTGCTGTGGCTCCTTCGCTGGGCTGCCGCGCTCTCTCTCCTCTGCGCCGACTCCGGAGCAGCAGATTTTGCTGTGTCTGTGTGTATAGGTGGATTTGCGAGAGAAAGAGCAGGGAGGGCACGTGCTACAGCTTCGGCGAGAAGAAGAAGAAGGAAGGCCAGAGAGCGAGAGTCGCCGTCGTTGTGCAAGAGGAGGAGGAGGAGGAGGAATCGTCGTGGTGTCTGGCTCTCTTCTTCTCCGAGGCGATGGCGACGCGGACGCCGCCGGTAGAAAACGGCAGGGCGTTACACATCGGTACGGCTACTTATATACATCATATTGTATAGGGAACAAAAGGGTCAGGGGGAGTCGTCCTTTCATCCCTCCCTGTAAAACATGCGTGATGGCTACCGTGGGACGATTTTCCGTCTCTGCGGCTCCCTTGCTATACCGTAATGTACTGTTTATCACGCTACTCCCGGTGAATTATCAATTATTGGGTTGACTTTGCCGTTGTCAGAAAACCCAAGAGTTGCGGGCATCAAATGGAGGTATTCGTGAAAATTCCGAGATGGGGGAAAACGAGCATATGATGAACAGCGCCCTGATGCTGTCCGTTTGATTGTTTTCCACGCAGTTCACCGAATGTGTATATTGACATTCCAACTGTTGAATTTTTCGCCGTTCGTTCGGGGGGATGAATCTCGGGGCCGGTTTGATTTATCGCGGGAGATGGATCGTCCGAAAATGGTATAGCTCGACTATACTCTCGACTCTTTTTTTCCCCTCTCCGCACCGAGCGATTTCAATTATCGGATTGGACTTTGATTATCGGGTACATACACCTCTCGAAAGCATCGGGTAATCGAGCGGGAAAAATTTATAATCCCCGTCAGGGTGTTTTGGACGTCGATGTTTGATCAGATCATGATTTTTTTTTATTTATTGGGCGTGAACTGTGTTTGTGTGGGCCGATTTTTGTGTTTGCACGTGGTTAAAGAGTTGTACGAGTTTTCGATCGAATCTAGTGGGACGACGATACTTCAATTTTCTCCCGTCGATCTGCGACACGTAGCACCGCTTCCCAGTTGTTGAAGGGTAATCGCATTGATTCGATCGAATCGCACTTGGAAGGGAAATGAAATTCATTTTGTTACTCTCTTTTTTTTTATTTTCTTTTTTTTACTGACAATAGAACATGGATGATTACTGATAAGCGCACACTCGTTAGCGTGGCATTGGCTCGATTGGGTGTAACGCAATATAGTGACGATAACCAGCAACAAAGTGTGTACGAGAATAGAGGGGGGGAGGACGAAAGATAATGTTTGTCAAGTCGAGAGGAGGAGGAGGAGAAAGGGTCGCGTAATGGGACGAGAAGAGGGAAAGCGCGATAATTGTCCCCGAAGCCGACTCATGCGCGGATTAATTGTCTTGGGCCCCGGGAGCTGTATGAAAAACGACGCGTAAACATACCACTTTGCGCTAATCCGCGTGATAAACACCCACTGATGTTTTTACAACGTTGTTTTCCTCGTCCCAGCTGTTTCCGTGAATTTTCCCCTCCTCCTTTGGCCCCCTTTTTTCGTTCCCGGTCCTTTCTTTCACATGTACCCTTTGTGCGTGTAATTTCGCGTCGAAAATGAAAAAAAAGGGTACATTGAGTACAAGAAAAAACAATTAAAAGAGTCAAAAGACAATTTTCCTCAGCATTTTATTATACATAGTGACGAAGAAGAAAAAAAAATTATTTTAAAAAGTCCCACGAAAGTCCGAATGCACCCAAACTAATTTTGCCGCATGGGCGTCTCGGGAAAGCCGAGGGGAACCTATCGAGGAAATGTAAAAATTTTCGAGAGTCCGATTGAATTCACAAAGGGCGAGGAGATCGTGGAAAAGGAAACGTCACGCTTTCCCGCGGAATTTCCCCCCCCCCCCTTAAACGCGACACAGAGTAAACTTGTTAAAAAACTTTGGCCGAGCCAACGAAATTAACTTTCATCGGATGGACAAAAGTTAAAAGTGCCAGTTTAAAAGAGGTGGCGACCCGAGGAAACGGGCATAGGAATAGATAAACCGCGAGCGAAAAGGAAAACCGTCGAAGCTCGGAGAGTCGGGGAAAAAAGAGATGCACAAAGAGAGGACACATCAAAGAGTCGATCGGTGCGGATGTGCCGAGGGAAATTGAACCCGCACACACGCCGAGACGCATATTTACAATTGAAAAAACTATACAAGGTCTATACAACATTCAGTACAGCGATGGGATTTCCACGTGGCATCGAGATTTCGAATGTTGCGTCTAATGATGAAATACTATGGTATGATTTACAACAAAGAAATCGTTAACGACGGACATTTTTTTTTTTTTTTTTTTTTATATTTTTTAACATTTATCTTCATTGATGAGTTATGGCTAAAGAAAGTGGCACTATCGAGTTTGTCGTCTCACCTGCGCAGACGGATAGAACAATATACCGGTATAAAATTTAGTTTAGTTGGTAAAGTGCTGCGAAAGGAATTCTTTGCGAACTCTTTCGTGCGTATCCGAGTACGAACACCCTTGGTTCGTGAAACGCTAATTTTATACTCATTAGGTATACAGGTTCGGCACCGTCTTCATTAAATGACTATGAAACAAGGAGACATTAACATATTTTTGTTATGCTTCATTTATTTATTTATTATTATTTTTTTTTTTTTTTAAATAATGGAAACGTTTTAACAAAAGCAAAAAAAAATCAATAGGTACACCAGCGTCAAGAAAATAAATCCTGCCTCTCTCTAGCAACTGCATTGCCACACTTTATTTTTTTTTTTGTTCATCTTATTTCAGCTCACCCTCGACGCATCCAATGCCTCTTGGCGGGCCACATGTGCGTCCACCTCCCGGCGAGCATCGGGAAGGAGCGCACATAACGCGCATACGTCAACGCTCACCCACGCGCGCGAGCATACCTATCTTACACTCTCTCTCTCTGTCTCTCTGGTAACCGAAGGGGATTTAAGAAGGAGAAGAAGAAACGGGAGGGACAGAAAATGGCAGGAGTAGCGAGAGAGAAAAAAAAAAAAAAAAAAAAAAAAAAAAAGGAGAGACGATGAGGGATCGCCGAGGAGGAGGAAGAAGAAGAAGTATAGCAGAGAAGAGCCAGACAGATTGGCAATCTGTCAGAGGCGGATAAAGAGAGCCCGGGTGGATGTGCAGTAGACAGCTAACGTCTATGTATCGGAGAATTGAATAAAATAATACTATATACCTGCTGTGTACCGCCTGATTGGGCAATGTTTTTTTTTTTTTTTTTTTTTTTCTCTCCTAAAGACACTGTAGTGCCTACGTTACACGTGTATGTCAATAATGTCAAGGAATTTACAAGAGCTCGAGAGCTTTTATATAAAAGATCAGGCCGAGCCGTAACAAAGTGCCGCGTATACTGTATGCGAACTGCCTGCGGGAAATCGCGAGTATATAATATAATGTATATACCTATATGCGTTTATCTACTAGTACAAGAGAGAGGACGAGGGGGGGTGTATCTGTACGTACTCCGAGTTAAGTCGTGAGCGGTAGGTGTATATAAGGAGCCCGAGATTCGGAGTTTCAGCGCGTGTGGGTGTCGGCCGTAAATTAGAATGAGCTTATTTTACCGAGTGAAATTGATAATCCAATTCACGAGTTTGCCACGCGGTAACGGCACGCATATACGTATACGGGCGCAGTCGAAAGTAATACAACGGATTTATCGTGCAAATTTGCAGGACTTTTGGGATACACAATGATAATAATAATAATAATAATCATGTGCCTCTGCCGCGCTTTGGGTTGTTTAAATAAACTCGTCGAGCGTGTACGAAAGCTCGTTTTTTTTCCCCTTTGCTGCTGTTTTGAGGGTTTTGAATTTTAATATGGCTTTTTTTTTTTTTTTTTTTTTTTTTTCTTTTTTCGACGAGGGGGAAGCAAGATTAGCGGGGATATATCGCATGATGAGACGATTAAGGTGAAGTTTCATTACTTTTTTAGGTTTCATAAATTCATCAGGGACGGCGTATCCTCGTGAAACATTAAAACGTATGCTTAGCCCTTCGCTCGAGGGGATGGATTTTCCGGGGGTAAATTTCTCGAGTTGGAATTTTTGATGTGTATTTTTCCACGCAAAGATGAAATATTGCTCACATTGCGAAAACACCGATCGGGAATGCGGGAGGTGGGATACAATTTTTTTTTTACTTTTTGAAAAATTGAATTCGTGCTCACAAGCCAAAAAAGCTTGGTTGTTGTTGTTACGGAAGAAAAAATAATTTGACCTTGTATTTGGAAAAAAAATGTTCAATTGTACGCAATAATCAATATCACTTCACAGTGACTATTAAAATTTCACAGCCAACTGGTGATAATTATAAAAATGACTGTTCTAGAATGGCAATATCGTACAGCACTCACAGTCGTAATTTCTACTACTTTAAGCAGGAATTTTTATTTTTTATTTTATTTTTTGTATACAGCAGAAATTACAGACCAGCAATGATCAAAATTAGGTGGTCAAAAAAATTTCTAGACGACGGAATGATGCCATTTTGGTACAATTTTTTTTCCCTCGATGTACAAAAGCTTATTGAACGATAAAAAAAAAAAAAAAAGCTCAATCGAGCTTACCTGTAAAAGCGAGCAAACTCCTGCTTTCACGCTCGAAACAGCAGTAGCAAGGATCAAAAACGATATTAGGTGCCGCGTGCGCGTTGTCTCGGCCGAAAGAAAAAGCCTAGCGCGTGTGCCATTACACAAGTAGTGCGAGCCCAGCCGGATTAACGCAAGTGTATATTGTTTACACGGGGAAAAAGCTCTCGAGAATAAGGCAGCCAAGGAAGAGACGTGCCCCTTCTTTCTCTCACTCTTTTACGGTCCGGTTCCCTTTGACTTTGCGCGTTTCCTACATTACATATAGCTTACCTGTGATGTTGTACAGCAGTACACCGGAGGCACGACTTTTCTCCGACTGTGAAAGTCGTCGCCAGTACACTTGCACGCGGGCCTTTGAAATCGCGGAAAGAACACGCGCTTGTCCCCCACCCCCGGCTACCTTGTTTTTCTTTCTTTTCGAGTGTGTTTATTCGTACAGTGTGGTATACAGCACCAGAGGGTGAGTTGATGCTCGGCCTATACCTCTCGTGTCTTCATTAAAATTTGAAAAGCCCGCGCGCCCGTACACACACACACACACTCCTTTTTCGCCCTCCGACGCGCGTATGTGTATCTTTCACACGGTTCCTCCTCTTGGTTTTTCGTTGCGCTGTTCCAGGTCCATTGTCGGCAATTTGCTTGCAACTCTCTCTCTCTTTCTTTTTTTTTTTCAAGCTGCGTTTGGGAGTTTTGGCTGCCGCGCATTCTAGCGTTTTTAGAGCTCGCAAAGCTCGAGTTGGCCGCGAAAAAGAGGGGCTTACTTTGGTAAATCGTGGAAATCGTCCTTGCTGCGCTCACCTCAAAGCTAAGCTTCAGGATTAAACACACTTTTTTTGTTCCTCGTGAAAAACATTTGACCTTGCCTACGTGGATAAAATTATCGTGGTTTCACGCTCCACTCAGCAACGGCAAACCTTGCTCTTTTAATTTGGCAACAGTTGCCTTCGTTTATTGTACGAAATAGCACGTTTTATTTTATTTTTTTTCTTACTTAGGGTTAAAAAAATCACGCGCAAGAAAGGCTAAAGAACTATACTGCTATTGTGTTATAGCATGCGCGCGTAGACGCCTTGAAGAAAAAAAAAAAAAAAAAAAAAAAACCGCTTGTTTGACTTACCATGCTGATGCGGCGCTGAGAAAGCCGAGTGGCGTCTGGGGGACATGTTCGAGTGGTTGACCTGCGAGCCGGGCGGCTGCATCGACGACAGAGCGCCGAGAGGCGTGTAAGACTTGCACGGCTGTTCCTTCTGTCGTGGCGGACGTGAGCGCGTGCACGCACAAAAGAGACAACGGCAGCCGCACCACCGAGAGGGAGGAAAAGAAACAAAAAAAAAGGGCTGTCGGTTATTTAACACTCGCTTTCGCGGGTATACAACGCATGTGTGCACGTCTCCTCAAAAGGAGAGAGAGATAGAACGAGCGAGCGGCCGAGGTGGTTGCCGATGTTGCTGTTTTTTCAGCCACGAAACGATAATGACGATTTGGGATTTTCCCCCAAAAACAGATGATATTGTTTACCCGCGCGCACGACTGTATAATTTCATCTTTTTTTCGCGGATCGGTTACTCACTCGTCATTGTTTACCGAGTTTTTTTCGTATTCAAAACGTTCCGCATAACTTTTGGATCCAAAGACTCGAATTCAAGTTGCCTCGAGAGCCGAAACGGGCGCGTGGACTAGATTTCGCGTTACAAAGTATCTCGGGTGAATTAAAACCAATAAAATTTCATGAATTCGGTCGAGGAGAGACTTTAACTTTCGACTTTCTCTCCGCTCGGTGCATTTATGCGCGCACAAGCATCGTTATTATTGTACTTTGCAAGCTTGTAGATAGTGTGATTTCCCGTTCGAGACTCATCGACCATTGAGCCATTGTTGAGTACCTCTCGACTCGTTCTCTCGTGCGCGCAATACTTTTTTTTTCTCACGCCAAAAGGAATTAAAAGAATCTATAAGCATATAATGTACGATAAGTCACCTGCTCGTGTAGTTCCGTGGCAACGGCCGTGGCTGCAGTCTGCGTGTGACTCGTCGAACTTATTCGATACTGCATGCCGGCGATGCTGCAGAATCCCTCGTGGTGAGTCGAGCGCGTCTGATTGACGTAGACACCTGAACGAAAGAGAAACCGAGGGTACAAGGTGCACGTGCATACATTACAACCGACGTGAAAAATAATGGTATTAGCCATGAGGACTCACCGGTAATCGTGACGTCGGTGTCCTGGTTGACGATGACGACCTTCTTGGAGGGCTTGACGAGGTCATCGGCGTCGGATCCACCGCTGGCCTGGCGCTGTTGCTTGCGCTTCTCCATCTCGGAGTCGCTTTGCCGCTTACGCTTGACAAACTCGACCTCCGAGTCGCTGCTGGGCGCGGACTCGCTGCTCGTGCCCAGCCTGTTCTTCTCGTCCGAGTACGAGGCCGCGAGTATTGCCGACGCGTTCAGGCTGGCCATGCGCTTGCACACGACCATGTCCTTCAGGTCCATCATCTCGGGGTTCTTTTTCCGCCGCTTCTGCTTCGGCTTCCTCTTGTCGTCCCCGTCAATACCCTCCTCCCCGTCATCATTGTCATTTTTCTCGCCGGTCTCCTTCTGCCGCTCGCGCTCCTCCTCGAGCTGCTGGCGCTTCTCTCTGGCTTTCTCGAGCCGGTCCCGCTCGCGCTCCTTCCTCCTGCGCTCCTGCTGGCGCTCGCGTCGCAACTCGCGGTCCTCGTCCGACGACGACGACGACGAGGACGAGGTCAGCCCGTCGAGGATGTCGTAGTGCTTGCCCCTCAGCCCGGGCACGTTCCTCAGCTTCCGCTTGTTGCTCGGCACGGGCGTCGTCGCCACCGTCGTCTCGGTCGTCGACGCCGCCTCCTCGGGGGGCTTCGTCTTCGCCGCGGGCTTTTTCTCCCGTTTGGGCTGCTTGCCGATGCTACCCTCCTCCTTGTCCTCCTTCTCCTCCTTGCACTTGCGAGGGGCCTTGTCCTTCTCGGGCTTGGGCTTGCAAAAGCCACCGAGGTAAACCCCGCCGTTCTCGTTCTCGTAGAGACAGTGCACCTTGGCCAGGGCGTTCAGCGATGCGACCCGGTGGCGCTTGGGTCCGCTCCAGAACCCAAAGAGCTTCATGCGGTTCGTCATGAGCTGCTCCTCCTCCGAGGGACTCCGCTCCTTCTTCCCGCCGCTCGCCCTGGGCCTGGATCTCCTCGCGTAGTCGCTGTCGTCCCCGTTGTCCTCGCTCTCCTCGGACGTCTCGGTCCCGCCGTTCACCGAAGCACCGGTCTCCAGCTTCGGCTTCACCTTGCCAAACTCCTCGTCCTTGCACTGGGCCGGTGCAGCCTCGGCGCCCTTCTGTTCCGGGACACCGGTGCCGTCGGCCCGTTCGACCTCCGTGTCGCTCGGCGTCAGCTTGGGTTTCTTCTGCGCCGACTGCCTCTTGTTGGCGCTCTGCTGCTTCCTCGCGGCCGTCGCTGCCGCGGTCCTAGCTTTGGCCTGGCTCTTCTTCGTCATCGGCGTCGGCTCCTCCTTGGCTGGCCTGTCGAGCACCGGCGGTGTCACCAGCGACGGCTCCTTGTCCTCCAACAGCTCCTTCTTGATGTTCTCCGTTTGGACATTGTCCGCCTCGCGCGTCGGCGACTTTTTAACCTCCAGGCTTTCTGGCTCCTTGGCGCTCTCGGGCGCCACCACCTGCTGCTTCTTCTTGTTGGACTTGGGCTCCCTTTTGACGGCCGGCTTCCTCGGCTTGGCCGCTGGCTTCTCGTCGCCGAACTTCTTCAGCAGGAGGTTCTTGCCCTTGGCCAGCAACGACGGCGACTTTTTCTTCTTGGCCGCCGGCTTTTTGGCCTCGACGCCGGCCGCATCCGCGACGCCCGCGTTCCCCGGATCGTCCGGTTGACCCACGGCGGCATTGGTCGACGACGGCGGCTTGACTAGCTTCGTTTTCTTCTCGGCGGGCTTCTTGCCGAGCGGCTTCTTCGTGGCCAGGACGCTGGCCTTCTTCGGCGGGCTGGGCTTCTTGGGCTGCTTCGGCTTCGGCTCTCTCTTGACCGGCTCCTTCTTCGTCGTCGTCGTCGTCGTCGTCGTCGTCGTCGGCGTGGTTGGTACCACCGTCGCCTGTTGTTGGTGGTGCTGCTGTTGTGCCTCCGGTGGCACTGGAGCAGCTACAACCGGCTTTTTGCTACTGTCTTTGGCTGTCACGCTCTTCGGAGGGTCCCTGGCCGAGGACTCGAGCGACTTGGCGAGTTTGGCCTCGCGCCTGCGGTTCTCCTCCTTGAGCCGCTTCTTCATCGGCAGCGAGGATATCCTGGTCTCGAACTTGTGCAGGTCAAAGAAGCCACCACCACCGCACTCGAGTCCGTTAGTGATCTGCTTCTTGGCCTCCTGAGCGCTCCTCGGCTTGCCAAAGGCCTCGTCCTGTGGCTTAGCACCGCAGACAGGCTTGGCCTTTTTGTCCGCACTCCCGGACTCGGGCTGTCCCCCCGTGGCGTCCTCAAGGACGGGCTTGGGGTGCAGTTGGTCGCCAAGCTGGTCCGGCTGGGAGTGGAGCTGCGGCCTTTTGTCCTCGAGAGCAGCGCTTGTCCTCTTCTTGGGCTCGCTCTTCCGCCGGGGCTCGGCCTTGGGCTTCTTCTCCTTCCTGGGGGTGCCGGGCTGGTCGGGCCCGACGGCGCCACCCGTCCCGTTGCCGGCCGATGGCTTCTCGAGCGAGGCGCGTCGCTTGCCGGCTACCATGGCTACTGCCGCCGCCGCGGCCTTGCGGGCCCCGCTCGGCGCTGCAGCGGCCTTCTTCTGCGGCTTCATGACCGCGCCTCCCGCGGCTTCTTCACATTTTCGAGGCCAATATCGCGCGGCTGCTGCTTCTCCTCCTCCTCAAGGCATTACCTCACTACCATTTTTCACCGGCTCCTGCTGCTGGCGAGCTGGTGTGTGGAAGAAGAAGGTACTCTATGTGTCTGCTTCTGGAACAGATATGAGGGGGACCAAAGGGCCAGAGTTACGTAAAGCGTATGGGTTCCTCCCTTTTCTTTGGTTGTATGAGGAGGTTCACGCGTCAACCGCAATATACCAATGACCCACAGCCCAAAGGTGATTGATTAGTCCCCCAGTTTTTTTTATTATGATGTGGGTTGCACAACTCTTGGGAGACAAACAATAATGATACGTTACCGGTTACAATAATTGACAATACGATCGTTCAGCCAATGTTTTAGAGATGTTATAAGGGCCTAAGTTTACGTACATGATAGATTTATTCCTTTTTTTTTGTGGGCACTAAATGATGGATTGTTTGGTTGCAGCCATAGTTCATGAATATTAATAAATAATATATACTGTTGTACGTGTGTATAGGGTACGTCTCTTTGTACCGTCTATATACACACCACAGGTTTACCTATTTATCAACATCATTTATGCATCAGTAGACAAATTATATACTCACCGAATGAACTGATAATATACTTTTTCATTGTGTCATTACTTTTTATTGATATGAGCTATAATACGTTTAACTCGGAATGACGCGTGAACCTTCTTACATTGTAAAAAATATGTACAAGAGTTGTTTCTTCCTAGTGTAATTTTGCTGTAAATCAAAAGTCGAGTCAAAAGTCACCTGGTATAATTTATTTTAAAAAATATAGAAACTGCATTTACATGTATAAACAATTTGGACACAAGTTTGCATAAACTCAAAAGATCATGGGCTCTACTTTTATGTACGATGTGGTTGAAAAAATACGATAAAAGGATGGAAAAAGGAGGGACGCCACATGTACGATACGTCAACCGTCGGAGATCGATATGGCAAAAAGAGTTCATTCAAACCGCTGTCATTGCCGAAACGTGATCTGTATTTCAGTTGCAAAAGGTATTATGTACATATAAAAGCTGATACCAAAAGACAACCCGAGACACGCAGCAATGATTTCGATCGTACTTTTTTTGGGATGAAGATGTGTTCTCATATATGTACATTTTATCATCCTTTTTCTCCCTCCAGGTTTCTTCCCTCCTTTCTCTGATTTTTAAAAGAATACTTATGCCAGTGTTGCAGTGCACTTGGTGAAAGTATCTTTTTTTCCCCCACCATCATTATCAAATTCCACACATCATCTTCCGTCCAGTAACTAAAAATCTTCCTACTTCCTCATCATATTCATCCACGCGATTCCAGAGACGCGCCAGACACTCAAGTGCACAACATTTCCGAGCATTAAAAGGGTTGAAACACCGATAGCGAGCACATGTATGTATATATATAAGTACCCGCACTTATATCAGTTAGAATAACCGGGGCGGGTGCCGGCTCTTCCGGCCGGCCAACTACTTACACCTCGCTCGGCTAATTAAATATTTAAATACTTGTGATCGAGGCAAAACTTTTGCCTCAAACTTTAATAATAAAGCTCACGCCTCGCGGGGCGAAAACTCTCACACCGCTAACAGAAAGAGAGAGATTAAAATTACTCGTTTGCTCCTCCTTTCTTTTACATTGCTCTCGATTTTTTTTTCTTTTTCTTTTTTTTTTTTTGCAAGGGAACAACGCCACGCGCTAAGAAGAGGAAGGAGATAAGGAAACAACGACGAAGCAGGAAGAGGAGGAAGAAAATCCTTTGTTTCAAGGGGCTCTCCTCAATTACTTTAAAAGAACGCGTGCACGAGTGTATGTGTGTGTGTGTGTGTGTGTATACATACAAGTAGTTGCAGCCGCAATAACACCGCTTGTTGTGCTGTTCACGCCGGGGCTGGCTCTCTCAAATACCGCAATGAGACGACCGTGGGGGGTATGGGTATAAGGTGCGGGTAATAAAAAAAAGTGTGTTGTATCTTTTCCTTGCCACCGCTCTGCTCGCGCTTTCTCCCGCGAAATTCACTCGGTTTCGAGTGCCAGTATACGCACACACTTACTTGTGTACCTACGATTGCAAGTATATATATATGTATGCATGGCTTTGGAACAGGCGTGACGATTGCGGTGGCAAAAGAGATGAAGAAACAAAATTGTCAAGAATATTTAGCTGCCTCTGTTTGTAAGTGATGTCTTTTCCGGTTGGGTAGCTGGTGCTATACTTGCACATTCGTCCTCGCACCGTACACGAATTTTCTTGGTGGAAATCAGAAGCGTGGATGTTTATCAATTTTATTAATTAAGGCAAAACTAGCAGATGATATGATTTCCAGATACCGATCGGGACCAGATCAGTGATGATATTGATGATTTTATGCAAAAAAAAAAAACATATATTTTTTCGCTTTCAGACAGGAATTCTAGTTGAAAAACTAATTAAAAAAGAAAAAGAAAATAAATTCAAAGGGCCACTAATTTAACTTTCACAGTACCGATCAAAGAAACTGTCTGATAGCTAGCATGAAAGATTTTGCACCAAAAAAACCCTTATATTATTTATACTATTAAGGCAAAATTATACTTATATATGCTTTGAGACAATATTAAATACTTTGCGGAAAAAAAAATTATTCTATATGAAAACACGGAATATGCAAATAAAAGTATGAATAACGAACTGATGACACTTCGTACCTCGCTTCGTACACATTACACCCACACACACACAAAATCCCACCTCTACGCATTACATATACTTTAAAGGGATGAATGTACCAAGTTGCAAACACCCATAGTAGTAGTACTAACACACTTGGAATGCGAGAATTAAGGCGCTCAGCAATAAAGCTATTATACAATACAACGCCACCTGCACCAGGGCCGTGTGGCGGTCAAATTTGCGCGCATTGCAGTGACAGAGGAAGACGCAAATGAAGAAACACTACTCTCTCTCTCTCTCTCTCTCTCTCTCTATTTTCCTCTGTTTTTATATCGCGCTCTCGTTTTACGGAACATTACGAGCGCGAGATTTCACCCGCACACGCGCCACGCTATATCTTTCCTCCTCCTCCTCTCATCATATTATATATATACAAACACGCGGTTCGCGTTCTTCTCTCCCCCGGGAGTTCGTGCTCTCTTCACCATTTTATACATGTATATTATATGCAGGGGTATATACCATTACACCATTGCAGTGTAAGTGTACGCGAGCAGTCAAATTCTCAACTCTCGACCGTCGTTGTTGTATACTTACTGTACTGCTGCTGCAGTTATGCGCACTGCAAGAGACAATTAAGTATATGTGCACTCCCGCACGTTTCGCTTGTATACAACTCGTACAGAAGCGATTCTACGAAAACATTTCCTTGAAACCAGGTAACATTTTTTTAAAGCGTATACATTACTTTTGATGCGAAGATTTTTTAAATATATAAACGACTCTGTATTACGAATCTTGTGAGGAAAATTTTGAACGGGATGTACACGAGATCAATCGTTCTTTCCAGCTCCTCGAGTTGTTACAGGTGACTTCATTTTTATGTTTACGAAGGCAAGTAAAAAATTTTAAATTTTCGTCTCAAAGGTGTGGTGATTTCGAAAAAAATAAACAAATAAATAAAAAAAAACAGTCTAAAAATGTCTTGAAATTTTCTTTGTGGAATTCGTCTTGTACGTTTACGTATGCTGTCTTAAATCGCGAGTCGCGAAACTGTTTTCGGAGTATATAAGCATACATTATACAATACGTACACGTGGAACATGCCTGCATACCCCGCAAGAGAATACTCCCGCGTGCAGTGCGCCTTTTTTTCGACAATTAATGGGGAATGAAATTAGCGAGAGTTTATTCGGCCTTGCTTCTTTTTTTCTGGTGCAAGTAATGGGTTGTTTTTTTTTTTTTTCTTTTCTCGAGGCAAAAAATAAAACGTATGGTAAGTAAAAACACATTTCACAACACTGACACACTTGTTAGATATTTACAAAAAGTAAAATAGGACAACTGGCAAATGAAAAGCAACACACCCTCTTTTAGTTGGGTAACGCCACTATTACAATGTTATAACTGCATGTGTTACCCTTAAAAATTTTAGTGTCTAGTGATTAACGGTATAAGTATACGTCTGTATACTTGTCAGACTTGGACTTTTTAATACTTTTAAAAGAAAAAAAATTTTTTACCGAACATAGTAAAATACTAATAATACTGACAGCTTGATAATGAATAAATTACAATGCATTGTTTTAGCTGAAAAAAACTGTGGTAAACACCGTGATGTAAGTAGTAATTTTAAATAATTTCAAGCACATAATATTATAATTTCCTAAAAAAAAGGAAAAAGTATCCGTGCCCAAGTCTGATACTCGTTGATATTATTAAGCGAGCCAGTGTGTATTGGTCCAAGGACGTGCGAGTCTTTGTACTGCTCTGATCTAAAATCATCGAAACCGTACTAAAATACAATAATCATACATTAAGGTACGAATTTTAACAATAAAAGTGGGTGGCCAACAAAAAAAAAGTAGAGAAAATACACAAGAGAAGCACAGCTTGACGGCCACTTTGCTCGAGAGTTAATTTTCATTGTCTCGACATTACAGCGCGAAGGTGTCACTTGGAAAAGTACGTGAAAGTAACAACGACTTTTTTTTTTTTTTCGTTCATTTAAATTGAAAATGAAGCAATGATCAACCAAAGACACGTGCCACACAGCAATAAACCTTCTATTCCCTTGTACACGCAAAATAACACTTGTATCTCTCGAACCTACTGCATTCATTGAAAAATACGTCAAAAATCATCGCCACGCTTTCTTCCTCAATAAAAAAACAGCGAACCTTCCTCGCGAGATCCAAGGGAAAAAGATTCGCTTCCTCGATAAACCAATAACCCACCGAAGACAGGGCATTTTACTTTACGTACGGGCGTGCACGAAGCTATACGCTATATGGGGTGATAAAATCTGGTCTATAACTCATGACCCACACACGGGACGCGGGCAATCGTTCGATTATATTTTTTTTGGTTCGCGGCGCAACATCGCTTCGACCTTTTGACGTGAATTTCACGTCAAATTAAGCACACGCGCTCTAAAGCAATAAACGGAGCAGTGAAAGGGGGGGCGGGGCAACTCTCCCGCACAATGGCGTCCATGTGACACGAGTGTATATATGTATATGTATATATATATTCAAGTGGGGGCGACAGGTGCGACAAAAAAGCCGGACGCGCTATAAATCACCCCTTTTTTTCCGTGCCTGCACCGGACCGTATTCGATTAGGAAGCGACGACGGAACGTTTCGACGCGCAAAGATCATATCGTGTTATTTTTTTTTTTTCCGTATACGCGTACACACACAGAATGAGGTGGCGCGGGAAGGAAAACTAAAAAAAATCGAGGGGATGACGAGCGGTGAATCGAAAAGTGCTGCGTTATGAATAATTCGACGGGGGTGGAGGGGGGGGGGGAGGCGAATATTGTACATCCCCGAGGTTCGACGACGAGTTTGAAGGCTCTCGTATATATATAATATAACGTACACGTGCGGAGGTCGAAGAGTCGATCGTCTCTTCGCCACAAGTGGATGAATTCGGGAATTCAGAGAACAGGATACGTATTTATGTGCGCAGCGTTCGATATGTATACTGGGGGAGTGCGTCTCAGGGATTTGTACGTCTATATAATTTACGTGTGGAATATTATGGACTTGATCCTACATACATATGCGACTTGTGATTTGGTGCTGACGATAAAGCCTCTGGTTTGGGGTGTGTACTTATCGTTGTTTTCTCGTGTTGGAAAATAAAGTGTGTTTTTGTATACGTGTCACGAGGGGGGGGGGGCACGTCCCCTTTTGTTTTCACTATTTATTTTTTTCCCCCCCTCCGAGTTATACCCTCCGGATCGATGTCGATAAAAAGATTTGCTCCGGAGTGCTCAGGGAGGGGGGCAATTAGTTTGTTTCGTACCGACGAGTCAATGTTTATGGAGAACTACACCGTGGCTGCTGTTGTTTGCGCTGCTTTGCCGCCGGTAAATATTTATCGCGTGCGCCGTACAGGTGTGTGTACTGTTTTCGACTTTCTGGTTTAGTGGGTCCATCACAGTGACGACAATACTGTTAGTTTCAGGCCGGATTAGCGACTACCTTTGGCGCTCGGTTGCTTTTACGACACCGATGACATTTTCACGGTATTTCACACCAATGGGGAGATGAAGATAACAATGAAAACCGACCGAAAGGGAAGAGGATAGTAGCACGTGTTACGGCGAGTGAAAAGCTTGTTAGCTTTCTGCTCGGGGGTCTAATTAAAACAATTACAGTATAGCAGGTGCTGTAAAACAACGCGGGTCTTCACATTATCTTTGGTACGGGGGGAGTGGCAAGGGGCGCAGAAACGTGCTTTTTGTTTTTCGCTCGGGTTTTAAATATGGCTGTTAAATTCTCCCCAAAACGAATTCAATTAGATGTCCCACACCCTTTCCACCGTTTTATCACTCGCATCAGTTCGAAATCGTCGGTTAAAACTCTCGGGTTTTTCAAAAAGCCCTGGCTGCGCTATACCCCGATTCCGGAAGAGAGAGAGAGAAAAAAAAATACGCGAGTCTCTTTTCACGCAGATGCGCGTGATAAAATTGAATACAGGCGGCAAATCGATTTTTCACGGCTCGAGTACTTTGAATATATATATACGCGGTTGGCCTTTGCGGAGCACAGGAGGTACATATGCATACGTCAGAAACGTGCACTCAGACATAAAGAGGAGGGAAGGAAAAATAAGGGTTGAGTTTTTTTGTTGTTGTTTCGATCACATCTCCTGGCGTCGGTATTCGGAAATCGTTGAATTTTTTTTTTTTTTTTGATTCGTACAAACGTTGGCAAACAACAGGCGAACATGATTATTGTCCATCAAAAATAGATGCGTACTCTCTCATCCATTGCGAAGGGAAGAGCGAAGGTGCAGTGCACTTACCTTCACTTGTCTTGATTGTACACCGGAAAACCATCCCATTCGGGGGACCAGCGGTGCGCCTCCGAATGTATCGACCAACGCTCGAAAGACCTCGCGAAAGATTTAGTAACCGCGCTAATGATTTGCGGCTCGTCCTTTCTCTAAAAAAAAACGCCGATTAAGTACGTGTTGCGCACCCGATGATCTTTTTCATTCGAGAAGGAGAGTTTGCTGTAGCTAGTCCGCAAGAAAAGAAAGAAAAAAAAAAAAAAAAAAGACTAACAGGGACTCCTGTTGTTGTTCCATCAAAGCAGAGCTTACGGGATGAGCTTCGCGAAACGAGCCAAACTTTATTAATCACCCGATCCTCGAGAGCATCGCACGACCTTTCTCTCTCTACCCACGGAAGCAGCCCGAAACTACACCGCGGACCTACTTTCGCCCGGTGCGACGACGCGCATCGCAGAGAGAGAGCCAATGTACGCACACGCGCTATATAGAGCAAAATAACAATCACATGATCGGCCTTAAACAATTAATACAAAAGCAGAGCCCATGTGTTGTACACAGCCGAGGTTTTCGCGTGTGTACATATACATATATATATATATATATATAGATACGTACATGTCCGCGTGAAAGAATAAAATGAAAGAGGAGAGAAGGAGCCGCGCTCGAAAGAGAGGACTTAACTGTAAATCCAGCTGTGTGTAACTACAGGCTCTGTTGTGTTGTAGCGCAAAGGATATATATATGTATGTATGTATGTATACATCCTCCAGCAGCGCTCTCGGAGAAGGAGAGATCCGAGGGGCGAGATTAACTCGTCGCGCGGCGTTTAAAAGGCCCTTCCTCCGCCTCCACCCGATGGGCTTCTTATTTTATTGTCTACGCCACTCCAGAAGGTCATAACACGATGTACAATAACCGTTCGACCGCATATAGGTCCAGTTAGGTACTTTAATTACGGAATTGATTTCTCTACTCTCCATCTCCGTATCGCGTTAGCAGGCGGTGCTGGACTTTGGCTCTGCTCGACTATACACGCAGCAACTTCAAAGAAGGGGGAGTCCGTGGTAGCTGTACAGCTCGCCCTTTCACCCTTCAAGCTGGAAACTACCTACGCATGCACGCATCACGAGGCGGCGGGAACGCAGAGAAGGAGCACACAAGCCAGGGGGGTCGTTGGAGGAAGACAGGGGGAGGCCGAAAGGGAGAGAAGGGTGTATAAGGCACACGGCGGCAGACAGGTCGGTCGGTCGGTCGGGGTTGGTGCTGCTGCTGCTGCTTGCCGACGACGACGACGATCGATTTCCTTCGTGTGGCCTCCTCGCTAATACTTAGCTTCCTTTTTAGCAAGTGTGCCGCCGCTGCCCCACGGGTATTGCCAACAGTGTGTGTATATACACACTACATGTAGTAGCTTCGTTAGGAGGAGGATGACAAGGAGGTGGTGGTATAACCTACAAAAAAAAAAAAAAAAAAAAAAAAAAAAAAACAACAACGGAGAGAGTAGGAAGGGAAAACCCGAGCGACGTGGCTCTCTCTTTTGACGGCGAGGATGGCCTTTAATTTTGTTGATGTATACATATATATAGATGTTATTGTTGTTTCCCATGATCTGTTGAGTTTTTGTTTTCTGTAAATTTGCTCGAATTGTATGAAACACAAATATAGGAAAAGGGATTAGAAGATACAAATCATGCAGAGTTGTTTACCTTTGAACTTCACCGCGAGTTAGACGTCAATGTATATGCGCACAATTTGTGTTTTGGCGAGTCCCATGTATACGTGCACACTGCACAAAAATTTTAGACACTTTAGTACTACTTAAGCACTATAATCGTCATTGCAGCAACGAACAAGTAATACTTTTTGGGAAGAACTCGCGTTACGATCGCCCGACTAGCTACACATGTGTAACGTACAACACTTCGCACTGTCCTAAGCAGTACTGCTGCTCCTCCTCTGCGTCAACTTCACGCGCACGCCACAAAAGTACTTCACGGAGAGTAGGTATATAGTTGGATAATGATAATAATACGAAAAAAAGCGAATGAACGAACACCGTCTTGCTCTCCTTATCACTGTTACTTGCTCCGTTCGGCCGTATATATATGCACGCTGTTCGAGGTATACAGTGTACAGTATATACTTGCAGTTCCGCTGATGATGCTGGGAGAGTGGAAAATAAAAAAAAAGCGGAGAGGTACCTCGACGACGGCGACGACGTTAATGCTGCCGGGAGGAGACAGGCACTGGTGGTACTACATTCCCACGCACGAGTGCATACCAAGGACGTATACACTGCTCGCTTCTCTGATTGTTCTTCTCTTACTTCTAAATTTGGTTTATTTGTATGTTTTTTTTTTTTTTCCCCCACCAACTCTCAATTTATACTGTTTTAGAAATTGCACGCGCTGGGTAAGTATACAAGTGGTGTACGTGAATACGCCGCGGTAGCGCTACTGGCGGCGACGAGGCGCACGTATACAGGAACGCGCACACAACATGTAGGAGAGCAGAGCGTATAATATATAACAATAAGCATATAAAACAACAGGAAAGCAAAGTCAGACAGACAAACAGACAGCGACTAAACCGAGACGAGAGATCGAGCACACAGTCACGCAAGTACAGTGTACATTGTATACATATACACGTACGTGAACCCACACACACGCTTCTCTAGATTCGCGAGTACGCGCTTATACATATATAGGAATCACTGAGAGAGAGATATATATATATGTATACATTGTTATTGTGCACATGTATATCCACACTATACTCGTTCACAGATAGTATACGTCATACACATTCGTCACTCGTCACCGTTCTTTTTTTTATACTATTACACTTGGCATTCGTTTGGCTCTCTTTCTATTCTCTTCCTTCCTCTTTTCTCCTCTGTGTGGTGTGAATGTATGTATAACCCGTACACACGGCTAAAAACTCGCGGAACGGGCGGTGCAGTCGCGCCACCTCCCTGCAGCTGTCGTTCGGAGCAGCACTAGTGTCAATCGGCCGCCGTTTCGGTTTTGGAGCACTTGCACTATATGATTCTTCCTCCCCATCCCTCTCTCTCTCTCTCTCTCAATTTGATTATCTCCACCTCATGCTTCTGTCAATGAGTATATTCACTGGTAGTCTGGCACTCAATGAATAATCCATCATCATGGTATAAAGCACACCTGCGTTTAGGCGTATACAATACACGTATAACTGATAAAGTTTACAAGCACGTATATTCGCGTGCGTATATGACGGGACGAGTTGTTGACGACGCGAACGCAAGCACTGCACTGCGCGAGGTATATACTGCACGCGAGAAAGAGACACGAGAGCGCAGGCTGCAGAGCAGAAGCCATCGGAGCAGCCAAATAATCCCTCCTCCCCCTGCCCTTTTCTTCTCTCCGCGGCCGCTGATGATGCTACTGCTATGTGCATGTGTGCCGCTGCTGCCTTGGAAGAGTTGGAAGTTCTTATATATATATGATACTCTACTCCGCACGTCGGCCATTTTCCCCTCCCCCTGCCGGCCCTCCACGTCTTTTCTTTCCTATACACAGCGCAATGAGATATAGTACTTTTTGACGTATATATATACATATACCTACGACTACGAATGTTTTTCTTTCGCCAATACGTGAATTAGCACTGTCGGCACGGAAGGAAGCTGATTTTATTGGCAAACGAATTTTGCGGACACATTGCAGATGGGTGCTGACATCTACAGGGTGTAGCAGAAAGTTACTGTATTCTATTTCCCATATATAATTATATAAATTGGCTGATGCGTATAGTGCTTTAACATATTTTTGTTCTTTTAAAATGCTGGGGTTGGGGGTGGGGGCGATGAGAGCACGTGGTAGATGAGTGCAGCGTGGCTTGTGTGTATATGTATCCAATTGTGTGTGACTGTCAAAACAAAACAAAATTAAAAACACTTTCGTACGACGACACAAAGATTCCTTTATTGTAATTTGATGGTAATTTGTAAAAATAAAAAATAAAAATAACTGGAGTGATAACAGTAATTAATCAAATTATCAACGACTCAAATTATATTACAATTCATTGATTCATTCTTGTTTTGATAATCCATTCTTCTTTTCGCTAATATTAAAACGACTTGTGGATGACTGAACTGAAGATGTAATTATTCAATCACAATAAAATTCAAGTCATGGTAATCAAGACAGACAAGCTCGATCTATTTTCGATTTTTTATTATTATTATTTTTTTTTTTTTTATAGAAAATACACTGATATGTGCGCTTATTCTTTTTTCACTATACAATTCAAAGACACGCTCTCATCAATTAACCGAACGTCTGACAAGAAGATCGGTACGAAAAAGCCTTTTACTGCCAAAAGCTTTTTTTTATCTAATAATTTTTGTACTGTATTTTACATCTGAAAATTATTGTTAACACTTGTACACATTTAAATTCCTTAATTTACACGCTTCTGCTTACATTTAAAATAATAATAATAATAATAATAATCATAATAATAAACATTTATTCTACTCATTAAAGGTATACCTACTATATGTCCACACCTTTTCGAGAGCAATTCCGAACGATTGCTTTTAGGATCAAGGTTTACAGTAAATACCCAATTTTGGAAGTTTTTGTTATCAAAAAAACAAAACAATTTTACTTTCAAACTACTTTCAATATCTGAAATATTTATTTTTGATTTTTTTATCTCTTACACACACATAACTTTTCACAAGCAACTAATTAAATATAAACACGGTTTATGATACATCAATCAGTTGCTTTTGTACATTTTAAATTATCATAAGTATCCGATTCATTCAACATAAAAAATTTTATCATCAATCTCGAACCTTATCTTACAACGAAAGAATTTACACAATTTTTACAGAGATATTACAAACGGAGCAGAGGAACCGCATTAGTTTACTTGTGATAATGTAACACTAATAAAAAGAGAGAGAGAACATCACAGTACTTCTCAGCACATCCTCTTTTCTTCTGTTTTTTTCATACATGAAGTAAACACTTGAAATTTTCGTGCTCTCTTTTTAACACCATGCAGTACTCGGGCCGTTTTTTAACTCTAAAATTTGAACTTATTAAAAAAAATAAATACAGATCATTGCATGTGTGAAACAAAAAGTAAAGTAAGGATTCAAAAGTTATCAATTAATGTGCACGTAAATAATTATTTTAACCACGCAATAGTAGTATGATTTTTTTAAAACAGCAAATTATAAATTACTGTAGCTTCATTAACAAATAAGCTGTTGCAAAATGTGCACTTAGAATTTTTGATGCTAGACTTATGTCTGAGCAATTGAGAAAATGATCGTTTAATTTAGTCTCTAAATTAAATTTAGAATTGCAAAATATGCATTGGAACCGGCATTTTTTAGACCGTTTGTTACTGTTTTCAAGACCGTTCTGTTCAAACTTCAGACTACTTTCAGTGTGTTCCTCAAGGTGTAACTTTAATTTTTCATAAGAATCATACATCTCATCACAGTACTTACAAACAAAAGGAAGTTCATCAGCATGTACTTTGGAATGCTTATGTAGCTTACTTTTGTTCCCAAACGATTTTTTGCAATATGGACATTTATGAAGTTTCTTACTTCTGACAGTTTTTTTTTTTTTATTGGAACCCTTATAGCTGTTTTCTTTAATAACCATATGCTCAATTACATGGCTATCGAGACAATTTTTCGTTTCAAAAAACTGTTTACATGGTATGCATTCAAAAGTTCTTTTCAAATCGTTTGGACAATGGTGCAGATTATAGTGGGGCTTCTTAACATAATTGTGCCCACAAATATCACATTTGTAATGTACTTTGTAGTGCACATGCATGTGCCCTCTTAGGTAATCTCTATGAACAAAATCTTTATTACAAATTTTACATTTGTGAGGACGTTCGGTGGAATGTATAGCTTTGTGCCTAGAGAGATGATAAGGAATATAAAAACTCTTATCACACTGTTCACATTTATATGGACGCTCTTTAGCATGTGAAAACATGTGAGCTGTAAGTTTTTTTTTCACGGGAAAAACTTGAAAGCAAATTTCACATGCATAGTAACTTGAAAGTGGCTTTTTTTCCACATAAATGTTGTCATCAGCAGATTCAACTGAATTTGATTTATCCTTGCTAATTAGTGACTCGCCCATGATTCAATAAAATTGTAATATGAAGGGGACACTACTTTATTTTTTCATAAAAGTTTATGCTGACTGTAAAGTAGATACGATATTTTATTGGTGAACTTCTTGGTTATGAATGCATAAATATGATTTTTTATTTATCAGAATGTTTCCCATGATGTAATGTTACTTGGTTAGCGAATCCTGATTTGACACTTATTTTTTTTTCATCATCAGAAATTGCTCGCAGTTTCAGAAGTAGTATCAGTATTTATAGTTCAACAGGTGCACACCTCATAAGTTTTTTCATAGAAGTCCAGAGAATTATACCTTAGGCAACGAATGGTTAATGCGTGGAATTCTTTGCTCTCTACCTAGTAAGATAAAAAAATGAGTAACTGTATGACATAAAAATCTAAGAAGAAAATAAAAACATGCAGTTGGATTGTTCAAAAATGAATATTTCAATGATTAAAAGAGATTGAACTATTTACTTGATTTATGTTGATCAAGTGTACATGGCACAATTTTGAATTTTTCTATAACTTACAATAATTATTTAACTAATCTTGTTAAAATTTATTTAAAGGAGATAACTATATATTCTCAGATGATATTTGTTACAACTTAATTGCATTTAATTGTTATCTATGCTTACAATTGTGATGGGCTAAGGTAATGATTTAAAATTCAGTTTAAAATCAGCCAGCTCGATGAAGGTTTAACAATTAAGGATAATTTTATATACTTACTCGTCTGTTACTGATGCGAACTGCAAAAACCAAATCGGCAGTTACAATTATACTATTATGTTTAGTGTCAAAGATGCCTAACAGCCTTATATTCGTTATTCAAACATTCCATGTGCAACAATTGAGGTTACACTTGCAGGGAAAAACAACGAGCCGGTAAACGCGGGTATGTCACGTATGCGGTTGCTTATAAACTTGAACCTTTACAATTGTTGCGTTTGTCACGGTACACAGTTTTGCGCTTAGAATTATTTTTTAATAAAATTTTGTACTGTGACATAATGTATTGGACATTGTCATTGCACCTAATAATCAAAGCCGTTTACTTATTTCTGCAAGCCGTGCCGTATATATATGTATACCAGTCGTTCTGCTTTACCTACATGAGGTACGTAAATATTTTATTTACATGTCAGGACCCGCGTGATTCAAAGTTTGTTGCTTTTCGATTTCAAACGAACTCTTTTTTAAGAGTAAAAGCAATTATCATGGTACGATGGTACCCCCTTAACTAATCAGAAAGAGATAAACAATCTAAATAAATATAAACAAATAGATAAATAAATAAATTAAAAGAGTTTATAAAAGGCACAGTTGTTACGCACCAAGTTGATTCCATAATTCGGGCTCGGCACTCGGTACTTCAATACAAAGGTGATGGTATACGAGCCAAAAATATTCATACCGATTTCATCAGAAAATATTTATTTTTATGGGTCCAACTATCAATCGAATATTTTATCACGAAAATATTTATGTACATTCGGATGGAAAATTAACAACAGTAATTGATCACGTTATGTTACATGGCTTTTTAAGATTGTTTCTTATTAGACGTGGTGCTGTGAATACAATAAAAACAGAGCTATCAAAATTAGAAAGTTTTATTAAGGATTAAAAATTCTTGTGATTCTTGGAGACATTGTTTTTTTTTTTTTTTTTTTTTTTTTTTTCTCGCGTGTACGTTCATGAACCTGATCAAAACAATACTTTTAGTACAAAAAAGATTCATAAAAATCTAAATAATCAAATACTAGAAGAAAATATTTATTCAACTCTAGTTTTTGCGCAATACAATGCATCATTTACTACAAATTTAATGAATATTGATAAATAAACATACATTTATAAAACCTTGAGTGACAGTATTGATAAAATTATTCCAATTAAGGGAGCTAGTAATTTTTAGTTTACAATTTAAATATAAATATTTTTTTCATAAATTTCTTGAGTAATATTTATTTATCGAAACCTCGAGTAATACGTATAAATTACGAGTAAAACAATTCTTCGTGATAGATTACAAATACTATGTATATTGTTGTCATAATTAAAGATTAAAATTACTTAGAATGAAAATTGGACGGAAAGCATTTATGTTATTTTCAGTCTTTACTTTCTTGTCATAATGTAATCTTTCAAAGACATGAAAATTCCATCATTTACAATTAATCTAAATTTTTCGCTACATTGATGCCGTGTGTAGTATTATTTTTAAAACTTTTGTAAAATTGGCGATAAATGCTTGATTGAAATTTTATAAAACCATGCATGTAATAAAAAAATACTAAAATTGTTAAAGCTCTTCATAATAATATTATAAAAAATATTTGAGCACTCCTCTTGGAAGATTTATACCCTTTGTTAAAAGTTCAATGGGTGTTGGAAATATAGCAATAGCATATGAATTCGAATTTGTCATTTCTCTTTGGTGCCATATGTAAATAAGTATATCGTTACATTTATACATATGAGTTGTATCTTCATGAGTGTCAGATCTATGGCCACAAAAGTTCGATATTCGGAGATTGCAGTTCTTCCAGTTCTTTGTACATTGAATAGACAACGAGCCAACAATATATCTAAGAAAATTAATAAAATCGTTAGTATCTTACGGAACGTGTTTTTTTACATGATTCTTCAGATAATTGTAAAATGTATCAACTTACATTATAAAACATGTAAAGGTAGTTGCATATAACAATGAACACAACTTGCAACTGAAAACAAGTAACAATTAATTACAAAAATAGTTTAGCACAGGATATGAACACATTTAAATTTAATGATAACAAAAATTAAGTATAAAAAAATAGTGACAACGAATTTAAGTAACGTATAAAAAATTATAACTTTGAGAATCAAAAAATCGTAAATGGTAATCAACTCACATAAATGTAGTACGCCCAGAGGAGCCAAAGTCCATACAATAATTGGAAAGAGAAAATAAATGCCCAAAGACCGAGCCAAGGTAACAACCAACCGCGAACTCCTTCGTGTATGCCATAAATCATGAGTATGGCTGATACAATTAATAGTAGAAAAAACAATAATAAAATAACTCCAGCCACTTGCATTGCTGTAAAAAAAATTTACAACTCAATTAGTATTAATTTACGAAAAAAGCATAATTTTTTAAATACCAAAATAAAACATGAAAATAAAAATTATTGATTTTTATGGTTCAAGAACACCATACCATGAAAAAAAAAAAAAAAAGCGGCAATATACTTACACATTCGAACGTCGGCTTCAAATAATGGATTGTAGAGTTGCGTCGAGTCACCACCACACATTTGATAAATTATTAACGTCATCAAAACAATGCTGGCAGCCTAAAACAATAGGTAAAATCGCAAACACCCATAAAAAGGGAAAATTAAAATTAAACCGCACAATATACCGATTTTTGGAAGATAACGAAAAAATTGGCCATTTAATATGCATAATCGTGAAAGCAAAGGAAAAAAAAAAGTAAAGAATCAAACACCCACCACTGTGTACAACGCCACGGCTTTGCAGCCAGTTTTCAGATTGTTCGCCCATATAATGGGCGACCAGCAGGTCTGCAACTTCTTCATGACGTACCGATCACTGTTGTCTTCACTTTAATTGAGAAGAAAAAAAATAAATGAAAAATCGGCAAACCAAAGGGCAAAAGAAAATGAGTTTCACAAACGCCTGTCGCTGGCTCGTGTATGGGGACACTGAAGCTTGGGCGTCGTCGAGGCAACCAACACACGCTTACCGCGATCGTGCTCCGCGTAAAAAACGTGCACATGTGTGTAAAAAGGTGCCGTGCCCTTTGGAGAGCATAGACCGTCGAGTGACCGCATCGCTTACCGAGCACCATACAGATCTCCGTGATCCTCAACGATCTGCAACGGTGCAATGTAAGAGTCAAAGGACTAGTACTGCCTGGGATCGGTGCCGAGAGAGGCCGCGCTTCGAGTTCTCTATGGTTTTGCGGCTTATTTTAGCGCGCGACTACGAAATTCTGCTTTTCGATTTTACGTAGAATCAATGTTGATTTGTTCATTTTTTTTGTAAATTTCGTTTATCTTTTGTTAAAGTAGCAAATACAGGTGCTTTTTTTTTTAATTCAAAATATAAAAAAATGCATAACTTGAGCTTTAAATTAAATTCAAGTGAATATTATTGTTGTTGTTGTTGTTGTTGTTGTCCCCACAAGTGACAGCAAAGAAAAGTCTCAATAACGCTCCTCGTGGGCGAGTTGATTGAATCCAAGTAACATGGCCGGGACGATGGATCCAGCTTTGATATCCGATTTCTGTGCTGTTCTCGCCGGCAACATAAGCAGGGCGTTCGCACTTTTGCAGCTGAGAAGCTTACTGCTGATTTGATTGCCGGTGCTGTAAGCTTTCGGACAACCATCCTCGCTCTCGTCCGACCACACGAGGATCACGCGCGCGTACTCCGGTCTCGGGTCCAAAGCGTAATCGTTAACCACCTGTGGATGGTGTTCAAAACTAATCGTCTATACTATATCCTTGTATCAAGTGGGTACATTTTTTTATGAAAAGTTAAAAAAAAATTCTACCTTGGCTTTTACGACTACAGGTTTTTCATTGTTTTTTGTCAGGTGGTTCAGCAGCGGAAATACAAACAAATTGGCCGTTACTACAGCTGAAACGGGATTACCAGGTAGACACAAAAAGTACTTCTTGGTCCCGCGCCAAGTGAGGGTGGCGTAGGTCGTCGGCTTTCCAGGTTTCAAATTGACGCGTCCTATAAATTACACCATAGTATTTTCCAACAAAGACTTTTCACGTAACAATGTTCCGATCAACCATTTACCGACCAAAGTGAATTTTAGCATGGAAAACGTCCTGCAGGATCGGCTTCAGCATATCTTTGTCGCCCATCGACACGGAACCCGTTGTTATAATAACGTCGGCTCTTCCCATCGCATCGGTAATAGCATCGAGCATAGCGCCCATCCTGTAAAATCCCACAGCGTTTATCACGCTTCCTTCTTAAAAAAAAAAAAAAAGTACCCACTCATCGATCGCAATGCCCAAATCAACAGCCTCGTAGCCATTCTCTCTCAGCATCATCATCAGCGTTATTTTGTTGCTATCGTAGATGTGCCCGGGCTTGGCTGGCTCGCCCGCGTTTTGGAGCTCGTTGCCCGTCGACAGGACACCGATCCTCGGCACCCACGTCACTGATACCTTGGCCAAGCCGCAAGCCGCCAGAATTCCCGCCTCAACGGCGCCTACTTTCATACCTTCCTTGAGAACCGGGTCACCCAACTGGGTATCACTACCGATCGGTCTGACAAATAGATCGGAAAAAAAAGATGAAATTGTCAAACGATGAGCGAGTTGACAATCCCTACCGTATGTCCTGGCCTTCTTTCGGCTGAACTAGGATTTCGATCTCCAGCTCTTTTTTTCCATCGGCTCCGCGCTCTGTCAACACTGTATCCTCGACCTGGACCACAGCCGTGGCTTCTGGAATTAAAATCGTTATAATATCCAAGGAGCAAAACATGATTCACGTAGTACGATTACCATCGGGAACTGGAGCACCGGTGTTGATCCTCACGCAAGTGCCTGGTTCAATCTTCACGTTGTCCGGCTGAAGGAAAATCGAGAAACCGATCATTATAGTGTCTGTAAATATAATTAATGTCCTACCTTGTGACCGGCCTCTATGCCACCCAAGACCTTCCGCCTGCCTTTGCCGTCGCTCGCGATCACCGCGTAGCCGTCCTTTATGGAAGCCCGGAAGGGCGGTATGTGGCAGGTCGAGTAGACGGTCTCCGACAGGACTCTACCTCGGCAGGCCCAGATTTCGACCTGCACCGGGGGTAGCATCTCCGCTGAGTCCTTCAGGATCTTTTGGGCTTCCTCGATCGAGATCATAGGAAAGGGCGATTCTCGGAGCCGGCCGGCGACGTCGTCCGGGTTCCA
Organism: Copidosoma floridanum; assembly: GCF_000648655.2. The sequence goes on along the minus strand of NW_019379491.1, from coordinate 12,010 downwards.
CGAGGAGGCTCCGCCACTCTTGTGCGGACACTCGTGCTTGCCTTGGACCACTTCGTGGGTAGATTTGATGCTCTTTTCATGACCGAGTATCAGGTCGACGGCGTGAGGAAGTACCTTTGCTATGGCGCAGAAGCACTCCTTTGCGGCCTTTGGCGAGCCAGGGAGGTTGACGATCAAGGTCTTGCCTCGTATGCCACAGGTCGCCCTGGATCGTTTGTAGAGAGATCAAGTGCGTGTTTTTTTTTTTTTTTTTTTTTTTTTTCAATAAAAATACTTTTACTTGACGTACATTTGTTTTTAAAAGAAAATATTATATTTGCTTAATCTTTATGCGAGTCAAGTTTCTTACATGAATAAATCAATGGCTAAATAATTGTTAGCAAAACATAAAATCGTTTTCTAAAATATTTACCTTTAGTAAATCGATATTAGTTAAAATAATTTTTATTGTAAATTGTAATTTGTGATTATTCTTATTTGTTAGAATAGTAAATCAATTGATGCTGTACCTAGATAACATTGCCATGGGTGTAATTTTTAAACTTTCAGAGATCATGGCATGAGCAATTCCAGGAACTTCTTTGTGGATGACTTTTTTTGTAGCTTCTGGAGTAACATCCCTGCAGGAAAAGCCAGTACCTCCAGTGGTTAAAATAACATTTAATTCCTCCACGTCTGCCCAATCAATTAACATCGTCTGTAATATTGTAAATAGTTGTTTTTATTTACAAAAAAACAAAAAACAATTTGCAACGATGTTTGAAAAAACTCACTTGTATGGTATCCTCATCATCGGGAACAATATCGGAGCACACTACGATACCATTAAATGCTTTTCCAATTTCTGTGTTTGCATTGGACAACAATTGTCGAAGTACAGGGCCACTTTTGTCATTTTCCTTTTTTTGAGAACAAGTGTCGCTAACTGAATCGGAAATCATACATAGAATTCTTAAACTTAACCTTTAAAACTTTGCATTATAAAAATTTGATAAAAAATATGGGAAAACGAAAGGAATATTTTTTTCCGATACCAATCAAAACATAAATTAAATTTATCGTATTGTCTTACTTGTTAAGATTCCAAAAGTAATAGCTGACATATTATAAAAGGTCAGAGAAACTACAGCAGATGTTAAGAAATCACAAAGTTACTCAAGTATACTACCTATAATGAGTCCAAATACCTGTTATCTCTCTGGCAATGAATTAGATAAAATGCAATTTATTAAATAACTGACACGTGTTTTGGTGTGGCAGTAAAAAACAAAAATGAAGGGCATAAAGGAATGGAAACAAACACTGGTACAACGTAACTGTTTATTATTCACAGAGAAATAATATTAAACAACACAAATTTTAAAAATTTTTAAAAAATGTACAATTGCATAAGGAGTCCATGTACAAATCAGCGCAACGTTCTTGTACAATGTGCACATTTCACTCAATCAATAATCAACTAATCCACTGTAAAAAAAACAACAACACAGAACCAGTTAGAATCCAATCCAATCCTCAGAAAAAAGTTATGAAGAAAACATATCACAAATTACCGATGGCCTCGAGGACTGGAGTACCTGGGCGGCGTGCGGTGCCGTCTACTGTTACTATGATGCCTAACCCCTCGATGGTCCTTGTCGTCCCTTCCTCGACTACTGCGGTGATAATCGCGACCGCGATCACGGTCATAACTATTGCGTTCCTTGCTCCTGCGTCTGCTACTGCGTACTGGTGGAAGTGGAGGAGGAGGAGGAGGAGCAGGAGGCCGAGCCGAGTTACGTTCGTTGGGACTTGGCGAGCGCGATGGCGTTGAACGCGAGTCCGAGCTGTGACCACCTTCATATCTGTGACGGCGTTCTCTTTGCCTGAAAATTAGTTTTTTCTAGATTAGTAAATATTTGATGAGTTTCAGATAATTGATTTATTTATTACATGCATGTTACTTACTTTCTGCGAAGTTTCAGGGACATTTCCCTAATCTCATCCTCTCTATCCTGCCTTTGTTGTTCAAGTTTTTCAATTCGAGCTTGTTCAGCTTTTTTATCTGCTTTGTCTGAAAAGAAATTATGAACAAAATTATTTTAGCACATCAACATATGTTAAAATAGAGGAAAAGTGACTTACATTGTCTGTTCAGCAAAGCCTGCATTTTCTTTTTAAGCCGCTCCTGCGGAGTGATTTTCGAAGACTGAAAAATAGAATTCTTACAGACGAGTTCAAAGTATATAGATCTAACTGATACATCTTTTGACAATTGATTGTATGTTTATAAAAATTATAAATTAAAAAATCATTTTACACGTATGCGCACAAATAAAAGGTGCATTGAAAAAACCATTTAGAGATAGATAGATACAGAGAGAAAGCGATATTTGACTGTCTAAAATTAAAACTTTGGAGCTACAGAAATTTAATCAAAGGTTTTACGAGTGATTTCAAAGTTGCACTCGTGAAGTATGCACATGCTACTTGTATGTAAAAATACAAAATTCATTTTTTTTGGATTTTTTAAGATGAGGAAAAGTACATGGTTTGTTTGTTTGCATTGTGCATTAAGTGACTAATAAAGCGTTAAGGTTCTTACTGACTTTGTGTCCGCCACCAGAATTTGTACTTAGCCCTGCTTTTGGCTTGTTCCTGTGATAACCATAAAATTTTAATAACTTCTCGACAATCTTAATTTTTACAAAAATGATCAAGAGTGGCTTACATGTTAATATTAGACGAAGATTTTTGTACTATTTGCGAATTTTTATCTTCATCAGACAATTCTAGTTCCAAACTTGAAGACTTTCCCCGTCGACCGTAATATCTAGATGGATTTTACTACCATTATTCATACAATCCACACAATAAAATAGACTTAAATATGATACCAAGTTCATTGACAATAGTATCTATACCTTGGCACAGCAGCAGGTTTGTTTGATAACACAGGCTGAGCTCCCGCGGGTTGTGAACGAGCTCCTGGTGACGCAGCGCTTCTGGACTTGGAATTAGATACACTTCTGGATGACCTCGACCTCGATCTACTTCGGCTCTTACTCCTGGATCGCGTCCTGGACCTGGATTTGGTTTTCGATCTTGTCTTCGATCGCGACCTCGTCTTCGATCTTGTCTTGGACCTCGAACATCGTCGTTTTGACCTTGAACGAGATCTCGAGCTGCTGCTACTGCTACTGCTGCTGCGTTTCTTGCTGTTACTTCTTCTTCGGCCTTTTCTCGAAGATGATCGCGACCAACTGCGGCTAGAGGTTGACGACCTTTTCGAGCGAGACTGGGAGGACCTCCCGCGTTTAGAACGTGAGCGCGACGTCGATCGTGACCGTGAATGTGAACGACTGTAGGACCGTGATGTTTTGCTGCGCCGACTGCGAGACCTTGATCTTGAGTACGACGACCTCGAGCGAGACCAGCTTGAACAGCTACGCGACCTTGACGTTCCATACCTTTTCGTCCTTGAGCTATCTTGTCTCGATCTGAAATGAAGATTGTTTTCAAAATTTTTGTAGTAGCAAATTATGGGTGGGTAAATACTGCAATTTACCTGGAATATGGAGGACTCGACCTTTTGGAATCACGCCTTCGGTAAGATTTACTTCTTGAGCGTGAATTACTTCTAGACCTAGACTTAATAGCTTTTCTCGATGATCTATCATTTTCGACCGGACTCATCGACTTTCTTTTTCGTTGATTTGTGGAATTGACTTTCCTTGACGCGGGCTGAGAAGAATTTGCATTGATCGCTTCTTCCTCACCGCCGAAACTCGTTATGTACGTTATTTGTCCTGCATTTGCAGGCGATGGTGAACGCGAACGAGATTTGGAAGACGACTTTCTATATGGATTATATTCCGGGCTTTCTCTAGCAGCATAACTGCAATTAAATTAATATTTGTTGTACAGGGAATTTATTACCCATCTTAATCAAAAGTTTAAGCATTAATTACCTCGGAGGACTCATAACACGTCCGATCATTTTCTTTTCTCTAAATGCTCGTCTTTCTCGCCTGGATCGACGTCCCTGCATTGTAATACAAATGTAAATACTTTTCGATAGTTACTATTCTCGATCCAATTTTTTTTTAATACTCACAGAAAACATGGCTTTTTCTTCTTCTTGCTTTCTAGCTTGTCGCAATGTTTCAGCTTCTTCAAAATCTTGAGTCAAAAAACTAAAGTAATCAGCGCCTAAAAGTCCATACTTTTGGCCTACTAAGTTCATTTCATGTGCCTGGGAAGGCTCGATTTGCGATACATCCACACAAATGTCTAAATCGATGTCACTGTCATCGTCTTCTTTTTCTTCTAATGGGGCTGGTTCCGAAGCCTTGGGCGGTTCTGTTATTGGTTCATCAGTTTCGTAATTATAACCTATAGCAGCAGTGTTACTCGACTTTTTCTTGTCTTTTCCAAGATCTAATTTTGATGAACCAAACTGTTCTTCAACATGAATTTGATGAAGAAATTTTTCCTCAGTTACTATAAAAAAAAGGTGTTTCTTTTCATTAGATGGCAAGATGCATAAATAATTTTCAATCTTGTTTTTACCTACCACCAATAAATTCATTTTGAACTATTATTCGATACCTCTCATAGTTTATATGCCTATCTTCACTGGTTAAAGAAATATCAATGTCGTTTGCGTTATTAGCTTCAGGAATCCAGTCCAAATGAGCTCTCACATCGAACCTATCTATTAAATTTTCTTTGTTACCTTGCCAAGGCATCCTAAAAAGCAGTACGTTGATACAGTACCATAAAACTGTACGGGAATAAGTAAAATTCTTTGTGTAAGCTTACATATTAGCGGGACTATCGCCTGCTGCAGCAATGACAGGATCCAAGTGGATTTTACATGGTCTTCCATGAACTTGAAGAAACTGTGTTGGATCTGATTTCTGTGAACAAAAATAATTAAAATTAAAATTTTAAAAAACATACTTTTCAACTATTTCTGTAAAACTTAGGGTCACTTTGGTCTCATTGAAGCTGATGGTCTCGTTCAAATAATTAAAGGACTCTAAATCAACCTCAAATTTAACAATGAATATTTTTATCAAACATAAGCTAATATTTCTCAAGATGTTTAAGGGGATTCTGTATATCAACCAGAGTGGTAATAAATTATCATGATTAAAACAAACTGATAAAACGTTTTGTACTTCTACAATGTTAGATTAGAAAATATTGCCACCAAATAGCTATACTGTTGACTATAAATCAATGTCATCAATGTCTGTTTCGAGAATTATGTACTGCACTCAATCTGCCACGAAAATGCTCCACTTTTAAACTCAATTCATACAAGCAAAATCGTACAATTATTTCTACGACTTTTAATTTGATCCATCTAATTCCAATGCACGTGAACACTTGAAATGTTTTTTGAGCTGAAATAATCGAGTTACAAAACTAGAGCTTCATAATGATCATGTAAGCAAACAACAATTCAACGTTGAAAATTACCAAATTATCCTCTTGAATGAAAAAAAAAAAAAAACCTTCCAGGACTCCTTCCAAACCTTAATCCCTTAAAAAAGATACACTTAACTAACGACACTTATATACTCACAATTTTCTCGTAGTAATCCCGTCTGCGTTCAGCACGACGCCGATAATCGACGAGCATGCCCCGGATCTTTTTCTCCTGCTTTCGGGCCTCGTGCCACATTCTACCACCGGTTTTCTTCGCCGAGAAACTCATCTCACCAGCTGCTGTTGCGGTTAAGCGGTATTCACAAAAATAACGTACTACTTTACTTCTTTCCTCGATGACGATGACTTTGATGAACTCCGTACTTCGATGACGTCCATTTTTTAAGTACACTGTTGGATTAGTTGGGGTGCCTGTATCCTGCAGTCCTGTACCGCTCCCCGCGCTGTTCTCGTGCTTTTTTTTCATATATATACTAATCTTTTCTGTACCTATACTTGTAAGCTGTAAGCTCAATTCTCAAGCAGTTAAGTTACGTATAAGTCGTGGTAACGCTGCATAGTCGGGCGGCGCTAGCGTCAACCATAGATAAAGAATAGACTGCTTATTAGCAGCCGGGGCAGTGAACAGGGCTCTCGAAAGTGGCAGATGATCTGGCGCAAAATTTTAAAAATATTAAAATTGAGTCTCAATCAATGACAAATAATCAACTGTAGCTTATTAAAATTCGTAATTAACTTAAATGAACATTTTAATCATAATATAATAATCTGAAAGTAACAATTTAAGTAATTGTTATTAAGGTGAATGTTGATCAGTATAACAGAGATTTTCCAGTATTCCAATTAATTTCGTAGTTTTTAATTGTAATATGATAATAAGAAACTGTTATAGATAATTTAAATTATCATTAAAATACTTTTTATTCGATAGTTATGATGATACGGTACTTATTTTATGATGTTAGCAGCGAGGTGTTTGGCAGTATATCTATATGTCAAAGCCCATTGATTTCTGACTCGAAAGTTGGTAGCATTTCTCGTGGTCAAGCATACCGTGATTAATGTATGGTAGTACTAAGTGGAATTCAACCTTTAATGTGTTTACATCGTCGAATTCGTCGGCAACTTGTCATTAAAACAGAATGTTTTAATTTTTTGTTTTTATTAAAACAAGGGTTGAGTTGACGAAAACAACAGCATCGACAAGTACGGGTGCAACGTTAATGATGTCTCGTTCAGTTAGCTGTAAATTAACCTATAAATCAGATAAGTATAGAAAGTATTTTAATAACAAAACTCTGTCGTGAATTGAATAAACAGTCTAGTACTGTCTATTAGTATAAGTATCTAAACCTCTTCAAGTACCTAATCAAAAAACTGATGGAATTTATACACGTTGCTGTTGAATCATTTCATTAAATTTATGAATGCTCAGTTTTTCCCTTAAAGCGTTTATTTATAAGTATGTTTACTTTGTGCTAAATAATAATTTCAGAAGGATTAGATGTCTAGTGGATCAAGGCTTGATGACATTTCCTCATTACATCAATAACAACTGAAAGGGGAACTTGTAGTACAGTGAATTTTGTTTAAGTATAACTCATTTTTCATTTTCAGTTTTTTATAATTTATTAGTATAGAAGCTTCCATAACGTATATTTTCCTTTTTGCATAAATTGCCAACTCATGCAAGGGATTTTTATTTCTAGTTGGCGTACACTTAGTTAGTAGCTATGATTCCATTATAAATGACTGTCACACAATCTTTTTTTTTCTTAACAGTTGTAGATCTTACTTTGCAACCCTTTTCATCATGCATCTTCGTTGAAAGCCCATTGAGTGTGCCATACCAAAACAGTGACCAAAAAAATTTAAGGACCTACTCAATAACATTACATGAACAGATTTTAACACCATGATGACAACAATGGTATTTTCATATAATAATAAACGTGGTATTAGTATATAATAACATAAACTATGTATGACTGTATAGGTAAGCAAGACAATGAACTCCCATTTGACTATCCTCACACTCATGTCAACTTTTCAGGACACATCAACTTTGGCACAACTGAAAGGTATGGCTGAGTGCAGTGATGACAACTATGGTATTTATATTTTACAATAAATAAGGTTTGAGTATACAGCATTATTCATGTACGACTCTAGGTAAACAGTACACTATGTCCTTTGGTTCCACTATCCGTACACTCATAACAACTTTTTTAGGACTTATATCAACTGCAGCACAACTTGCGGGTCATGTTAGCCCAGTGGTAGGATAAAGACAGGATCCAAACCAAGAAAAGGTATGGCTGGTGATGGACAACGCCCTCGACGGTTTTTCCAGTGAGATGTTTGAGAAAAAATACGACAAACTGGCACTGTTCCTAAAACCCATGTATTGTCAGTGTCCAATGCAAACTCACTCCTGGTATAACATTGAAGCCTATCCTTACCCATTTAACAAAAGGAATCTAAAAAGTTTGAAGAACTTGCTTCGAAGGATTCACATGGGAGTAACAGGGGGACAGCGAGCCAACACAAATTCACCTTCTTAAGGACGACTCAGTTAAAATATACAGTAAGAACTAAGAAGATACACGAGCAAGTATCCTGTCATCATCAAGCTAATACCAAACACACAAAGTGATGAAATAGGAACTGTAATCTTAACTGCACATCTATTGCTTAGGACAAAGAGAAGAAACAAATCCTTCCATTCCAAGTGCTGAGAACACCTTTAAATAAGTCGATGGTGTGAAGATTTAATGATCATGACTCTAGAAAAGGAGGCTGCACATGAGATAGTCAACCGCTCGCGTGGCTAAAAATAAAAAAAAGAGTACCTCGAAGGTGTTGGAGATATCTTAAATCTCGTGGTAGTAGGTGGTTACATAGGCAAAAGGAATCGTACCTGTACCCACAGCGACTTTCTACTGGCTTCGTACTAGGAGAACGAAGAGTACCAGAGCATATGCAAGATCGGTACTGGCTTCAGCGAAGAAGACTTGGCTAAGCATACAGAGGCTTTCAAAGAGTGTGTCATCGAGCAGGCAAAATCTTATTACCACTCTGACTAGTTTCAAACCTGATCATTAGTTTGAAGCAAAGCTCATCGAGGAGGTCTAATGCATTGATCCATCGCTCTCACCTATTCATGGAGCGGCGAGAAGCATAGTTGATCCCGAAAAAGGCATATCGCTGCGTTTCCCGAGATTAATTTATTCGTGTTAGATACGATAATAATTGTGACAATGCTACCAACGCTCAACAGATTTCTGATATGTACTTGAACCATGATCAGATCAAGAGTTAAACATCGTCATCAACAGCTGCAACAGCCGAAATAACGATGTTACCAGAACATTCTTTTTAATTTAATTTTCTTACACTTACATAAATGAATTGATATTATAAATTTATTGTAATTATAAAATTATAAAATATTGGTCCTTATACTTAAATATTGTATGATACCTACAAATTGTAAAGTCATAAAAATGAAAAGACTTTCTATTTACAGTATTTTTGTAGTCGTTAAAAAAGTATATGTATTAGGGTTACAAAACATACAATAATTTTACAGTATTCACATCTAGTAATCAGTAAAAAAAATTTCTGATCTATAACTTACAAAATACTGTTATATGTAATTACTACTGCAATTAATAACTTGATTTATATAACACTTACACTCTATAGTGTTACAATTTATTAAGTTACAGAAATATTTTTCTTCATTTGATGAATGTCTACAAACTTGCTGAAAGGTTCAAAAATTTTGAAGCCTTTTCGAGTATAAGGCTCTCAATGGTACGTCTTTTTCTCATAATAGTTCTATCATCGAACCAATCGTGTAAGTAAGGAATCGCGTCTAAAGTCGTTTTTGTATCCTGTAAATAAATTTTTACTGTAAATGAAGATATTATCCGTTATATTTTCATACTTCAATATCAATGAAAGAAGATTACTTTAAAGAAATTCTCTACGTATTGTAGCATGTACAAGCCGCAGTCACTGCTGTTCTTCTGTTGTGGCACGTCCACATAGATCACTTGTAATGCATTTTGGTTAAATGTGTCAGTTCTGCATTGTTTTTTGAACTCCGATTTTATAAAATTGATAATTGTTTCTTCAACGTATCCCGTTCCTAATTTTGAAATTGAGTTGAAGATGAGTAAGCTGGGGCTGAAAGATCAACAATAAAACATTGTTTTTTGATACATAAATTTGATCTAGATGTATTATCTGTCTATGTTATCCTCCCCTCTTTAAGATAAATTACTTAAGAATAACAAGTTAAAATATACTTAGAATATATCATTGAGGTGATGATTTACTAGCTTTTTTCTGAAAGATCAAAATTAAAATAATAAATAATATCCGTAGTAGCACAACGTAAGTTAGGAGAAGCAGACGTGCATGGATCTGCTTCTCAAAGCTTACGATGTGCTACTAGGTATATGATTTACATATTTAGTAGTTTGAAAAAATATGTAATACGATAAGAAATATTTGCATGAGATATTTAAATATAATCATTGCGAAAAATTTGTTTGACCTACAACTTACTAAATTACTCATTTAAATTTATTTTTCTCCTCACATGTATTATGAATTTTTTTTACTGTCATTAATAAACTAACGGTTACTTATGAAACAGTTCCGTGTATCACAAAGATATGAAGAAAAATGCGGTTCGGATATTTTAGGTTTTATATTAAAATCATGAGCGGCATACTTAATTAATTTGTTCGTCTTCTCTAATTTTCGACGCTTTGGTTCTTCACAATTTTTTATATCTGCCGATTTACATTCGAGTAAATTTAAAAAACAAATGATGACCACAAACCAATGCGAGCTAAAATATAAATAAACTTTTTTTAAGTGTCTTTTCTGAAGTACATATATTTTCTGTAATGTACATCTCCTTACCTCTCGTTAATGGGGAAAATTATGAATTCTTTTTTAAATATGTTTAAATTAAATTTTTTTCCCAGACTATACTTTCCCTCGTTTTTTCTTAAATCATTATAAAAAAAAGAATCAAAGATAGACGTATTTACTCTATCCTTCTTTTTCATAACTTCATGACTTATATATTTTAAATAAAAGTTAATGATAACGTCATTTAAATAACAGCTTTCTCGCAGGCAATCAATATTTGCACCGTATACAGATAATCCTCCTTTGCCAGATGGATATATCAATATTCTGAGTTAAATAACTAACGTGAACCATTTTAAAACATTCGTGTGATAATTTTTATTTTTTTCGTAGTAATTACTATCGAAATTACTAACCCAAACAATTAATTATTCAGATCATTTATCCAATCAGAGTGATTTGAAGTTACTTTTTTTCGTTAGGACCTTTTTTCATGAAATGTACAAAAAGAATACTTACGGTTCGTACTATATGTTATGTATTTGTTACCTGTAATTTATCATTGGTTAAGAAAGGTTGTTCGATTGTTTCATCCTCCGTATTTTCATCAGGTAAAGGCAACAAACTGTCGTGGTTAGAATGTATGTCGTCTGTAGGTAAGTTTTCCTTAGCCTTTTTTTCTTCAGTTCGATTATTCTGTACACCCTGTTAAAAATTATTCACTGTACACATATTATTGGAAGCATGGAATATCAAACGGAACTTTAATTAATTAATAACAATGTTTTTTAACAAATTAAATAAACTGTATAGCAGTGTTATATGTCAGTAAGCACTTCACAGGAAAATAAAACGTTAGAATACTGCAAATCATCGGAATGGTAGTCATATTATACTTATTTACATTTAGCAGTTTACCGAAATGCTTTTCTAAATACTTAATTAAAACAACGAGTTACATAATTATGTGGTAGATGATATTGTAAGTTAGGTGATAAGTACTATAGGTACAAAAAATATTTTCAATTTTTACAATAATATGTTTAGTTGCTATACTTTGAGGATTGTATGTTCATACATACAAGATAGTTACGTTTTAAATAGTATAGATAATGTTATAGTATGAATAATAGCAGTTTTCGGTACTGGTGCGCTCACCTTCAGGGGCTTCAGAGTAGTCAATGGGTTCGAAGATACTTCAGAAGCACCCTTTGTTATTACCCTGGCCGGATGTGTATTAGGGGTGAATCGTATTTTTCCGTCTGAAGGTGCAGTTAATATCTAAATGTAAAAAAACAATTAATAGTTAGCATTAAAAATGGGACTACTCGAGAGATTACATATTATTTCTTACTATAGGTACAAAGTGCAACTGCCGTTTCGCGCCTTCGGGCCACACTTTGCGCTCTTGAAGTTACTTTCACCCCTAGAGCAGAAAGTGGTCCCCCGGAGGATTCAAAATACTTTTCTGCCCTAGGGCCCAAAGTGATATACTGGGCGCAAAGTGTTCTAACGGGCGCTAAATTGCACATTGGGCCCTCGGTAAGAAAAACCTTACACGCGATTTAGGCATCAACATACGACAACTTCATTTTTCATACCTTATCATTTATTGGAGCAATTTTTTCGTAGGTGAGGAGTGAATTTTCATCATCGGAAACTTTTCTGTAGAAAAGCA
>NW_019379490.1:1234911-1247349 GCF_000648655.2 Copidosoma floridanum | reverse complement strand
ACCAATCTACATTAAAAGTCTTCAGTTTTTTGGACTTCTCAGAATGTGATGCCTTAGAACTTTCACGTTCGCGCACACGACCCGTTCTGTTACACAATTATACGTACATTTAGTTATATTTTCATATTGTATTTAAAAAACTTTATTTTTAAAAATTTTTTGTAGATTCTGGATTCTAAGTATGTCGTGTGGAAGTCCAAGGCTCCCAGATTTTAGGGAGTTCGCCGCATGCGCAGTGCGCAATCACCCTCTCTCTATAGTGCAAGCTGAAGCAGGAGAGTCCCCCTACCCAAACCTTTAACCTAAGCCCCGCCCACTTTTTACAACTTAAGTATGACATCTTGTCTAGTAGGGGTAAATTTGACGATAGCCGCGCGGGCTAAGTCTTTTGCCCCAGCCAAACTTGCTAGCTTTCGAATCTCTCTGATAATTTTTTCTTTTTTTTTTTTTTTTTTTTTTTTAATGTACGTTATACATGAAGTGTTATGACACGTTTATGTAAATAATTATATGTATAACGTTTTAATACTAAGACATAATTTTAAAAAATACTATGTACAAGACAAGGCAAGTAAAATTGTAAAACAAAATTTTCGTCACTTATTAAGGAAATCAAAACATCAATATTTAGTAAATTAAGTGTCGAGTTATGATAATCAAAGTATTATTTAGTATTTAAAAATTACCAAACGACACGTCTTGATAATTGTTAATATAATTCACTATTACATTATTATGGTCGGTAAGCAACACTGTTTAATACATTAATCTGTCCCGAATTGCACGCCTTTTTTTTTGATTGATGTATCATTATTAACTTACTTTGCTACAAGTATTTATTCTTGGAAATACGTCTCGTCGAAAAATATGGATTGCCATAAAAGCTCATGCTGCAATTTCTCAATATTTCTCTATATGTATCCTAAAATCACTCGACAAAAAATAGTAAAAAAATTCATGCTGATTTAAGACAGTATAATTAATAAAATCTATGAATTTTTAGTTGTTGTTAAATAAATAAACAACTTTTTTTCGCTCAACTTTATAACAGCACGCTCTCTCTGTAGTTTCTCCGGGCTTGATACCGGCACATTTACTGTGGCCACATTACGCGCGCGGTAATTTATTAACATTTACGTTCGAAATTAAGAAAAAAATAAACAAATAAAAATAAAGAAAACAAGGACTAGGCAACAAAATTAGGAAAATTATTTAACATAAGTAGCAGGGTTAATTGACGTCAAGGTAGCAACATTAGAACTTTTATTCTTTTCGTAAACATTTTAAAACTGGAATTGAAGTTAGTTAACAAAAAATTAGTTTAAAAAAAGGTCACAAACACGGTACTGCCGCTTCCCGCTAAAAGCACAAAAAAGTATTATTATTGGTATTATTACAATTTTTTCGTGTTGTATTATTAAATGAAGAAATAACTTATGAATTTCTCAACTTTTTGCTTGCATAAACATTTTCGGCGTTAAATAATTGAAAGTGTTGTTGAGATGCTTTAAAATTTAGAGAGTTTATACCTTTGGCAGTGCAGTAGTTTCTGGTTGAACAATACGCGTTTATAAGTGGTGTTCCCATTGCCGTTTCCTTCATAGATTTGATGTCATTAACAATTGAAAAAATTCTCTCCGGCAACGCGTTTGAATGCGGCAAAGTTAGAATACGCAAAACTAATTTTGTGAGCTCAGGGAACTGTAAAATGTCACCCACATCCTGTTATTTGCAAAAGATTTTACCCCAAAATTGATCGATATCAAGAGATCTTAATTCTACTACTTTTTTTTCAGAAAAGTATAACGGTAAATTTCTCCATTCAATACTAGCAACGGATTTATCAATATTTGAAAAATACTTGTTGCAAAGATCATACAAATCGGGAATTGTTGCTCTAACTGATGGATCTAAAGCGTTTTCTGGCTTAAAAAAATCTAATTTACTCAAAAAATTGTCGTTAATGAAAAAAAGCTTTTTTATTTCTTCAAACAGTTTTTGATAATACTGCAAACAAGTATTTTTCACAAAATTAACACTTTCGGAATCCATTTCCCTTAGTTTGGCCTCACACTCTGGTCCGCAATAAACTGTATTAAGGGGCAATAAATTTGATGCATCATAAGGATCAATAGAACGAAGGTTTTGAAAAAGTTTGGGATTTAAAAAGTTCAACGCGCATTTTTTAAGCATCATGTTGCAATTATTTGAAAGAACGTGCAAAACTTTTTCCGATGTTTGAAACTTTTTACTAAAATTATTAAAGTCTTGCAAGACGTACAGCAAAAAAAAAATAATACATTGGAATGTGTCAGACTTCATCAACAAAAGCAACTTGTCAACAGTCTTCGCCTCTTCAGATGACTCAAAAACTTCTACGATTAAAAATTGCCGCAATGGAACCCAATTTTCTACAACGCGTTCAATACATTCAAACACTTGAAGCCATCTACTTCCACACATTTTTAATATTTGATTTGTCTTTACCTTAGCGTCTGTCTGAAATTCTTTAAAAATTGTGGATCGTTTTGGACTTTTTGATAAGTAACTTGCTATCCTTCGTAAAAAAAAGTCTACATCTGTAGAAAGACACGCATAACTGTGCTTTGCGACGAGGGCGGATAAATGACAAATACAATTCATAAGCATAAAATTGGGTGAAAGTTCTCTCAAATGACTAGCGAATGAATTAAACCGACTGATCATGACATTTGCGTTGTCACATGCTAACCCAACAACATTATTCCACGGAACTCCAAACGTTTTAAATTTATTTTTGAAAGACTCAAAAATTTCTTCTGCTGAAGCCAAAGTTGCGTCCAACTCAATGAAAGTTAAATGATGACCCACGATTTTGTTTAATTCAAAATCATAATATTAAACTGCAACACACAAAATTTTTTTATTGCTGCGATCTGTACTTTTGTCTATCAGTAAAGAAAAAGGTACTTTTTTAAAAATTCTACCACTTTTAATTTAATGTCATGAGCTAAAACATTAACAATAAGTCCCGAGCATTTCGTACTACCAACTGACATAGACTGCGTGGCTTCAGGATTCTCAGACATTTTTTTAATCNGTAAACTGTCTCCAGTTAACATTGAGAAAATTAACATTTTCTTTACAAATACATTAAAATTTAAAATTATTTGGTAAAATAAAGTAATCTTATGTTGGCATAGAGAAAGCTAGTAGTCAGAAGCAGGTGTACATATACATATATCGTTTAAAGATAATGGATGAGCTAAAACATTAACAATAAGTCCCGAGCATTTCGTACTACCAACTGACATAGACTGCGTGGCTTCAGGATTCTCAGACATTTTTTTAATCAAAGGAAGCAAGTCATTTATAATGTCAATACTAATGTTATGCTGAGCAAAAGAAGGCTTAAGCTGAGCTCAGACTGTTGACACTGTTTTTTTTTTTTTGATAAGGATGTTACCGCAGGTGCAACAAAATTTACCATTGCTTTGCCATAATACTGTGTATAAGCGTGCTTCAACAAATCATTTTTTGTACTCACACAAAAATCTACTTTACAAGCTAAGCATTTAACTTTACCATCAGTATCAGATGATTCAAAGCAACAGTGAAATCTTTCGTCACGCAACCAATCTACATTAAAAGTCTTCAGTTTTTTGGACTTCTCAGAATGTGATGCCTTAGAACTTTCACGTTCGCGCACACGACCCGTTCTGTTATGCGAATTCCGCAACATATCAACAACAAACTCTTACCTTGCTACTGCTAATAGAAGTTTCTGCCCAGAGACCCACGCGAGCTTGCACCAACGATTCAAATGAACGAGAAATGCAGCTTGTTTGTAACGAATGCACAAAATAGGTCGTGTATACCTATTTAAAAAAAAACAAGTGCGCGCGAGTCCACGAGCTAAGGATTCACGCTGCATACGCGCAAAAAGTAAACATGACCAGTAGTTCACAGCCTTGAAAACAAAGTATATGCGTTGAAGTTTCGCATCTGCAGAATACGTTACAGCGTACAATACATATAATCTACACTACTATTCTTTGTTAACTAACTTCAATTCGAGTTTTAAAATGTTTACGAAAAGAATAATAGTTCTAATGTTGCTACCTTGACGTCAATTAACCCTGCTACTTATGTTAAGTAATTTTCCTTATTTTGTTGCCTAGTCCTTGTTTTTTTTATTTTTATTTGTTTATTTTTTTCTTGATTTCGAACGTAAATGTAAATAAATTACCGCGCGCGTAATGTGGCCACAGTAAATGTGCCGGTCTCAAGCCCGGAGAAACTACAGAGAGAGCGTGCTGTTATAAAGTTGAGCAAAAAAAAGTTGTTTATTTATTTAACAATAACTAAAAATTTATAGATTTTATTATAAAAATAAAGAAAACAAGGACTAGGCAACAAAATTAGGAAAATTATTTAACATAAGTAGCAGGGTTAATTGACGTCAAGGTAGCAACATTAGAACTTTTATTCTTTTCGTAAACATTTTAAAACTGGAATTGAAGTTAGTTAACAAAGAATAGTAGTGTAGATTATATGTATTGTACGCTGTAACGTATTCTGCAGATGCGAAACTTCAACGCATATACTTTGTTTTCAAGGCTGTGAACTACTGGTCTTGTTTACTTTTTGCGCGTATGCAGCGTGAATCCTTAGCTCGTGGACTCGCGCGCACTTGTTTTTTTTAAATAGGTATACAAGACCTATTTTGTGCATTCGTTACAAACAAGCTGCATTTCTCGTTCATTTGCACTGTTGCTGCAAGCTCGCGTGGGTCTCTGGGCAGAAACTTCTATTAGCAGTAGCAAAGTAAGAGTTTGTTGTTGATNAGAGCGTGCTGTAATAAACATACTCTGAGCGAAAAAAAAGTTGTTTATTTATTTAACAATAACTAAAAATTTATAGATTTTATTAATTATACTGTCTTAAATCAGCATGAATTTTTTTATTTTTTTTTGTCGAGTGATTTTAGGATACATATAGAAAAATATTGAGAAATTGCAGCATGAGCTTTTAAGGCAATCCATATTTTCCGACGAGACGTATTTCCAAGAATAAATACTTGTATCGAAGTAAGTTAATAATGATACATCAATCAAAAAAAAGGTCGTGCAATTCGGGACAGATTAATGTATTAAACAGTGTTGCTTACCGACCATAATAATGTAATAGTGAATTTCATTAACAATGGTCAAGACGTGTCGTTGGGTAATTTTTAAATACTAAATAATACTTTAATTATCATAACTCGACACTTAACTTACTAAATATTAATGTTATGATTTCCTTAATAAGTGACGAATATTTTGTTTTACAGTTTTACTTACCTTGTCTTGTACATAGTATTCTTTTAAATTATGTCTTAGTATTAAAACGTTATACATATAATTATTTACATAAACGTGTCTTAACACTTTATGTATAACGTACAGAAAAAAAAAAAAAAAAAAAAAAAAAAAACAATTATCAGAGAGATTCGAAAGCTGGCAAGTTTGGCTGGGTCAAAAGACTTAGCCCACGCGGCTATCGTCGACTGTACTCCTACTAGACAAGATGTCATACTTAAGTTGTGAAAAGTGGGCGGGGCTTAGGTTAAAGGTTTGGGTAGGGGGACTCTCCCGCTCCAGCTTGCTCTATAGAGAGAGGGTGATTGCGCACTGCGCATGCGGCGAACTCCCTAAAATCTGGGAGCCTTGTGTGGAACATTCGAATTTGTCCTTGTTGAAGTAATGATTAATTTGTTTAGAATTTCAGGGACGTTAAAGAACACCTTCGAAATCAAAGAATCAATAATGATGTACTTGCTTAAGAGAGTCAATACTATTTAGTAGGTGAAGTACAAGATATTTTTTTTTAAAGTTTGGTGTGGTTTAAACCAAAAGTAATTATAAGAGAAACAAAACAAATTATTAATAAACGCTTACGTAAAGCTTTCTCTGGTAGCTAAACTGCAGCAGTGAAACTGAAAAATATGTCATTCTACTTCACGTACTCTGAAAAAAACTCAGTTACCACTTTATTTCCGAAAATTTCGAAGGTACTCAATATATTTCCAAGGATACATTAAGAAGAATTTTGTGTGTTGCTGTTTTACTAGGCAACTTCAAACCCCTGCACATTCCATTAGCCAATCCCGACATTTTATCAAAATAAACTTGTTTGATTAAAAATCATGTGCTATCAACTCTAACCAATCACATCATGAATACATGGCATTCATTAAAAATAATAAGTTTTTCAAAATACATTAAGGTACATTTAACCCTCTCTTAAATTTCAATATAAGCTCCTTGAAAACGATCGATAAAAAAGCTTTTTTAATTTGCTATCGTAATATTGGTTCTTATCGAGAGTATTTTTAAAAGTTTAAAGTCACGTTTAAACCACATTTAAGTGATTGTTTTTTCTTTACTGACGTCTTAAAAACGAATACAACTTCCAATCAAATAGTATTTGTAGCTAATAAATGTTATACACCCTATCCAATATTATTGACGCCAATCATCAATGCGGTCTAAGGCTCACCAGAAGCCAGATATAAAAACAAACACACATCGTGTTGTTCGAAAGTAGAGAAAACAATAAGAATTCTAGGTAACATATCGTTGTGTATAAACGAAGCCCCTAAATTATATAGTGACCCAGTAAAAGTAGCAAAAATCAATACTGCATGCTCCATATCACATAATTTTCGCCTAATAAATGGGCTTATAAACTTTGAATTTAATCATAAACAAATCATTTTTTTTATAACCATACTATAATGTGAGATACATTTTCTTAACAATAAGTCCTGATCTGGACATCAGAATGATTAATATTCATTATGATAAGCATTTCAAAGGAAATTACAATGGAGGCAATAAAGAATAACGAAATATCATAAATAGTTGATATAACATCACTAAATACTGTTATTCACAATAAAAAACGAAATATTTCAAACTGTCTCCAGTTAACATTGAGAAAATTAACATTTTCTTTACAAATACATTAAAATTTAAAATTATTTGGTAAAATAAAGTAATCTTATGTTGGCATAGAGAAAGCTAGTAGTCAGAAGCAGGTGTACATATACATATATCGTTTAAAGATAATGGTTTATTACAGGTAATATAATATGTAAATACGTAGGTAAAAGGTAAAAGCAATAAGAAAAATAATAGAGAGAGAGAGAGAGAAAAAAGGAAAAAGAGAGAGAGGGAGAAAGAGAGACAGACAGAAGGAAAAAGAGAGAGAGAGAGAGAGAAAGAAGGAAAAAGAGAGAGAAAAAGAGAGTAATAGAAAGAGGAAGGAAAAAAATTGTCAGGAATACGTATCTACATTAGCACGCATAGACTTATGAGTAAGTTTTAATATTTAGTCATTATCGGCCTAAGTACTAAAAGTTATATCGAAAAAAATTTTGTAATAATAATCAAAATGACTGGGTAAGTGCCGTGAAAAGAATATCTAACATAAAAAAAGAGATCTAAATTTTCTAAAAGGTAATAGTTAAGCAAATTTTAATATCTTAGGAAAAAAAAGCATGAATAAGTGTCAAGAGCAAGTGTTAGTTGATTTCATTGAGAGCAATCCTTTATTTGCTCGCGAACAACGAACTTTTTTGAAACCACGAGGGAATTAAGTGTATGAGAAATTGGGGTTGCAGTAAAGAGGTAGATTAAATAAAAGTAGGCCGAAAAAATCTTACATCAAAGTTTGGTAACAGGTAATTTTGTAATTTCAGAAAAATGAAATTAAACATTTTCTGTTACATAAGAACTGACGTTAACATATTCTTATATTAACAGTATTATTTAAATATTTTTACAGACATTAAAATAGGCTATAAAAATTTGTGCTTTTATCTTTTTTCTTTATTTTTTTCAATTTTTAAATATCTCACAGTCTTGGAGCAAGATACGTCGAAAAAACGTTAAAGCAAAATTTGAATTAATTAAATTTTTAGCAAAAAACTGGCAATAATAATATTAAATTTAGCTTGAATGAACTTTACGATCGTGTGTTAAATACTTTGGGTTGGGATTGAAAATCAAATCAGAAGCTGGTATTACTCTCAGAAAAGATATTAAAATGCCACATGAGCTGAAGTTACTTGAGTAAATGCATGCGTTAATGGAAGCTCGTTATTTTAATGTTGATTGTATATACCTTAATACATTCAGTGCACGAGAAAATATATGAGCAATAATTTATTTGAATTACTTTTTTTTGTACGTTTCTATGTACTTTAAGATCAGTATATTATTTTATGAATAAATTTACACTAGAAACACACTGTTTCATGTCCTTAACTTTATGACTCGAGAAGTTTACTTTTAAGCTTTATATCGAATTAACACTCAATAGCATGAGAAATACTAAAAATAAAGTGAGAAACATTATAGCATTCCACTATTAACATTTTTTAAATTCTTTCTTGTAATTTTCCGAATAGTATCAGACTTACATTAGTTGGATTTATAAAAATGTTGTAAGTCCAGACGATAGAAGGCTGCTACTTGTAAAAATCAACAGAATGCCATACTTTTGATTGTTTGATATTTACAATAAGACTTGTATTCTAAGAACAGAAACAACTGGAAATTAATACACTGATTATGTAGTACAGCAAGATACCATAAAGTTTTTCAGTTCAATTTGAGTATCCAAGCTAGTGCTCTCCCAACGTAAAATATGTCTAATCAATAGTCAGTTATTTGATAATTCCCATTTGTGCAACTTTAACTAACATGTGTATCTAAGACGTGCTGACGGATAAAAAAATGTAATCATTTATAAATAAGTTTTCANATCAAGGTCTAGTACGAGATTGTTAAATCATATTTGTTCTAATAAATAAATAAAACTACATTTTCCATGAATAATGTTTCTGACTCTAGTTCATTATCAGAAAATACTTTATCAACAATAATATCTTCAGTATCTGGATATTCAAGTAAGTTAATAATTGGTAATGAATCTACTAGAATAGCTCGAATTACCGGATTGACACTATTAACTTGAGAATATAATATCTAATGCTTGTTATTTGCATTATAGCCTGAAATTTTGCATAAAAAAGCACTCATCATGACTGAAAAGTTCTAACTAAAAAGTTGAAGAAGTGTACCAAATCTGTATTAGTTCTCTCTTGCACCATAATCTTAATAACTTTCGACGTGTTGTACATACTGCATTTAGAGCCCATAAACGTATTTGACTAGGAATAGAAAGCTCAAGGTAACGTAAGATCGCTGTTTTTACAAAATCGCTTACGTTTCGTATTTGCTTTGTTATAACATACTGTCCACAAATGGAACAAAATCAATCTGGATCGTTGGTGTACCTTCCGAAAAATCTTGTTTTGTAATAACGACAGACATTGTGAACATATATCCGTAGCAATCATTTCCTAAAAATTTTATCAACGTATTTGATTCCTAAAATTGAATTAGCTGTCTTACATATTTTAACTCCCATACAAATGTACTCACGAATCCTAGAAAATAAGTTTAGAATATACGTGCCACGCATAACGCGCCAATCGCTGGACGATGCGGAGTGTAAGGCCAGCTTTGCCAATCATCGTCAAGCAGCTGGCGGCCGCTACATCATTCACCTCGTTGTCATCATTAAAGTCCTCGTTGAATTCTAGAACTAGAGCAAAATGTTCATAATAAAATTAATAACAAGAAATGTCTTATTCTTATTTTTCGTTGTTATTTAATATTTAAAATATAAAAAATGTTACAGAAGTTTAAAATGTTTTGAAAATGTAGCTCTTTATTTAGATTCGTTAAAATATCGCAAAACTGTTATGTACTATAAAATAACTAAGTTAGCTCTATTTCATTATTTTTTCAGTATAACATTTATTTTATGACTGAAAAATAAATGGAGAAGTAAGATAATTACACTTATTAATAATCTCTGTATTATTCTTCCAGTTTTTAAATTAAAAGGTAACATTTTTTTGGGTTTCGCGGGTAAGGTTTAAATCACGAGCGCTAAAACGTGCTGACGGATAAAAAAATGTAATCATTTATAAATAAGTTTTTAAAATTGGTGTTGAAACATTATAAGTGTAGAAATAGAATAAATATAATCGAATTTGTTATTAACGTTAAAAAAGTGTCATGACACTTAATGTAGAATAATTTTGCAATATTAAAAAATTGAAGTAGTATTCAACGACAACTCTAATCAACAAAAAAAGCACTTGCTTCGAAATATGAAGGATAATATAATTACTTCTTTGCTGCTGAAAAGCTTGACGCTTCTTTGATAACGACGATGCGGAAAAGCCTGTTAGCTACGCTAAAATTAAGGGTGAAGTTGTCAGAAAAGTTGGGTCTGTGTGTTTCATGTTCTACGTGAGAGTAATCGGATGCAAGGAGTAGCGCCAAGGAGAGAAGAGGAGACATAGCGCCGAAGAAAAGCCCAAGACTGTATAGTTCTGCGTATTAAAGAATATTTGTAATTACCGCGCCAATGTCATAATCCAGTACTTCTTTATCGACGAAGATTGTATGTATTCAGAGTATGTATTGTAAATTGCGTCGCGTTCGAGTGCGTATGAATAATGTCCTGGCGGTAAGAATCAGAAGTATGTATGTAGATATAGTGTGGTAATGCGCGAGGCTGCACTAATTGGTGGGCCTAACGACACTCTTGCAGTAGCCTTCGAGCGAACCAGAGCTTTCCGAGTTTTCGCGTTTCCGGTAGTACGGATCGAGAGAGAGAGAATCGAGAGAGAGAGAAAGAAGGAGAAGAGCGGATTTCAGTAAACAAGCCAGCCGGGAACGACCTTGCGACCGACGACCGAGGAGACGCGGACCATCGCCACCCCCAGCTGTCATCTGCGAGACCAGGGCATCCACAGGCCAAGAGCTGATTTGACCCGGAGCATGGTGAACCCGGAGGTAAGGGTAAAGTAGAGTGTGCGAGCGTGTGTGTGTGTGTCCTTACGTGTGTGTCGGGGGATCGAGTAGTGCGGGACTCCCCCAGGAAGCGTGGAGTGCGAGAACGGGAGAGTCCGGGGGAAAGCGTGATTGCCGCGGATTATTGCGATGGCGCCGGATTGCGCCAAGATTCGGGCCTAAAAGCCCCGTGTAAAAGTTCGCCAAAAATAAAGTGAAGTGTTCTTAAAATCATTATCTCGTTTGTTGTCGTGCGTGTGTTTTTCCCTCCTTCAGAATTTACAGGTCGCGCCTCGTTTCTCCTTGGGAGAGTAGTCCGATCCCGACGGACTACCGCCGGCAGGACCTCCTCAGAGACGAGTCTCCTGGGCCAAGCAGCGGACATCGTGAGCGTGGGGACAGGGGTTGTTTTTCGCGTTTCAGGATACGGCGGACTTTGGCGAGAGGATTGGCGATAGTGTCTTTGGACGTTGTCTCGGGACCGCCCTGGCTGCGACACTCTATAGTGTCTCAGGGCGTGAAAGTGCAACTTCACATACTCTGTAGGAAGGACATTTCTACTTTCAGTGCAGTATTCGCGAAAAATTATATAAAATTAAGAAGAATACAGAGAGGAAGCCTCAGATCACAATCTTAATATCATTATTAGTAAATGTATTACTACATTTGATTGTTTGATATTTACGATAAGACTTGTATTCTAAGAACAGGAACAACTAGAAATTAATACACTGATTATGTGGTACAGCAAGATACCATAAAGTATCTCAGTTCAGTTTAAGTATCCAAGCTAGTGCTCTCCCAACGTAAAATATGTCTAATCAATAGTCAGTTATTTGATAATTCCCATTTGTGCAACTTTAACTAACACGTGTATCTAAGACGTGCTGACGGATAAAAAAATGTAATCATTTATAAATAAGTTTTTAAAATTGGTGTTGAAACATTATAAGTGTAGAAATAGAATAAATATAATCAAATTTGTTATTAACGTTAAAAAAATTTCATGACACTTAATGTAGAATAATTTTGCAATATCAAAAAAATTGCAGTAGCAATCAACGACAACTCTACTCAACAAAAAGAGCACTTGCTTTAAAATATGAAGGATAATATAATTACTTCTTTGCTGCTAAAAAGCTTGACGCTTCTTTGATAACGACGATGCGGAAAAGCCTGTTAGCTACGCTAAAATTAAGGGTGAAGTTGTCAGAAAAGTTGGGTCTGTGTGTTTCATGTTCTACGTGAGAGTAATCGGATGCAAGGAGTAGCGCCAAGGAGAGAAGAGGAGACATAGCGCCGAAGAAAAGCCCAAGACTGTATAGTTCTGCGTATTAAAGAATATTTGTAATTACCGCGCCAATGTCATAATCCAGTACTTCTTTATCGACGAAGATTGTATGTATTCAGAGTATGTATTGTAAATTGCGTCGCGTTCGAGTGCGTATGAATAATGTCCTGGCGGTAAGAATCAGAAGTATGTATGTAGATATAGTGTGGTAATGCGCGAGGCTGCACTAATTGGTGGGCCTAACGA
>NW_019379490.1:1221349-1234687 GCF_000648655.2 Copidosoma floridanum | reverse complement strand
AAAAAAAAAAAAAAAAAAAAAAAAAAAAAAAAAAAAAAATCGTGAATAAAACATTAAAATGATTGAAAATTCGTATTTTAGATGTTTCAAAGAATGCTTATTTTATTTTTAATCGTAAATTGGAATCACAAGCTATTCTACCATCCAACAGCAAGCTTATTTAACAAAGTGGATCAAAAATTAAAGAAGTAGCCCCTTTTTCCGCCAAAATAATTCAAAAAGGAATTAAAAAATTGTTTGTATTTCCCTCTTAACATTATTAATAATACTAACATTAATAAAAATTAGAGTACTAATATAAATAATCATAATAATTATCATAATTATAATAATAGTAACAACATTAAAATAGTTATATAACCGAGAAAAACTTATATATGTATATACATCACGATTCGATTTTTTGCCTCCATTCGAAAGTTACAGCTGTTTCAATTAGAGCGTAAACATTACTGATAAGGTGATTTTGACTAAAACTCAGTATTTTTCATAAAATCACTACAACTTTTCATTTGGGGAAAAATTCGAAGATTCTTATTTTAATTACTAAGACTATGTTTTTGCTTTTATTTAAGCCCAGATAAAGCCTTGTAATGAAATGCACCACTTGGTTACCAACGTTGAATGCAGCACCACCGATTTTGCATTTATGTAGCGGAAATGGGCCAAATCGTAAATGGGCTAAAACGTAAGAAAACGGCACTCTGTGGTGAGGTAGGGTCGGAATGGATAAGTTCGGAATGAAATTTTCAAAGTCTGTAGTGCTTGTGCGACTCATAGACATATTACAATGACTTGTCCACTCATAATTTATTTACTAGACTCAAATGCAATAAGAAACTGTAATTTTTGTACCTGCACACGCACACCGAGTGGTTATTTCATGGGGGTCAAAAGGGAATCAAATGTTTGTCCGCGCGAAATACGCAAAAAGAGGAGCTTGGCTATTCTAGAGGTAACAACTTAAGGTACTACTGTCATAAGAATTTATTTATTTTAGTCCTATACTTTAAAAAAAGACCAAAAGTTATTATTTTTAATCAAAACAGTTACTAGTTTGAACTGATTTTCGTTAAAACAGCGATTTTGGTGCAAATATGCGGACAAAATGTATGCAGTAAAAACTCACTCGTCTTTGTCAATTTTGGTGGAACTAAGGTACAAATCTTATCACTAATAGCTAGAGTACACAATGCTAACACACCCAAGTGAACCCTTATTATTTACCAGTGAAAGCTTTCACGAGTGTAATTAAGGTAAGGGCGTAGGTCGGAATGGACAATTTGACTCTAAACGATTGATTATCTCAATGAACAGATCAATATATTGGTATAAAATAACACGTCAAAAAAGGTGGACAACATTTAACACAATTTAACGTTCCTAAAGTTATGGATTTCATTCCAGCACGTGAGTATGAGTACTGGACACGATCTAAGCAAGTTACAGCACAATCACCTATATATATTGAGATTCAAAAAATCAGATAATTATTCTTAAAAACTAAGTAAAGTATAGAAAAATAATATAAAAATAACAAGCAAATTTTATGGGAGTATCATATACATTAAAATTTAAGGCTGCAGTAAATTCTCAATGTTAAAAAAAGTGTTTTTTTTTAAATTATTTAATTATACTATTTTTTAAGTGCAGTATTCGCGAAAAATTATATAAAATTAAGAAGAATACAGAGAGGAAGCCTCAGATCACAATCTTAATATCATTATTAGTAAATGTATTACTACATTTGATTGTTTGATATTTACGATAAGACTTGTATTCTAAGAACAGGAACAACTAGAAATTAATACACTGATTATGTGGTACAGCAAGATACCATAAAGTATCTCAGTTCAGTTTAAGTATCCAAGCTAGTGCTCTCCCAACGTAAAATATGTCTAATCAATAGTCAGTTATTTGATAATTCCCATTTGTGCAACTTTAACTAACACGTGTATCTAAGACGTGCTGACGGATAAAAAAATGTAATCATTTATAAATAAGTTTTTAAAATTGGTGTTGAAACATTATAAGTGTAGAAATAGAATAAATATAATCAAATTTGTTATTAANGAATAGTTGACTGATACCATTTAACCTTTTATTTGCATATACATACAACTACAAAAAATATGCTAACTCTTATATAATAACATAATAAGACAAATAAAAGCTAAAATATTTGAAATCCTTTATGTCATTAACCTTTTTAAACGTACGGTCAAAGATTCTCTTGCAATCGTCAAATGATACTAAAATTATTTGTCATATAAATATAATCTGTACTTGTTCACTTGGGACTAGGCGTAGAATACAGTGGCGGAGAAGGTAAGGTTTAAATCATGAGCACTAAAATTTTTATCGATTTTAAAAAGCTTTATTTTATATTACGTTAAGCACACGTTAATAACTCTGAATGAGACCCCTGAACTAAAGATCAAGAGTACACTTTATTTGTAAATACTAGATAAATTTTCTCTAGATTCCTAAATAAAGTATGCCATTTTAGGGATCCTTCAGTAATAGTGCAACGTAAGAGTAACAATGATGTAAAAAGAAGTAATATAAGAGGTAATACGTATTAAGTATGCAACAAAATAGACGCTATTACGTTTGACTTAAAATAGTCATATGATGCGAAGTTTTACATATTCTTTAATAATTTTCGAGGATATAAATGTGTTTTCAAGACTCATAGTTTTTCTGAAAATGAAAAAGAGATAGCTTTTACCATGTCCATACCAATGAAAAGCCAGGTATAAAAATCTGCCAATTTTAATAAATTATTTAAATGCGAGAACAGCTTGTCCTATAAATATTCAAGTTAATGCCTTTAAAAATAAGATATGAAACGCAGAAATAATATAAAGTCATGACAATTTGAGGCATGCAGTAATTTGTTTGATGTTGATCTCAAAATTTAGCTCTCTATGCACATAAAAGACACTCTAATAAATTATTGTAATACAAATAAGATGAAGTTTGTAGCAGACTAAGATGCTAAAGTATTTTACTAAATCTAAATTGTAAAGATTATAAAAGTTGAGTGCCAAGCCACTCACTGAAAATTTACCGTTGCTTCAGAAGATTGTTGACAGAAGCATGAGAGTAGACTAAGACAACACAAAGATAGATAAATTTAATTTGCTGTTAAACAAGACCTTAATGTCCGATAACTATAAAAGTCTAGCGTATAGTATGGCTCTTTCTCTACAATCTTTGTTATAAAAACTCTCTATCTGATTATTTATTTTTCAGTTATGAACGTTTAAACGCAAGTACTTTTTCATGTATTGTCCTGTAAAATGAGCATTTTATTCGTGATTTTTCGAGATTGATTGCACCCTACGAAATTTACCATACAAGATAAGATTTTCTTAGAACTTGTGTGTTATTCTGAGAGTTTGAGTAATTCTCACTTTAATGGGTGAGTTAAGTTATCTTATGGGTTTTGAGGTTACGTCAGGTCCTAAAACATTTTCTGCATTTACTTACTTGTATTATTATGACTTTCTGTAATATAATACTGTTCATTACTATTACAAAGTGTAACGTTTCCAAAAATACCTATACAAAACTGTGGGAAGCTGTTATTTTTTCTGAATGTTGTACCATTTGAGATTGATATTTTTTAAAGTAAAAACCTATAAAACAGCATTTTACTGATGATTTTATGATAACATTGGTATTTTCATCAATATAAGGCTATATTAGTTTATACTTATATTGATTTAACTATTTTTTTCTCTCTAGGTTTCAATGCCTCCCATATAGGCGACCTCTTTTTTGACCCATGTTCCTCTCATGTTTAACTATCCCACTCACATAAAAAGCAACCTTATTTTACGATACCAGTTCATTGTTCAAGCAAACCCGAGTAAAATTAATACAGTTTTCACGTTTTCACAGTCTCTTTATTGACAATTCCGATATTTAAGACTCCTTGGACGTAACTCCATATTGGAATAATTTTCTTTTAGAAATATAGAATGAGCAACTAATAAGGATTAATAAGGTTCTCCGTTGTAATAGACTACAGCTTTTAAGCTTCTTTTACTGGAATCTATGAAAGTACCTTAATCATTACAACTACAAACTTTTTCAAATTTCTTACCAGAGCATAACGTATTTCCTTCATGTTTTTGTGATCCCCAAAGTTTTTCTTCAATGAATCAAGGTCTAGTACGAGATTGTTAAATCATATTTGTTCTAATAAATAAATAAAACTACATTTTCCATGAATAATGTTTCTGACTCTAGTTCATTATCAGAAAATACTTTATCAACAATAATATCTTCAGTATCTGGATATTCAAGTAAGTTAATAATTGGTAATGAATCTACTAGAATAGCTCGAATTACCGGATTGACACTATTAACTTGAGAATATAATATCTAATGCTTGTTATTTGCATTATAGCCTGAAATTTTGCATAAAAAAGCACTCATCATGACTGAAAAGTTCTAACTAAAAAGTTGAAGAAGTGTACCAAATCTGTATTAGTTCTCTCTTGCACCATAATCTTAATAACTTTCGACGTGTTGTACATACTGCATTTAGAGCCCATAAACGTATTTGACTAGGAATAGAAAGCTCAAGGTAACGTAAGATCGCTGTTTTTACAAAATCGCTTACGTTTCGTATTTGCTTTGTTATAACATACTGTCCACAAATGGAACAAAATCAATCTGGATCGTTGGTGTACCTTCCGAAAAATCTTGTTTTGTAATAACGACAGACATTGTGAACATATATCCGTAGCAATCATTTCCTAAAAATTTTATCAACGTATTTGATTCCTAAAATTGAATTAGCTGTCTTACATATTTTAACTCCCATACAAATGTACTCACGAATCCTAGAAAATAAGTTTAGAATATACGTGCCACGCATAACGCGCCAATCGCTGGACGATGCGGAGTGTAAGGCCAGCTTTGCCAATCATCGTCAAGCAGCTGGCGGCCGCTACATCATTCACCTCGTTGTCATCATTAAAGTCCTCGTTGAATTCTAGAACTAGAGCAAAATGTTCATAATACAATTAATAACAAGAAATGCAAAAAAATTTTGGACTGTTCAATGATAGAAAATGCCACTGCAACAACACAAAGTAAGAGCCTACATGTATGGCTTTGATTTCAGAAATAACATGTCAAATTTAACCGTGGATGCTGCAGTGTACGCCTAGAACCGTACATTATACCAGTCCAACAAAATCATAGCCCTTTTGTAATGTTTGCTTCTAATCTAATAATATGTAAAACTAAAAAAATATAATGTCATAAAAAAATATCAGAGAACAGGAAGTTCAATAAAACTCGGGACGTAAGATATCACGAAACACTTGTTTATGGAAATGTATGGTAAAAAAATAGATTGAATGCTGGAATTATCATGAAAACGTGGTAAACAGAATAAATGGCTCATTCTCTTTAATTAATAAAGTTTTTAAGAGTTATAAGAAACAAAGGAAGGACAAAAGGAAAAAAAAATAATCACGAGCAAGGAGAAATAAAAAGCATATTTTATTAGACTTCAGAGATTCCGTTGCTTTTTTTGACACGAGTTTTACAAGAGTCATTGACAAAAGCCAGTTCAATGAGCTGCTTTAGTCTTAATTAAATTTTAACTATTTAATTGCAGAGTTCAAAGATTAAATGACGCAAGCCCTAGTTTTTGGATGAAATAAGGATTTCATGAACTACAATGAAGCTGTTGCAGCT
This sequence comes from Copidosoma floridanum, assembly GCF_000648655.2. The sequence continues at coordinate 1,228,963 of NW_019379490.1, read as the reverse complement.
TCAGATCTATATCAATGGCTTAGAGACGAAAAACTGGAGCCAATGCAGAAGAATCAAGTATGAAAAATTGTGGATGGACTAGAACTAACCGGTAACAGACACATGTCAAACCTCAATGAGTTTAAATAGATTTTAAAGAGAATAAAAACAAAGATAAATAAAAATGGATACAAGAGTAAAAAATACATCAGTCATTTGATACGCATGTTTACATTCGTATTGTTTAATTCTCAGCCTTAGTTTTGTTTTTTTTAATTTTTTTTTTCTCTTAAAAGACTCCATATAGAAAAAATATACGTTTTTTACATTGAATAGTTGACTGATACCATTTAACCTTTTATTTGCATATACATAAAACTACAAAAAATATGCTAACTCTTATAAAATAACATAATAAGACAAATAAATGCTAAAATATTTGAAATCCTTTATGTCATTAACCTTTTTAAACGTGAAGTCAAAGATTCTCTTGCAATCGTCAAATGATACTAAAATTATTTGTCATATAGATACAATCTGTACTTGTTCACTTGGGACTAGGTCATACTAAAACAAAGTTCACAATTTATTGAATCGTATGGCTCGTTTATATGGTTTATCTTCTTCTAGAGACTTTAAGTCTTGCTAAGTAAATATTGTCTGGCCTAGGCTCATACATAAAAAAGTGAGTGTTTGGGTTAACAATTAATGATAAAGTCAATTCAAAACTCATTTACCCTTGCTGACTGCTGTATTCTCCGCTTATTAAGTTAAGGCGTAGTTAGCGAATGTACTAGCAACGTATGATTATATTAGAAAAGTTACCAATGATTACGGATCAAGAATACCAAAACAGCGGATGACCTTATCACCAGTGTTTGTTTTAGAAAGAAATGCTACAATTCATCGTACATATTTAAACAAAGAAGTGCAAAAGTGCATTTGAGTATTTATATTTAATACTTAACACGCATCACGTTATGTACTAAATGAACATATTTTGCCAGAACTTAATGAACGTGTTTGAACGTATCAACAACTCGAGAATTATTATTAATACTAAACCTGGATCGAAATCGTTATCTTTAGAGTCTAACTAGTGGTAAGGTCAATACTTTGAGAGTGTCTACTGGGTCATAAATAAATCCAAGTATATCCCAGTAGCTGAGTTTTTCGTTAATACATGAGTACACTGATATAGGGTAAATTAAATTTGAGATAGTCATCCTAGGCAGTACTTATGAACCCGCAGGAATTTAAATAAGTAACATGTACCAAGAAATAACTTAAATTGTTTTTACCTCCTGCTGTCCAGCTGTTTAATATCATTAAAGTCCTCTTTCATGATTTCACGGAAATTTAAATTTTAAATTTTGAAGTTTATTAATTTAAAAAACAACTGATATAAAATTATTTTAGAGTTTAGTATTAATTTAAAAGCGAATTACTTTAATTGCTACATTGTTGCTTCTTGCATAAATATAATAAATAGATTCAGATTGTGGGTGCGGTTATTTCAAAGAAACCTTCCCCTTTTTAGCTGAGTGCGAGTTTTTGGAAGGATTTAAAAGGATTTTAGATTATTTCGAAAAAAATTGTTGATAAATTAATTAAGGTGTATTAACTAATGTGATCATGAGAAAATATTTGTTCTAGATAATGACTAATAATTTAAACTAAGTTGATATAACGGTTTGATCATACTTTTGCAGTAATTAACTTTTTTAACAAAACAATAATCTAAAGCAATCGCTGTTTAAATAACGCAGATTATAAGATTATTTATAAAAGTAAATGAATCAATCCTTCATATTTTCTATTATCAGTTAGATCAGCAATTCAACTTACTTAACTTTTCACTGACTTAGGAAATTTACCCTACGATAGGTAGTTACCTTTAACCCCTGTGTTTTTGACCTTGATGTCTGGACTTTTACGAAAGTAAATTTTTGTGAGCCATCGCGTTTAGTCCTTAATTATACCAAGAGGAAAAGATGATTACACGGTATAACTACACAGACCTCCAAGATTATGGTAACTACATGTGAACAGCTGTTTTCATATAAATTTAGGGCGCTGACACTAAATCTGTTGTCAGAATTTGCCTATCACGTCAAAGTTTTGTGTTATGCTAACCTAAATGTTAAGAAATTGCCATTTTAACGTGTTTTTGAGGTTATGCCGTATCTGACATTTAACTTCTTTGGTACAAACCTCTGTATCAGGATATTTGCTCTGTAGTCATGATTCTTTTTTAGATAGATTAAAAATGAATCTCAAATGTTACGAATCTTTTACATTCTGTTAGAGTTAGTATTGCAATTAATAAGTATTTTCTTTGTAAGCTTTCTTCTCAAACTTTTCTTGATACAAATTATCCAATAAAAATATTTACTCTCTAAATTATTGTTTTTTCTATAGACTGGTTTTGTTGACGTTAATGGTCTTTTCAAATTCCAATATTTTTATTGACCTCTTTGAAATACTTAAAATTTAATTTTAAACAAACATTTTAAGATCTTCAGCACTTTTCAGTGTTCTTTTTTTAAATGATACTTTTATCATAGACATGCAATCACTAGTTATGTTAACGTATTATACAATTACCCTTAGATATTTCACCGTGTTAAAGCAATCAATTAGTAAGTCGTTACTCTTTCCCATTGATGTTTACTTCACATATTGGTGTGGCATTATTTTAATGTTAGTTATTTTAACGAAACCTGTATTACTCTCTAGATCAAAAGTTAATTATCCACTCTTGATAGTATTACTAATCATTAGATATTTTTTTATAATTTTTTTCAATGTAACTCCATTACTTTAGTAATATTCCATTTTCTTCTAGTTTTCCTTTCTGTTATCTGTTATTCAGTTAAATTAAAAGCTTTAAAAATTTGGCAGCAGCGATGGAGTTGCAACATAACGAGATGTAGAATTAAGGTGTTATTTATCACTACGAGAATATTAAATAGTTACTTTCTGTCAGTCTTTAATGTAAGTATTTCGTATTATAATAAAATTAATTACATAGACTTAAAAAAAGTCAGTGGTGACTGGTTAAGAAGTGATAGTGTATTGTTTATCAGAAAACACTCTTTAAGATCATATATTAAAACCAGTACAGTCCATGTGTGTATGAAAATTCAGTTTAACAATTTTTGTTTCAGGATTTTAGAAAATAATTTTTTTAACAGATATAGCGTAGGGTGAGCTTTGTATACAATAATTATAATTATATTGATCGTAATGACAAAGCGAATAGTGATGATGATTAAAGTAAATTGATGATAGTATGTTATTTAGGTAATTATAACGATGGTTATTTGAATAATTATAGCTATAATAAGGCTAATTATAATGATCATGGTGATAGTTATCACAGGCAGAGCAATATTAATTATAACGATTACATTAAAGAAAATAATTATATCGAAGTTATTTATTTTAAAATAATTTTTTATTCTTGCAAATACAGTAACTATTATCCTTACGAGATACAATATATAATTTAAATTGCTTTTTTGAGTTTTGTTGACATTGAATAGATAATTAATTACTTTAAACAAATATTCCTTAGTATTTAATCTACTTTTTTTATCATTGTCAAACATTTGATGCTTAAAAAGTGCATATGGTACTGTGTTTTTCTATTTAATTAAAAAAAAAACTATCTTAAACTACTGACAATTATTTGTAAAAGACAATTTGGTCCAAGAATAAATCGTATTTTACTGTATGCTTTTTGTATATTATAGAAAAGTTTTGATGATTTAATATTGGTGAGCTTTTTTGTCATGTAAAATATAGTTATATATTTGAAATTTTATGACACTTGAACTTTAAGTTATTTCACAGTATAAATAATGTAATAAAGCTGATGTCAATATGACTCTCGTTTGACAAATGAAGATTTACAGTATTTACTACTAAAATAATTAGATACTTATCAATTTTTTCTACTACTTGAACCAGCCGGAATTTTAGAAAAGTGCTAGAGTTATGTTAGTTATAAAAGTGCTAAAATAAAATTTCTTTACTAAAAAAAGTCGTGTTTGGAATAACATCGCTCATTCGATGCATAATATAGGTAGATATGTATTGGTGACCCTGCCGTAAGTAGCATATTTTATGTCTATGGTATTTGCTACTACATCAAACTCAAACTGAATATTTTAAGCAGGTAAGGTTTTGTAAAAAGTATTAAACTTTTGCAAATAAATTCTTAAACTAATAAGTCAATTCCTAATTTAAATAACAAACATGGTCAAAGTGTAAATTCTCAACTGTATCCTAATTTTGAGTTCCGCATCTAAAAGCTCCTACCAAAAAAAAAGGTTTATGGCTATATCCTTGCACATTCGTTGTGAAGTAAGGACGTTATAGGTCACGTTTATGTTATAATAAAGTTAAATTTTAAAGCTATAAACAAAAGTTCTTATCCAATACTTAAAGCTTAAAGATAAAAATATGTATTAGTCAAAGGGGCTAAGATTTTTAACAGCTTCATCACCATTATTTTTATTGTCATTACTATCAACACAATTACTCATTATTATTACTATGCATGTGAAACGATTATTACTTTAATTTAACTCTACCTTTAATATAAAATTAAAGGTTGTGAAATGTAGTCTCACGCTTCTTCACAAGTCGTGGGACCAGCAGAAGGTCTAACTACATACCAGTTTACAGAAAAAAGAGAGAGAAGATGTTACGTTTGTGAGGTGGGTATATTACAATATATTTATCGTAATTTTGTTTTTTTGGGTCTCTGTTTTCTATTTCACTGATTGACATGTAAATTAAGGCAAAATGTGACTTGAACTTTTATTATTTTAGCACTTTTACTCCGCACAACCCTTTAGTATTATACTTCTTTTAGTATAACATTTAAGATTCTTTTTTAATCCATCGAAGAAAGAATTATGACTACACAACAAATATCCTTATACAGAGGTTTGTACTAACGTAAATAATTTTATAGTGGATCTTACAATAAGATCGAGTGCTTCAATTTTAACATGTACAACATATATAATGCTACAGATTCCAAGGAATTTAATCAATTGTCGGTTACCAAAAGTAGTAAGATAACTAAAAAAATGCCACGTTTAGAGAAAAATTAAATAGTTGGTATCGTTAAAAAATAATTTAACAACAAAAAGATATTCTTATTACAATTTTTAAGTGAAAAGCAGATTTACTAAACAAAATTAGAGATTTACAAATAAATGAGGTAAGTAATTAAAATTTGTCAAGTTTGTTGATTTTTAGATTATTTGAGCATATGTTTTAGTGTAGAGTCTGCGAGAGTTTTATGTCTTACATGTAAAGTGAGATAACAAACAGGTGTTTAAATGTAAGTGACAAGCATTTTTATGGTTTAAAGGTATTGACTTTAGTGTAAAAATGTTCAGTTTGTGACACTAACATTGTGAAGAGTCGTATTTTTTATTATGAGTTACCTTTTTTGTAAAGATTATTATGTCATTTTTTGTTCAATAACTTTTTGCATCTTTCCCCCTCAGCTATCCTTACACTTTTCAAGAAACCCACCGTAACTCCCTCGTATTTCCTTAGCCCATTAATATTTGTTCCTGCGCTCTTGAGCCTTTTTTGATGACTACTGTAATAACTATATTATCCATATAATTTGTTAATACATTTTTACAGAGCCTTGGTAAAAAGTGCAACGAGGTGGGGGTTTTTTTACGGTAAATTTTTAATTAACTTATAAATTTCATTACTTTGTGTAAACATAACAGTTGTTTTAATTTTTAAATTATTCTTATGTGGAAATAGCCCTTGAAAATTATTATTCTAAAATTAAACTTAAAATTGTATACAAATAGTACAATTGGTCTTATTAATTAATACATTTGTAAGTCGGATGGTCGATAGTGCAGTATGTTTTTGTTTTACATGTGTAACGTCAGTTAACTAAAATTTCTTATAAATTTTTCTGCCGTTCATTCCTTTAAAATTTGTCATGTTGTCTTCAAAGTATTTTGAGCAAGGACCATCGTATATTGAAAAAAAAAAAAATATATAAAAAGAAAAATTAAATTGAAAGAAACAAACCAGAGAGTATAAATGGGTCATGGGACCCACGGTAAACTTCTTTAAATATGAGATAAGTATAAAGAAACACAATTTCTCAGGTTACAAGGAGGTCGCGAGACCCATAGAAAAAACGAAGCTCTATAAGAACAAGTACTGCATTTATATAGTTCAGTAAAACAAAAACTTGATAAACGAATAAAAAAAAAGAAAAAAATCAGTTTAGTAGTCACGATGGTTGAACTTTGCGAGTACGTCGTGCATAAATATAGTACTACCAAACTTGACTACCAAAATTAATACGTCCGAGATATCCACATTAGGGATATTTGCAAGGGTCAACTTGTCCGTACCTGATCAGAAAAAGTTGGTTGGCAACCGTACAGAATTATTCGGCCCGACTGTTGGGTGCCGAATAATATTGCTGTCAGCCCAAAGGAGGGGCGTGCGCAAATTCGACATGTGGCCCGACAATAGGCAGCCAAACATTTGGCAGCAGAAGGTGGCCCTAACTCTGCCCAACGTCGTTTGCCACTAAATAGATGCATATATCGTCATGTAAACCTATACATCTATATATATTGCCAGCAGACGACGATCGTGCAGTGCACACAGTAACTAGTTGTCCACGCGCTCTCTGTCTCCCTCACTCTCATGGTATCGGGCCAAAATACCATTGTTAATTTTTATCTCAACATTTTGTGCTGGTCTAAACAAAAGTTAAAGACCAAATCAATAAGAAAATCTCTTACTCTGCACGCTAATATTTTTATTTTTACCCTATTTTATACAGTTTACGAGATATTTACGGAATAAACTTTAGACACTATTTAAAGGGTGGTAAACAGAGTTTTGAAGAGTTTGACTATTTTTTCCGTAATATACGAGTTTTAATACGTATAATATCTAAAATATCCCTTTAGAGAACAATTTTGAAATTTAGAGGATTTTCTATCGGTCTAGCTATAGTGTCTTTTCATCTACCACTTCTCTCAGCACACTGCGTTCCAGCAGTCTTCGGGCCTACTTCGGCTACCGAATGTTTGGCTGCCTACTGTCGGGCCACACGTCAAATTTACGCACAAGCCGAATGGGAACCGAATCGGCTACCACACTTGGCCCACAGATGGCTGTGTGGCACCCGTTAACGGCCCGAACGTTTGCCGTTCAATTTTTTCTGATCGGGTAGTGCAATGGGCGGGTCTTACCTCGGAGAAACCGCCTTGTTGATTACGGTTATCTCTATACCAGGTACTGTCTTTATGCACGACGTACTTACGAAGTTCAACCATCGTGGCTACTGAACTAATTGTCTTTTTTTTTTTTTTTTTTTCGTTTTTCAAGTTTTTGTTAAACTAAACTACATAAATGCAGCTGAACTACTTATTCTTATAGAGCTTTGTTCTTCCTATGGGTCTCACGACCCCCTTGTTACCTGAGGAATTGTATTTTTTAATACTTTTCTCTTGTTTAAAGAACCTTGATCTTACCGCGGGTCTCATGACCCATTTATAACTCCTGGTTTGTTTCTTTTAATTCATTTTTTTTTTTTACTCCTTTTTTGAATTTACT
>NW_019379490.1:1202670-1220699 GCF_000648655.2 Copidosoma floridanum | reverse complement strand
ACATGTACCTAAAAGGTAAATTACATAATATGAATTATCTATTAATTTAATGTTTAATCAAAATAAATGAATGAACACACAATAAATAAAAATTTTCATTAAAAGTAAGCAATAATTTGTATGACATTATGAAGTAATCAAGATTCTTCACTCAGGCACTTTCACAGCAGAGTGAGTAAGGGCCTTGATCAGCGTGCAGAAGAACGGGAGTTCAAATTTCTTTGGAAACAATTTTTTTTTTTTTTTCAGAATTTCAGAAGAAAAAATTTAAAGTTAAATGAAAAATATTATGGGAGAAAATAATTCTTGTTCAATAAAATATTGATTGCTTGGTCTGTGTGCTTTAATGGTGTAGAGTGAAGAGGAATGGAAGGGCGAGACAAAACGGGGAGTGATAAGAGGAGGTGTGCAGGAGACTAGTGCAGCACGGTTGGAAGGGACAGTGTAAGGGGAAGTGTAAAGGGGGAAATAAATAAATAAATAAGGAGGAAGAGACTTCCAGTAAGCCACTTCCGTTCCATGTAAATCTGTTGTTTTTGAAATTCCAGCCCCCCAAGCACGCAACATGAAAAAACTTCGTTTTAAAAAGGTAAATCACCTGCAAGTTTATCGTACCTGCAGCACAACGATGATTCATATACATCTAAACTGGCCTATGCTGACTGGAAATTAAAAACAAATAAAACATGTTTTGATGCACAAGAACGAAATTATTGTTCATAAAAAAGCTTAAGTGGGAACAGTTAAACTGAGGTGTAATATTAAATGCGAATATAATTTCAGATAAGGATTAAACGATATAATTACTGAGAGTCAATACATATAGATAAGCGTAAATAATAGTGAATCCCAGAGTTTTCACATACAGTTTAAAAAAATCCGTACACAGTGCACTGTTAGTGAGCAATAACATGACATACTATTGACGGTAAACTTAGTGTAGTAACCTTATTCACTTTCGAGGAATTATCCGATCTTTACCATTCATGTTTGCAGGCTCATGGTTTAGTGATTAACATTTTTGTATCACATCAACAACGTTATAAGCATACTGTCATAGTCTAGTTTGTTATTTAGTTCAATTCTATTACTTTTCCAAATGTAAGGAATAACGGGAAAGTCAACCGTTTCCCTTTTACTGACTCAGAGATATCGAGAGAGAGTCTGTAATTCTGCCTTCAACAGAGGTATCGCAATTTCTGAGTCCTCAGGGCACCACGAGCTGACTCCTTCTTCAATGGCCAGCAGCAAAATAGATGTTGACTTAAAGTCTACTAAAATTTTGTATTAGTTTTGTAACATTATAAACATGTAAAACGTATGTAAATATAGTTATGTTAACTGACGACAGACAAAGTACTATTATTTTTATCATCATCCTTACTAGTACAGTTATTANATAGCTAAAATACTATTTTGATTTGCAGTTACGCTCCAGGAGTGCAGCAGTCATAGGATATAGTTCCAGCCAGACTTGGGAATTCTCTAGGACCCAACCTTTCTAAAGTGGAAAATCACTGGATCAAAAAAAAAATAGTACCGAACGTGAGGCGCGAAATTTAAATAAGGTCCAATAACACAAGCATCTATCACCTAATGACCCGGGGTGCTTACTATCCACTCTGTTAAATAAATAATTATTATTATTATCATTGTTGTTATCATTATTAATAATATTATTATTACTATCAATACTACTACCACTAAAGTTATAATTATAAGTCATTATGGCAACGATCACCGATACCGCTCTTTACGTATTAGTGTTGATTGATGTATCGTAACACACTGATTCTTCATTTACTCGAGAATTAATTAAAATGTTCAGCGATTTTCACTGCTCTTTCTGCAACAAGTTAAGTTAAACAATTAAACGGTGTTTAGCATTAGTAAATATTCAGAATACTCTATCTTAATGTTAATATTAAGTTATATTAAAATTCTGTAAAATTTGGATGTAAAAGTGGAAGGAAAGCCATCAGTAAGTAAATGACCTTCCCTTTTCTTTACGCAAGTAGGAGGGTGAGCTGGATCTGCGAAATACCAACCTCTGAGTAGCTAAACTAGAACAGTTCTAGCCAATTGGATTTTAGGCTATTATCATTTCTGCAAGATTTTCCCCCGGCAAGTTTTCCTGCTTTGTTATCGAACCAGCCCGTGACAGAGGTCTGTTCCCCTTATAAAAATGCCTGGATGCTCTGGAAAAATTAGTTTGTTTTTGTTTTTACCCTAAAACGGTTGACTGGATAGCTAGAGTCTGCCTCTGCTTTCACTTTGTTTTTTACAAGGACGATTCATACTTTAATACAGATGTCACTTGCACTGGTTCACCGTGTTTATGAGTTTTGGTTCTAAATAAAAGTAAGTGTTTACGATTTTTAAAATTTTAAACTTGTTTCCGCTTCTTCCTTCTGGCATGGGCATAAACTCTAACGCGCACACTATTCCTCGCTACAGTAGTGTTACCTACAAAATTTCGGGATGTAAGTAAACAGACGTGCTCACTTTTACTAGCAACAGGAATGGTACATAAGGGCCTATGGGAACTAAATAATCTTTAAATTGTGCGTAAAAACTAGAATGAATACCATTGGAAAAATAAACACAATACTTGTGATGGTACTGGTGGATTCTGAATGGGTTGTGAATTCACATACAATCAGCCCCTTTTGTCTCTACTTGTGACAGTACTAGTAGTTTCAAGATAGCAATTGTTTGGCATTTGTAGTTATTTAGTTATTTTCTAATATGTCATCATAACATATAAAATGTATTGTCAGTTAAATTAAAAGCTTTAAAAATTTGGCAGCAGCGATGGAGTTGCAACATAACGAGATGTAGAATTAAGGTGTTATTTATCACTACGAGAATATTAAATAGTTACTTTCTGTCAGTCTTTAATGTAAGTATTTCGTATTATAATAAAATTAATTACATAGACTTAAAAAAAGTCAGTGGTGACTGGTTAAGAAGTGATAGTGTATTGTTTATCAGAAAACACTCTTTAAGATCATATATTAAAACCAGTACAGTCCATGTGTGTATGAAAATTCAGTTTAACAATTTTTGTTTCAGGATTTTAGAAAATAATTTTTTTAACAGATATAGCGTAGGGTGAGCTTTGTATACAATAATTATAATTATATTGATCGTAATGACAAAGCGAATAGTGATGATGATTAAAGTAAATTGATGATAGTATGTTATTTAGGTAATTATAACGATGGTTATTTGAATAATTATAGCTATAATAAGGCTAATTATAATGATCATGGTGATAGTTATCACAGGCAGAGCAATATTAATTATAACGATTACATTAAAGAAAATAATTATATCGAAGTTATTTATTTTAAAANCTTCTTTAAAAATATTATGAACTTGAAAATCGTGTTTTACCAAACCTAAGGCAATAGCTGCATCTTCAGATGTACTATGAAGTATTCTACTAACTGGTCTTAACTCTTCTAAAAATTCTGTTCCATTATTGCGATTCAAAATTAGTTAATTGAAAAGACTCTTAGAATCCTTAGGAGATACTATGTTAAGTCAACCTACTGTAAAATTATTTTTAATATTCTTTTCTTTTACCTTAGCTTTCGTTACTGAATTAAAACGGTAGTATTCTAAAAAATAAACATAACGAATTTTGCTGTGCAATATTCTTGCAAAGTAACAGACTAACATTTTGTTGCTGAAAATGTGAAAAAATATTCTTACAGGCTTTATGTCTGTATTATAATAAATCAGTGCAACTGTTAAGAAGGCTCCAGCACAGAATGTACAAGAACTTTAAATAATATATTATTAAAGCTCAGGTTGCACATAATCTAATGGTATCCTTAGTTTTATGAGTTGGCGACCAAAATCCAGAGATAATTCAATTCAAAGTTTACACTATTCAAGCTCACTTAACACAGCCTCTTTTGGCGATCAATTAAACGACTAAAATGGAATGTACAAGAAAAAAATTGTACCGTAACCCTGACACTCTCATTTTTAAAGAATCGGGTAACTTTATAGGCGTTGGTGATAAAAACATTGATAAAATAGCTAAAATACTATTTTGATTTGCAGTTACGCTCCAGGAGTGCAGCAGTCATAGGATATAGTTCCAGCCAGACTTGGGAATTCTCTAGGACCCAACCTTTCTAAAGTGGAAAATCACTGGATCAAAAAAAAAATAGTACCGAACGTGAGGCGCGAAATCCAAATAAGGCCCAAAAACATAAGCACCTATCACTCGATGACCTGGGGTGCTTATTGGCAACTCTGTTGAATAATAAATTATTAATAATACAAGTGACTCTCACCCAATGACCCGGGGTGCTTACTGGCCACTCCAATAAATATATAATTATTAATAAACAACACAAGCACCTAATACCCAATGACCGGGGGTGCTTACTGGCCAGTCTGTTGAACAATAAATTATTAATAGCACAAGCGCCTATCATTCGATTACCCAGGGTGCTAACTGGCCAATCTGTTAAATAAATAATAATTAATAACACAAGCGCCTATCACCCAATGACCTAGGGCACTTACTGGACACTCTAATAAATAAATAATTGTTGATAAACAACATAAGCACCTATCACCTGATGACTCGGGGTGCTTACTGGCCCCTCTGTTAAATAAATAATAATTATTATTACAAGCGCCTATCACCTAATGACCCGGAGTGCTTACTAGACACTCTGTTAAATAAATAATTATTAAAAACACAATTGCCTATTTATTATTACTATCAATACTACTACCACTAAAGTTATAATTATAAGTCATTATGGCAACAGTGGTAGTAGTATTGATAGTAATAATAATATTATTACTATCAATACTACTACCACTAAAGTTATAATTATAAGTCATTATGGCAACAGTGGTAGTATCATTATTAATAATATTATTATTACTATCAATACTACTACCACTAAAGTTATAATTATAAGTCATTATGGCAACGATCACCGATACCGCTCTTTACGTATTAGTGTTGATTGATGTATCGTAACACACTGATTCTTCATTTACTCGAGAATTAATTAAAATGTTCAGCGATTTTCACTGCTCTTTCTGCAACAAGTTAAGTTAAACAATTAAACGGTGTTTAGCATTAGTAAATATTCAGAATACTCTATCTTAATGTTAATATTAAGTTATATTAAAATTCTGTAAAATTTGGATGTAAAAGTGGAAGGAAAGCCATCAGTAAGTAAATGACCTTCCCTTTTCTTTACGCAAGTAGGAGGGTGAGCTGGATCTGCGAAATACCAACCTCTGAGTAGCTAAACTAGAACAGTTCTAGCCAATTGGATTTTAGGCTATTATCATTTCTGCAAGATTTTCCCCCGGCAAGTTTTCCTGCTTTGTTATCGAACCAGCCCGTGACAGAGGTCTGTTCCCCTTATAAAAATGCCTGGATGCTCTGGAAAAATTAGTTTGTTTTTGTTTTTACCCTAAAACGGTTGACTGGATAGCTAGAGTCTGCCTCTGCTTTCACTTTGTTTTTTACAAGGACGATTCATACTTTAATACAGATGTCACTTGCACTGGTTCACCGTGTTTATGAGTTTTGGTTCTAAATAAAAGTAAGTGTTTACGATTTTTAAAATTTTAAACTTGTTTCCGCTTCTTCCTTCTGGCATGGGCATAAACTCTAACGCGCACACTATTCCTCGCTACAGTAGTGTTACCTACAAAATTTCGGGATGTAAGTAAACAGACGTGCTCACTTTTACTAGCAACAGGAATGGTACATAAGGGCCTATGGGAACTAAATAATCTTTAAATTGTGCGTAAAAACTAGAATGAATACCATTGGAAAAATAAACACAATACTTGTGATGGTACTGGTGGATTCTGAATGGGTTGTGAATTCACATACAATCAGCCCCTTTTGTCTCTACTTGTGACAGTACTAGTAGTTTCAAGATAGCAATTGTTTGGCATTTGTAGTTATTTAGTTATTTTCTAATATGTCATCATAACATATAAAATGTATTGTCAGTTAAATTAAAATTGATATTGAGCAATGAAATACAAAACAATAAGTATTTATCACTTATTAAATACTTTTTTGTATAACCATGCTTTTATTTTTATTTTTAAAATCTGAAAGAATTTGTCTAAAATCTTATTTTAAAACAATCTATCTATCATAAAAAAGTTATTTGTATCGTAATAATCGCGTTATGATCTTTCATGTATCACTAAAGTTTTTTAAAAATTTTTTTACAGTTGTCTTGAAATTTCAGAGCTTATTATATTTCTAATACTACATTTTTTTTTTTTTTTTTAAATCTAAAATAAAAGGTTGTTTAAATTAATTCTGAGAGTTTTTGCCTCGAATGTATTTAGACATTAGAAGTCACACAAAAGGTTTTTTTAATTGTCACGGCATCATAGCATTATATTCTTCTTTAAAAATATTATGAACTTGAAAATCGTGTTTTACCAAACCTAAGGCAATAGCTGCATCTTCAGATGTACTATGAAGTATTCTACTAACTGGTCTTAACTCTTCTAAAAATTCTGTTCCATTATTGCGATTCAAAATTAGTTAATTGAAAAGACTCTTAGAATCCTTAGGAGATACTATGTTAAGTCAACCTACTGTAAAATTATTTTTAATATTCTTTTCTTTTACCTTAGCTTTCGTTACTGAATTAAAACGGTAGTATTCTAAAAAATAAACATAACGAATTTTGCTGTGCAATATTCTTGCAAAGTAACAGACTAACATTTTGTTGCTGAAAATGTGAAAAAATATTCTTACAGGCTTTATGTCTGTATTATAATAAATCAGTGCAACTGTTAAGAAGGCTCCAGCACAGAATGTACAAGAACTTTAAATAATATATTATTAAAGCTCAGGTTGCACATAATCTAATGGTATCCTTAGTTTTATGAGTTGGCGACCAAAATCCAGAGATAATTCAATTCAAAGTTTACACTATTCAAGCTCACTTAACACAGCCTCTTTTGGCGATCAATTAAACGACTAAAATGGAATGTACAAGAAAAAAATTGTACCGTAACCCTGACACTCTCATTTTTAAAGAATCGGGTAACTTTATAGGCGTTGGTGATAAAAACATTGATAAAATAGCTAAAATACTATTTTGATTTGCAGTTACGCTCCAGGAGTGCAGCAGTCATAGGATATAGTTCCAGCCAGACTTGGGAATTCTCTAGGACCCAACCTTTCTAAAGTGGAAAATCACTGGATCAAAAAAAAAATAGTACCGAACGTGAGGTGCAAAATTCGAATGAGGTCCAATAAACGCAAGCACCTATCACCCAGTGACCCGGGGCACTTACTGGCCACTTTGTTAAATAAATAATAATTAATAAATAACACACGCACCTATCACTCGATGACCCGGGGGGCTTACTGGCCACTCTGTTAAATAAATAATTATTAAAAACACAATTGCCTATCACCTCATAACCTTGGGTGCTGATTGCTAATCTAGTAAATAAGTAATTACCAATAAATAAGTTAAGCACCTACTTTCTAAGGATCCAGGATACTTATCGGCCACAAATTTAAATAAAGAAATTTATTGATAATGTTAGTGATTGATTTACAATTTTAATTGATTGTCTAGCAGACAACGATCTTTTTAATTGGCGCTCTTATTATTAATGGATAATTTATTATTTATTAGTAGCCAGTAAGTGCCTGGGTCATTAAGTGATAGGTGCTTATAATATTTATTAATCATTATTTATTTAACAGAGTGGCCAGTAAGCTCCACGGGGAATTGGGTGATAGGCGCTTGTGTTATTTATTATTAATTATATATTTATTGGAGTTTACAGTGAGCGCCCCAGGTCTTTTGGTGATTAGTGCTTGTGTAATTTATAATTTTTTATTCATTAGAGTGTCTAGTAAGCGCCCCAGGTCATTGGGTGATAGGTGCTTGTGTTACTATATATTATTATTTAACAGATTGGCCAGTGAGCACCCTGGGTCATCGGGTGATAGGCGCTTGTGCTATTAATAATTTATTAATTATTAGAGTGGCCAGTAGGTGCCTCGGATCATTGGGTGATAGGCCCTTACGTCATTTATTAATAATTATTTATTTATTGGAGTGGCGAGTAAGCGCCCCAGGTGTTTGGGTGATAGGCACTTGTGTTATTATTAGTTATTTATTTAACAAAGTTACCAGTAAGCACCCCAGGTCATCAGGTGATAGGTGCTTATGTTATTTAATAATCATTATTTATTCAACAGAGTGGCCAGTAAGCTCCCCGGGGCATTGGGTGATAGGCACTTGTGTTGTTTATTATAATTATATATTAATTGGAGTAGCCAGTAAGCGCCCTGGGTCTTTGGGTGATCAGTGCTTGCGTTATTGGACCTCATTTGAATTTCGCACCTCAAGTTTGGTACTTTTTTTTTGATCTAGTGATTTCCCACATCAGAGAGTTGGAACCTTGAGAATTTCCAAGTCCGGCTGGAACTATATCCCAACACTGGAGGGCAGTGACAAACACTGCTGGCCATATTGGTCTAGGGAGCGCGCACAATGAAAAAAATTTGAATTTGTAAAATAACATGAAATCTTTTCAAATGATTTTTCAAATCAAGTTCTTTGTTGCGTAATAACGCAGTAAATAACGGCATTGTTGAAATTATATTATTTGACAGCTGACTGTAGAAACGAATAGTATACTATAGCAATACAAGTATACTATAGCAATACTATAGTATACTATAGTAATATATACATTAGCAGGTGAATTTATTTGAAAATAAAACAAACTTCATTATCAACATACTACTAGCATATAAGGAAGTTTTCGTCCAGTGACATCATATCGATCGTCACTGATTTGACTCTCGCAGTAGGCGATGGAGCCTTTTCAAAACGATGATAATTTAAGGATGATCATCACAGTCAACGAGGCAGAACTCAAGAGCAGTGAGGGGGGAGCAAGCACGTAGCAACGCCATAAATTGTTGTAAACGCATTTGTATACCTATACATAGGTGTCTGATTTTGTTTTTTTTTTCATTTTATTGCAAAAATAACCTGTCGATCTCACTGAAAATTCAGTATAATGTCAGTTTTACGGTATTGTGTCATGCAAAAAAAATTAGACGAATTCGTTAGACCGTTTTCGTATAAATTCTATTCTTATGTGACTCCTCCATAAGGTTACGTGTTAAATTTAAGTATCATCAACATTTAATATCTAAAAAACAACGTTTTAAAATTATCCCAGATTCTACATCTGACTTTCTAACATGATTACGAGCATCCTATAAAAATTTCAGGAAGATCCTTCAGAAAACGCTATGTGTGATAAACGTCCTTAAGGTAATTTATTAGTTATCACAATCATGTTTTTTTTGGTTTTCTTAGAGATGATATCGTAAGTGAAGAAGAAAGCTATTAGTAATTCAAAAATTTAAGCGAAGTTTGTTTCATGACATCTTAATCTTTTATAAACAATGTTATAATTTTTTTTAAGGTCAATTATCTATGTATATAATGACTTTACGTCTGTAGAAAAACATTTACCTGAATTGCTTATTTTTATTGATTTTTGTCTTTTGTATTTAACATTCTTACTTGCATCTGTTTCATTAGTTGATGCATTTTTTTCTTGAACTCCTTTTTTAAACATATTTTACTACTTGTAAAATTATCAGTTATAAGGTGATTATTTAAAATTGTATATTTTTAAATTACTATGCAACTTTTTTTTCCAAATTATAATGTTTGCTGTTCCTAACTTTCCTTAGTTCTTTCTGAACTTAAAGATTATTATTGTTTGAGATTGACAAAAAATATGGATTGCAGAATTTTGATTCTGCCATATGTAAAGTAGGAGTTGTAACGTAGCCAAGGCTTTATCAATACACAAGAAACACTTTTACTTTAAACAGAACGAAGACAGACTTTTCATTTGAACACACGCAAAATGAGAATAAGAAAAATTAGTTAAACAAAGGGTATTCGCTATAATTTTGGTGCTTGAATAAAGGAGGTATGTTTCATAAGTAAAAGAATTGCTTGAACTTAGTTCTTAGTTGTGCAGAAATTACTATTAAAGAGTATAAAATGTGTCGTGAAGAACGACTATCCATCTTTTTTAAAGGTACAGAGCTCATGTTGCAGATCAGCTTCTTTTCAGCTTGAGCAATCGGTGTGGACTGACAACGATGGTAATGCACAGTTCGTGCCAAGCACTATAATATGCTAGGTGCAGTGGGTAGTGACCGCGCAGGAACGTAGAGACACGCTATGGGTCGCTTACATTGCTTTCTGACACATGAAAATATTATTTCAATAGCAGTATCTCGGGAGATTTAACGTTTTGATGTTATACAGTTATGTTGTTATAAGTCGTAATGCCCACTGTCATGATTACCAGAACAAAAGTTTAAGATTTGAAGCACTTTAATTATTTTCAATCTGAGTAAAATTAAAATTTTTATATTTAGTTATTACAACCATTTAATAAATTTTCACAAAACATTATAACTTAACTTCTCGTTCAAGAACTTTACTTCTTTTCATAAAAATTTTTGGATACAACATATGTCCCCTTTTCAAGTATTAAATAACATGACTTATAAGTTAAGGCTGAAAATAAAGTAGTTATGTTTAATTAGACAACTATTATTTTGAAATAGAGGATTCTTAGGTTAAAGCCTTACTACATACATACATATTTAAAAGGGCTCAATTATTCAATTTAATTAATCTAAACTGGAACTGAACGATAGTTACAAATGTACTTCAATTACTAATGGTGGTTAATACTGATATCTTTCTTTTTTTTCTGAAACTAGATTACCTTTTTTTTCTTTGTAAAGTGTCTTTGTCCCTTTATCTAACAAAAGATTGTCACCTAAATAGTTTTGGCAGGCTGACGAAAATAAAAATTGGTCGCAACCCTAAGGCTATCAGAGAGTACAATGCTACTAACAAAAATCATCGGGAAAAAACTCTTAAGAAGTTATAGGGAAAATCTTGAGCTATTGCGTCTTGTGAAAAAAAGATGGCCTGTTCAAAGCACTTTAGTTACACTATCATTAACGATCTTTTAAGGCCAGGGCAAGTTAGTATTAGAGAAAATTACAAAATAAGTAACGTACGATGATATGAATAAGTTATATTGTCAGTGTATATAAATGAATAGAATACAATAACAAAAAAAATTAATACGTAAACAATTGCCACCCAAATTTGAGAACGATGCTCTAAGAGATAATTGTCATAGCCATCCGTCATGAAATTGACCACAATAACTAAGAATGCACTGTAAAAAGTACAACTGAGTGCCATGGAGTATGACACTTTTACTTTTAGAATAGAGCAGTAATTCAACAGTACGTGTGCAGAGGCATTCACGTGATCTGACCGTGGCTCATCTTAGAAAATTACAGTTAACATTCTGCCGGGTACACAGTGGATTATCCATGAATCAACCCATCCACGGTACCTATACCACACTACTTGTAACAAAGAAGCTTAGGCTGGTTACCCAACCTGTTGCAACGGTTATACAAAGTTAAAAAACTAAAAAGTTCCGATAATTAACCGTAAACTAAGAAAGAGAAAGGAAAAGTACAAATATTTAATACAAGAAAGGAGAAAAATAAAAAACCAAAAATAGGGCTCTTACCTACAGAGCCCTATGAAGACACATATTTAATTTTGAAGACACATATTTAAAGACTAAAGCATTTTTTTTGCGTTAAAAGAAAAAACTCAGCCAATATTTGTAGCCCCGCAGATTTTTACCAACTCCGTGACTCTAGTCTAACAAGCCTGATTAAGAGCTTTTATATATTAGTTAAATATTTTTGAACTATACCCACACACATCCACGTATTGGTTATTGCACATAAACTACGATATTTTTACTCCCTACTTAGAATTTTTTTAAATAAATGCTTGTAATTTTGTAATTACTTCTTTCCAAGTTATATAATGTTAAAACAAGATAGAAATTTTTAAGCATGACTCTTATATAGTTCATAGCAAATCTTTGTTAATTAAAATGCATTTTTTAAGAAAACAAGACAGATCGTTATGGTAATAATGGACTTCTAGTCATCGTAACGGTATTTTTCATGTGATTATGAACCCCCAAGATGAAACTTTTCAATAAAATTTGGTTTGTTACATCTATCCTATGCCTTGTACCTATTTCTATATTACAGTCAACAGAATTCCATAAATTATTCAAGTCTTTTCGTTCTCACGTAATAGTTAAAGACTCACAAAAGTTTGCGACCTCTAGTGTCAGAAAAAGAAAACTCTTTTGAGCGTACAAGATGTCATCTTTGATCGTCAAGATGACTTTGACGCCATTTAATAATAATTGATCCTGATTGAATACGTCATATTGTAAGAAACCCATTATATTTATGGTCTTTCGGTCCTTTTTAATATTCTTGACGCTTAGTAAGAACTCAACTTTTTTCGGGCCAGGTAATTCATCTATTTTACCAGCTACATTTGTTTCCCACAGATTTGTAAACAAATGTGGTGATTTTGCAGCAGGGCCATTATTTAAAGGAGTTTTAACATATACTCTGTATAGGTAAGCGTTATTTAGAGAAGTCACCAGTTTATGATTAAAATATTCGTCAACCTAGTTGAATATCGAGTGTAAAAAAATGTTCACCGTAGCTACAAGCACATCCCCATTTTTGTCATGAAACGTCAAATTGACATTTACTCTGAGCATTGTATGTGTCAAGTCGATGTAATCCTCATTTTGAAAGCTGAAAACGAATTCTATGGGACTCTCGTCACTCAACGATGAAACAGGTTTGTAATACATCCATCGGTTAGTTTTTAATGTTGTCTGCATGAAAGGAGGGAAAAATTAGTCCAACTTGCTCTTCAGGCAAGGGTTCGTATAACTATGTATGAAGATATGATTATCCAAAAATCTTATTTGTTATACAATCAACTTTTTTTTACTTTTCTGTTTTGTTTTTTCTTCTTATAATTTAAAAATTTTTTTTTATGTGCAGCTACTTCTTGCTTGGCTAATCACAATCACCTTTTCTTACGTTCTTTAACAAGATGTTTGCACCACTACTTCTATGCCAAGATTGTGCTTTTCTTTTACATTGGATCCTGTTCCTTCCATTAGATACACAATTTTTTTTGTAGTTTAACGTTTGAAATTTTTACTAGATTTATTCGATTCTTGAATGCATCCTTAAACGGAATATTACTCTATCCAACACTGTCAGTTATATTTACTTCCACTCGTAAAGCTTATTTTCCCTCTGATTATATAAGATATAACACTTCGTAAAAGTCTAGTAAAAAATGAACCCAATTCATGCCCTCTCTGTCTATACAACCCTGCAAACATATGCTTGATCCCTCTCCCTCCCTTGTGCTGTGTATGATACCCGTCGTAAAAAACCATTTTGTAACGGCTCATTAAAAAAAAACTTTTTAAAATGTAACACCACGGACAGTGTCTCTAACTCGAATAAAATTAGTGTATGAAACAGATCTCTTATATCTAAATTAGTCGTATGAAATCTATTACGAAGGAAGGGTACGTAGACTAGTGAAGTATACCTCTTGACATTTTTGCTACCAAAATAAATTTCCTAAGCATCTAAATTTACTATATTTAGCAAGAGTGTAAGTGTATCACTAAATATACTCAATTGACATATATTTAAATAGATACAAAAGCTGACCGGGTACAACTCCTGATCAGCTTGCTGGTTTGTTCTCGTGAAACAATAGAATGTAAGCCCCTTTCATTTTGGCATAGCCACGTTTACCCTTGGTTAATCCTTTCAGACACAATAATACACTTTGCTGTAGTTGATATAGTTCGAGTTTTTCCACATGTTTTTGTATGTCCTGATCCTGTTGTTGGAAAACAAATAGATACAAATTTTTTTAATGATTAAAAATTAGCTGTTGACATTTCTTATCTTCATGTCAATATCCTAACCATTTTCTAGTTCTTTTCTATCATAAACGACACACAGAATCAGAGGTATCGTGATAAATACAACACTCTTTTCCTTTGCCTGGTTCACTTATTACTGCCTCTTCCCGTCGAACATGCAAAATAGTACATGGTACGTGAATCTCCGCGATTTGAACCTCATAGTTACTGCTTAGCTTGATTTCTTTCATAAATGAAGTAGAAAAGTATGTTGTTGTGTGTTTGGAAAAAACTTTACACTACTACTTCAGAGTGAAGTTACCATGAGCTCGTTATGATGCATTGTTTCCTAAATCTCTTGAAATTACTAACGAGTTTAATTTTTCAGTGTATCCTACGCAACTAAAAAAAAGTTGTTTGTTTTTTTCTTTGTTCTCTAGTTCTTCAGATCTTGTCAATTCTATGCTCTTACTTACTGACACGCTCTTTGTAAATAGGGTGAAGCTCTCAAAAGTAAAAAAACCCCTCAATATTTTCAATATCCTAATAATTGATTTCAAACACACTTAATCTTGTTTTCTCAAAATTCGAGTAATTTTAAACATCTCTTTTCTCCATGTTTTAACTGCACCTTTTTTAAACTCCTTATTATTCTGGGTTTTGCGAATGTAATCACCTACTTTATTTGTACCTTTACTTTGATTGTAACGCAGTTTTGTTCGAGGTTGTCTTGAATTTACTAAATTTTTCTAGCTATATGTGCGTTATATATTGCTACACCACCTAGTGCAATTTTAGTTGTGGAGTGAGAGGTATTATTGTAACGAATCCAATAATTAAATCTTGTGAACTATCTAAGTAATGGTACGTATTTCGGTATAGGAAATACTTGTACATACGAACTTTAAATGTTTAAATACCATGCTTTACTATGGAAGCTTCAACATCAGAATTTTTGGTGACTTGGAATTTCATAGCTTGCCTTTCGAAAAGCGTTAAATTTTACTGCTTTACAATTCAGTCCCTCAGACAGTTTGTTTTATGAAGAGAAAATGAGATTGACTATTTTCCATAACTTTTTTAAAACCTGCTGATTTACTATAACAACTTTTAAAAATTGCTATCATAAAAATTTGCTTGAACCATCAATTACAATGAAAATAAAAGTCCCTTTGTCAATTTTTTTTAATGACGTCAGTTTAATGAGATTAGCCTTCCACAAGTCGTCTCCAGCATAAACATCGTAGAAAAGCGTGAAAGCCTTCGTCAAATAGTTTCAAATAAAGTTTAATTTAATTAAAGCATTATGTTTTGCAGTCAATCTTTAACTTTTTGGGAAAAGACTACATTTTTGGAGTAAAAGATGATCATATATGCTTATTATCTTAAGATTTGTTACTTTAAACAGTTTTTTGCAAAGGTGATAAGAAATTTTCGTTTTCAAACATTTTTTCGTTTCCACGAAACATATTTTAACCTATCACTGTCCACAATTTTCAAGAGATCGGTGTTTTCTACGAGTTTTTAAAGATTGTTTATCTCTGGAAGTACTCTATCGAATATTTTGTATTCACCGATTCAACATGTCTCTTTTACCTCGCATTGTCAGTAATTAAGTTTATAATATTTGACGCTTTAAATTTTTTACCGTCATAAATAACTGTACCTTTATCATCCCACAAAACATTATTTTTGAATTCTTTTAAGTGTTCTAAAAGCAAAATTGATTTTTGTTAGAACAGTTCAGATACAGTACTAACAATCGTTTTATTATTAATTCCATATTCATCTATAGTAGATATTTTTTTGCTCTTGTTGCTTACAATATATATTAGTTTACGCTTTTCATTAACAAAGTATGAAAATCTGTGTGAAACTCTTAAGTATTCCCTTACTTTATTGCATTCAGTATCATACAAATTTTAATCTATAATTTTCTTTAGCAAGTTGTCAAACCAACTAAACTTACCTCTGACTGTCTGCGTGATTTGTAGAACAAGTTAAGAAAAAATATTGTTCACGGCTGTAGAGGCGCAAGGACTGGGGTTGGCGCCCATAGTAGTGCTTTTTCGCTTTATTCCTTGAAGCTCCTCTTTGAAGAGTAAAATCGTTTTTTTTGCCTCTTTTTATTTTTATACTTCTGACAATTTTCTTAATAATATTTCAGTAAAAATAGGTTGTTATAATAATGGATAACAATCGTACCTTATTGAACTTCAATTTTTCTAGTTCTTTCCAAAAAATTTTACCTTTACTTTTCGCAATTATCTGTCTTGAAATACTTATTCATCATACTGCGCCAGAAGTAGGAACTTTCGTCCCGCTTCGCGGAACGAAAATCCCTTCTCTCGGCGCAGGATTGACGAAAAATCGTAAATAACACACGGGAAAAAACAAAGAATCCCTCAGATCGCATGCTTATTGCCCTTGGCTTCGCCTCGGGCGTCAATTGCCTGCAATCTGAGACATTCTTTATTTTTCCTCCCTAGGTGAGTAATATACTATTTAGCTTTAAAAAGTATTTTCTTCACTGTTTTTCAAAGAAACAACATCGTTGAGAATATTCAAAACACACTTGTACAAGTAGTCAAATAATTATTTGTCTTCTTTTTTTAACAATGCAATTCTCTGTTCCTCTTAAGATGAGTGCGACCTTCCAAAATGTAATGTACCTTTTCTTGAACGGAGTTTCGCGAGACTCGTCTACGTGACGAGCAGCTTGTCTAAGACGTCCTTTTTTCGATGTTGGTGGCTTCATAGTCAAAAGGAAACTGAAAACTGAGCGTTACTGCTAACTATTTTATATTTAAATTCAAGCTAGAAGCTCAAATGCACTTTGTAACATATTTGGGCAGATAAAAGGACTGACACTTGCCATCTAAAACTATACTTGTACGGAATCTCAACTCATGCGAAGTGTCTTGGTTGCTATCAATCATATGATAACCATGACTCTTAGCCGTTGCGTCTTGATGGGCATTTCGCACAAATTTTGGATTTTTTAAATATTTGTCTCGCTTAATGTTATTTTTGCGCACGATCGCAGGAATTTTAAAAATGTTTGTCTTATTAAAATTACTCTAATATTTTGATGGTGACACCTTTTTTTTAAAAGATCTACTATCACAAGATTTTAGGACTCACGCATACGATCGTCATTGACAAAAAGTTTTTTTAAATGAGGATTGTTTAAATAATTCGATGGTCTAGTTGATTCTTCGTAAAATTTTATGTGCTGTACATTTTTTCAAAAATTTTCACTTTTTTAACCGTACAGCCAATCTGCATAATAAAATAAAATATAGTTGAACGTAATGTTCAACATTTGTTCCATATTATTTACAAATCTTTCAATAAAAACCGTTCTTCCACAGCCAGTTAGATCGCAAAACAGTTCTTGTTCACGGGCGTTGCCAGCGAGTATCCATTCTAACAAAACTTTTAATACAAATTATGTTTTGAAAAGCTAGTACGTTAAATACTAGGCGATGGTAGTTGCTTGCTGTATATTCACGACACGTCTTGTCTACATTTGACAGACAAATAGCGTTTTTAGTTATAATATGATTCGTCTGTACCAACTCGAGATGTAACACCCCCCTTTTTAGATTGTAGCCATCCTCAGTAACTTAAGATTGATAAAGATTCCACGCGAGTTGATGAGACGAAATATTATAATATTCTTGTAAATGCAAATTCCTTTCTGTTTCATTTTAGTTAGAAAAATAATTGACCAATGATTTACACTCCTTCTATTATCGTAAAGCAGTGTAGGTATTCAGTTGTTAAATAAATGTTAAATTTCGTCGTACGTTTTCCTTACAGAACAACAGATGATCACTTGATGATACAAGGTCACTATTAATTTATTAAATATCTGACCAGAAACGGTAAATTAATACCTCGTTGAAAAAAAAAAATTAATAAAAACATGTGAAACATATACTAGTATTATAAACCAAAAGACACTCACCGTGCCAACTGAGTGGGTTGCTTGAGTTTTCCAATCAAGTAACATTTTTTTTCTTCTCTGTGAAAAAACTACTGCTGGAACAAAAAATGAGAGCTACGCAAAAGAAGCTTAATTCCAGACCCAGACATATAACAAATGAATTCACTTT
>NW_019379490.1:1179951-1199536 GCF_000648655.2 Copidosoma floridanum | reverse complement strand
AAATACTCGAAAGACTTTTTGACAACAGCTGGCCCACTACCATGACCCCGAGCAAATGTAGGAGTAAACGTACCCATTACCGTACAGATTTGCACTGACTTTTTTTGCAAATTTTACTGTTCCACTGTTTACTGTCAAATATTAATTTACAATATTTTAAATCGTTGTTTGGGATTCCTTGGACGTAACAAAAAAATTTTTTTTTTGACATACTACCTTACCAAAATTGTTTTATAACGAATAAATAATTTCAAAATCATGCTCCTAATTACCATACAGCTGATCCTATTACCGCACCCCATCTACCGTTCATGTTCCTGTTACCGTACACCAATTATCGCATGATGACAAACACGAGTATAACCTCAAGTCTAGCGTATAGTTGCATTCCCTTACAAAACCATTCTGAAGGAAAACCTGCAATATTCCTTGCAGAGTTATTGTGCTCATTTCCTACAGGATCTTCTGCAGTTTTATCTGCAGGAACTTCTGCAGACTGGGCTGTCTCAAATTTTCGAGAAAAAAAATTGTGTCCAAATCAAAATTTTTAAGACAGCTTCATACTGTTGCAGATTTAATAAAGTTCAATTAATTTCCGTAAATTTTTTTTCCATAGAATGACGATACAAATTCAACTAGTTACTGATCCTTCAGACCAAGAACACAAGTGTCTGATCCCCTTATCAAGCCATAGTTGACAAATCAGCAAGAGTAATTGTATTAACTCTCTGCTACCAGATATTTATTAATTGGTTTTTGCTGTTCCGGCAGTACGTAATCTTCTGCGTAATTGTAAGAAATAAAAGAAATCAAAAGATACTTACACTTACAAATTTACTCTCGTTCATATCGAGGTATTTTAGCACAACTTCGCTTCCAAACACTACTTTATTAAAAATAATGTTACTCTTTGCTGCAACAAATGTTATTGACTTGTCATGATTAAAAACATAAATTCTAAAAATTTTGTAATAACAGGTTATGAACAAATACAATCTATGCTTCTCATAAAAACCATCTCCTGTAACTCAAGGTTTGCCATCATCTAAAGTTCAATTTAATAAATACTCTAGATAATACAATACATGCAAATATGAATAAATTGTTTTGCTGATGTGAAGTAGCGATGAATTGCACTAATAGAATTGCAGCAACAACCGTGAAAAAATGGCTCTCGAATTATTATAGTTATCGTAACAATTTCACACTGGTGTAAATGGCATTATTAAATTTTCTTTTGTTCAATACCAATATGCTAACGCAAAGACGTATGCATATATGCAAAAGGAAGATAATGTATATTATACCAAAAATTTTAATAACCATTACAATTTCAAACAAAAAATGTAATTTATAAATGTTCTATTTAAAAAAAATTATACTCTTATTAATGAATAGAAAAACTTGATTTAATGCACTACCGTTATATTCGGGCCTATAAAAACTAGCTAGATAACTCAGAACAACGAGTCTCTCATTTTTAATATGCGAGCTCACAATATCACTGCTTTATTACCATGATATTCTTATTTTTAGTATTGACTAATAAAGGTTGTAAGATTATGTGCATACCATGTCAGTATACAGTATTTATTAGATTGACTCGATTGTAACAATATTGACTATATCATGGTATATGAAGTTTTTAAACTTTAACAGGCCTAACAAATGATGTTTTAATGTTAAGGGAATGTTAGTATTCAGTTGTAACTATATTATAAAATTAATAAATTCACTAAAAATATCGTTAGTAAACTTGTATAAAATTTACATGTTATTATAGGTAAAAGACTATTTTTGTGCACTTTAATTCGACATAAAATCATAAGTGGTTCGTAATTAACTTATAACCATAAAAGTTAAGCAATAAAATTTAACTTTGTTTGATATACTAAAAATAAATAAATTTGATACCCATGAAAGCAACAATACATTGTATGCACGTCGGGTTATTATTTAGTTCATTCGCAAATGTTCATCAGAAATCCGACTAATAAAAATGTGTTGATTTTGTAAAACTAAGATCGTTAGATAATATTATAAATTTCTTATAGTTGAAAAAAGAATTTTTTTAAATTTTAATAAACCATGCCATAAAAAAACCATAACTTATATTCCTTAGTAGCACAGTATGTTGTCACTGATATGTCAAGCCAATTCTCGAAATGCAACCAATACACACTGTTCAAAAAGGATAACGCCGACCATCTAGATTTACCAGCCAGTAGTTCAAGTAAATAATCAGTTTATAAAATAGAATTTATGCAAGTTTAAGTATAGTATTTTGTTATTTTTAGGTATCGACGAATAGTACTCGTGGGATTACAGCGACCATTTTGAATAAAATGTCACTCTAATAGTGATAATTATCGTGACAATAAATAACTCAGTACAAGCCCTGTTTTTTAAATACGTAGTGTATCATGCTACGATTATGCTGGCCTTATTAGAATCCCCTTAATATTCAAAGTTTTGTTTAAAATGGTTTGTAAAATTATGATCATATCGTTTAAATATACAGTATTTAAAAGACTGATTTGATCGTAACAATACTTACTCTATACTAGTGCGTTACGATTCCAACATTTTTAGGCCCACTTATTTATGTTTTTATCTTCACGCAATAATGGTCTTAGTTTTGAAATTATATTAAAAAGACATACACATTATGTTGCTTATACACTCGCGTAGATTTAACATTTTATTCCAGGAAAAAACTTACTACAATATCTGTTTCTGTGCATTTTAATTTAACATAAATAAAAACGTGGCTTATTATTCACTTGTAATAATAAAAGTTTGAGAAAAAAAATAATTCTGTTAGACAAACTAAAAATAAATAAAGTTTATACTATACAAGGAAACAATGGATTTAACGCATTCCGAGGCAATATAAATTTTCCTTGCACAGGTTCATTGAAAGACCTAATTATAAAAACGTGATGATTTTGTAAAACAGAACAATAAGCAATATTATTCAATTGCCGTGGAAATGATTAATATTTCTATAAATTTTGATGAAACAGGTACTAAAATAACTATAACTTAAGATTCTTCCTAGCATAATCTAGTGTAACTAATATGTAAATCCAATTCTTAATATGCTACCATAACACAGACCAAACAGGGATATGCTAAGTCCTAGGTTTGTGAAACTGTTTCTCAATTTAAGAATTAGTTAATAGAGTAAGATTTATAAAAATTCAAGTACAAATTGTTGCTGATTTAAAGTAGCAACTAATAGTACTGGTGGAAATACAGCAACCATCTTGTATGAAATGTCACTATTGTAGTGATACTTATCGTAACAACAATGAACTGAGAACAAGTTTTCACTTTTTAAATACGCAGTGTAACATGCTACTAATAACCTTGCAGTGCTAAAATCACCTTAGTACTTAAAGTACTCTAAGAAAAAAAAATTTGGTATATAAATACCCTGTCAAAGTACACTATTGACTCAATAAAATAGATTGCAAAAAACCATTAACCAAAAAAACAGTACATTACGATTCCAATGTTTCACGTGCCAAATAATTAGCAATTTCATTTCTAAGCAATCGTGGTTTTTAGATTTTCAATACAATAAAAAAAGGACATACTCATAATACTGTTATGGAACTTGTAAAAACTTTACAGATATTCTTAGTTGTCAAGTTACAACACTTTTGTGCATTTTATTTTGACATTAAACAGTGCGTGGTTTTTCATTTACTTATTACACTTAAAGTCGAAAAATAATTTTAAATTATTCTGCAAGACTACAAGTTAATTATTTCAATACCTCGAAGTACAACAATCAATTTCAAGCATGGCGCAATATTAATTCGTTTATTTGCTACTGTTTACTAAAAGATCAGGGTTATAAAAAAAATCTTTTACAATTTGATATAACATACTTTGAAATAAATACAAATTATGCTATCTAAATACCCAGCCTGCCATACCTAACATGTCAATCAAATTCTCCATATGCAAATAAATAAAAACGTGGTTTAACATTTGCTCATAACAATAGAAATTAAAACACAAAGTTACATTTCATTCACTAAACTTAAACTGCACCATTATATACCAATAAAATCAAAGATCAATTTTATGCATGTCATGTTATTATTTAGTTCTTCACATTATGTTCACTGAAGAAAGGACAATATATAATGTAATGATTTTGGAGTACATAGATTAATAGATAATATAATTAAACTTTCACAGTTGAAAACGTAATTTCTAAGAATTGCAATAAAATATGCACCAGAAGTACCATTAAATATGCTTATTAATACCACAATCCGTCGAACTGACATAAAAAGTTATATCTCGGAATGCTACCGTCATACATAAAGCATCTGGATTACGCCGACCACCTCGATTTGCCAGCAAAAAGTTCAACTTCACAAACAAGTTACAAAAAGTTTTATATGAAAGTATTAAAACAACATTTTGCTGGTGAAAAGTAGCGACGAATAGCACTTATGGGATTACAGCGACCAACTTTTACAAAAGGACTTACTTATTGTCATAGTTATTGTGACAATAATAAACTGGAATATAAGCATGTATCGTCTTTTTCTTGTTCAAGACTATTATGCAAATACAAAAACGTGTATGCAGAAGAAAAACGTTGTAGGGTATCTTTTCAATTCTTATAACATTAGGAATTTTATTTTCAGATCACGTATTAATTAAAACAATACTCAACAAAGTAGAATAATCGTTAGTCAGGCAAGGTATATAATGAAATGTGCGAAGCTTATGTGTGAGTCTATAAAAATAACCACGATAGCTCAATAAATTAATCTCTGATTTTTATTACGCAGTGCTGTGACACAAAAACTTGCCAACTTTTCCAACATCACACCTTTTTTTTTTAAGTAATAGTTTAAAGAGTATGGTAAATTATATGCATACCCTGCTTAAATAAAGGTTGTACTTAATTAACCTTATTGTAACAGTAATTACTGTACTATAATGCATTACGTCTTCAAACTCCTAAAGTAAAAAATTTTATGTCTGTATATTAACGCAACGGTAGTTTGAAGTTTTGAAAACTAAATACATTGCAATTAAAAACACACTGATACTGTCGTTAATAAATTTGTGTAAGAGTCACAGCTTATTTCGAGTTTAAAGCTTGCAAAAATCTCTGTTCTCATGCATTTTATTCGCCATGACTTAATACGTAGTTCAACATTTGCTGAAGACAATAGAAATTAAAAGATAAAATTGAATATTATTAGCTGAACTCAAAATGCATCATTAAACACCAATAAAATCAAAAACCATTTTTATGCATGTATTACTATTGAGTTTTTAACATCCTGATTATTAAGGGACCGAAAATATATAATGTAATGATTTTGTTGTACACAGATAATTAGATAATATAATTAAACTTTCACGGTTACAAATATGATTTCAGAAAATTTCAATAAAATATGCACCAAAAAGACAATTAGATATTATAGTGATTAAAGTTGCCATAAACACAGAGAAAAGATTTTCCTGTGTTTCGTCCCGAGAGCACGCTAGGGCTTATCAGTAAGGATGTTGACGTGCTTCCCGCCTCAGACACCTAATCGATGAGAATACTTAAGCTTATCTTAAACTTTCTTATATGAAAACTTACCTGAAACCAGGACAGTTACGAGAAAGTTAGAGTTAGTGTTAAGACATCTAGCGGATATGTAGGAAAGGACTGAGAGCCGTAGTGTATGTGTATTGGTAGAGAATCCCCACAATATGCTTCTTACTAACACAATCTGTCGAACTGACATAAAAAGCGAATTTTTGAAATGCTACCGTCATACATAAAGCATCTAGGCAATGCTAACCATCTCGATTTGCTAGCATGGAGTTCAACTTCACAAAGAGGTTACGTAAAATTTTTTTTTAAAAGTATGAAAAAAAAATTTTGCTGGTGGAAACTGGCGATAAAGAGCATTTATGGTATTACAACGACCAACTTGTACGAACGGACTTACTCGTTTTAATTATTATTGTGATAATACAAAACTAGTTTAAAATCGAGTATTGTCTTTCTCTCGATCAGGACTAATATGCTAGTGCAAAGACGTGTATGCAGAAGAAAAACGTTGTAGACTACCATTTTGATTCTAACAACATTCAAAATCTTATTTTAAATGCACGTATTAATCAAAACGTTACTCAACAAAAAAAAATACTTGTTATCCAGGTTAAGTAAATGGAGAAATATGCCATGCTTATATATGAGTTTAAAAAAATAACCACCATAACTCAATAAATGAATCTCTGACAATAATTCGCCAGTGCTTTGACTCCAAAACTCGTTGCATTTTAACATCTCAACTTTTCGTCGGGGTAATAGTTGAAAATAACTGTAACGTTATATGGATACCCTGCTCATATAAATCATAAACTTCATTGAATTAATTGTAACAGTATTTACTGTACTAAGTTGCATAACGTCATCAAACTCCTAAGGTAAAAAATTTTATGTTTGTATATAAATGCAACATAAGTTTATAGTTTTGGAAATTTTGCAATTAAAAAAACACTTATACTGTCGTTAATAAATTTGTGTAACAGTCACAGCTTATTTTGGGTTAAAAACTTGCAAAAATCTCTGTTCTCATGCATTTTATATTAGCCATGACTCAATACGTAGTTTAACATTTGCTGAAGTCAAAAGAAATAAAAAGATAAAATTAAATATTATTAGACAATTTTAAAATCCATCATTATATACCAATAAAATAAAAAATCAATTTTTCGCATGTCATGTGATTATTTGGTTCTTTAACTTTTGTTTATAAAAGGACCGACAACATATGATGTAATGATTAAGTAGTGCATCAAATAATAAATTATATAATTAAACTTCCACAGCTATACACATGATATCAAGAAATTCTAATAAAACTATACCAAAAGTCCTATTAGATATGCTCCTTACTAACACAATCTGTCGAACTGACATAGAAAGCGAATTTTCGAAATGCTAACGCCATACACAAAACATCTAAATTATGCTGACTACCTCAATTTGCTAGCATGAAGCTCTACTTTAGAAGCGGGTTATATAAAAATTTTCTTTTAAGTATGGAAAAACGTTTTGCTGGTGAAAAGTAGCGATAAATAGCGCTCTTGGGATTACAGATACTATCTTGTACAAAAGAACTTACTCGTTGTAATAGTTTCCGTGACAATAATGAACTAGTTCAAAAGCACGTATCGTCTTTCTCTTGTTTAATCTAATATGCTAGTGCGAAAACACGTGTGCAAAAAAAAACGTTGCAGGGTATCCTCCGAATTTTGACATTTGAACTTTTTATTAAAATGCACGTCATACTTAAAACGTTAGTTAACATAGTAAAATACTTGTCAATTAGGTAAGGTATATAATAAAATGTGAAACGCTTTTATATGAGTTTATGAAAATAACCACGCTAACTGAATACATTGATCTCTGATTTCTATTGTGCAGTGCTTTGACTCAACAGCTTGCCTTATTCTCCAACAAAACACCTATTTTATTAAGTAATAGTTTAGAAAAAATTAAAAGTTATTTACATACCCTGCGTATATTCAGCATGTACCTTATCAAATTAATTGTTACAATATTTACTGTACTATTGATGCATAACTTTTCCCAACCCCTAAGGTAAAAGTTTTGATGTCTGTATTAACGCAACGTAGGTTTGCAGTTTTGACGATTTGCGATTTAAAACACACTGTTACTGTCGATAATAAATTTGCGTTAATGTCACAGCTTATTTTTATTCAAAAGCTTGCAAGGATTTTTGTTTTTTTGCATTTTATTTTACATTAATGAATA
Source organism: Copidosoma floridanum (assembly GCF_000648655.2). Next base: position 1,191,717 of record NW_019379490.1, on the reverse strand, counting down.
AGTGGTTTAACATTTGTTGATAACAATAGAAATTAGAAAATAAAACCGAATTTCATTTGACGAACATAAAATGCATCATTACATATCAATATAATTAAAAAAATTTTTTCATGCATGTCGTATTACTATTAAGTTTTTCACATTCTGTTCATTAAAGGACCTACAATAAATAATGAAATGATTATGTTGTAGACAGATTAATAGATAGTATAATAAAAATTCCAGAGTTTCGAACAAAATTTCATAAAACTTAAGTTAACTATGCAGCAAGAGGAACATTATACATGCTGTTTTATACCATAATTTGTCAAACTGACGTTAAAAGCGAATTCTCGAAATGCTACCGTCTTACATAACGCATCTGTATTATGCCGACAACATCGTTTTGCTAGCATGAAGTTAAACTTTACAAACAGGATTTATAAAATTTTTCTTAAACGTATGAAAAGAATATTTTGCTGGTGACAAATAGCGATAAACAGGAGTAATGGGATAACAGCGACCGACTTGTACAACAGATCTCACTTGTAGTAATAATTATTGTAAATATAAAAAACTTGTTTAAAAGCATGTATCGTCATTTTACTGGTCATGACAAATATGCTTTCCCAAAGACGTGTATGCAAAAAAAAATCGTTGTAGGATATCCTTAGAATTCTAGCATTATTCACAATTTTTTTTTCAATGTACGTCATTACCAAAACATTACTCAACTAAGTAAAATACTTTTTAAACAGATAAGGTATATAATAAAATGTGCCACGCTTATATATGAATCTAATAAAATAACCATGGTAATTTATTATATTAATCTCTATTTTTTATTGCTTAGTGCTCTGACTCGAAAGCTTTCCATATTCTTCATCGTTACACCTATTTTATTAAGTAATAGTTAAAAAGAGAATTAAAAGTTATTTACATACCCTGCGTATATACAGCATGTACCTTATCAAATTAATTGTTACAATATATAGTTAACTATTGATGCATAACTTTTCCAAACTTCTAAGGTAAAAGTTTTGATGTCTGTATGAACGCAACGTAGGTTTGTAGTTTTGACGATTTGCAATTGAAATCACACTGTTACTGTCAATAAAAAATTTGCGTGAGTGTCACAGCTTATTTCAAGTCAAAAGCTTTGCAAGGATTTCTGTTTTTTTGCATTTTGTTTCACATAAATAAATACGTGGTTTAACATTTGTTAATAACAATAGAAATTAAAGAATAAAACCAAATTTCATTTGCTTAACGTAAAATGCATTATTATATATTAATAGATCAAGAAAATTTTTTCATGCATGTCGTATTACTATTAAGTTTTTTACATTCTGTTCATTAAAGGACTTACAATGTATAATGTAATGATTTTGTTGTAGACAAAATGATATATAGTATAATGAAAATTCCACAGTTTAAAACATAACTTAAGAAAAATTAAGTTAACTATGCAGCAAAAGGAGCATTATACAGGCTTTTTTATACCACAATTTGTCGAACTAACGTTAAAAGTGAATTCTCGAAATGCTACCGTCTTACATAACGCATCTGTATTATGCCCACATTATCGTTTTGCTAGCTTAAAGTAAAACTTCACAAACAGGATATATAAAATTTTTCTTAAAAGTATAAAAAAAATATTTTGCTGGTGACAAGTAGCGATAAACAAGAGTAATGNGAATATTTTGCTGGTGACAAGTAGCAATAAACAGGAGTAATGGGATTACAGCGACCGACTTGTACAACAGGACTCACTTGTAGTAATAATTAATGAAACAATAAAAAACTTGTTTAAAAGCATGTATTGTCATTTTACTGGTCATGACAAATATGCTTTCCCAAAGACGTGTATGCAGAAAAAAATCGTTGTAGGATATCCTTAGAATTCTAGCATTATTCAAAATTTTTTTTTCAATGTACGTCATTACCAAAACATTACTTAACTAAGTAAAATACTTTCTAAACAGATAAGGTATATAATAAAATGTGCCACGCTTATATATGAATCTAATAGAATAACCACGGTAATTTATTACATTAATCTCTATTTTTATTGCTTAGTGCTCTTACTCGAAAGCTTTCCTTATTCTTCAACATTACACCTATTTTATTAAGTAATAGTTAAAAGAGAATTAGAAGTTATTTACATACCCTGCGTATATACAGCATGTACCTCATCAAATTAATTGTTACAATATATAGTTAACTATTGATGCATAACTTTTCCAAACTTCTGAGGTAAAAGTTTTGATGTCTGTATTAACGCAACGCAGGATTGCAGTTTTGACGATTTGCGATTGAAAACACACTGTTACTGTCGATAATAAATTTGCGTTAGTGTCACAGCTTGTTTTTATTCAAAAGCTTGCAAGGATTTTAGTTTTTTTGCATTTTATTTTACATTAATAAATAAGTGGTTTAACATTGGTTAATAACAATAGAAATTAAAAAATAAAACTGAATTTCATTTGACGAACATAAAATGCATCATTATAAATCAATAGAATTAAAAAAATTTTTTCATGCATGTCGTATTACTATTAAGTTTTTCACATTCTGTTCATTAAAGGACCTACAATGAATAATGAAATGATTATGTTGTAGACAGATTAATAGATAGTATAATAAAAATTCCACAGTTTCAAACACAATTTCATAAAACTTGAGTTAACTATGCAGCAAGAGGAACATTATACATGCTGTTTTATACCATAATTTGTCAAACTGACGTTAAAAGCGAATTCTCGAAATGCTACCGTCTTACATAACGCATCTGTATTATGCCGACAACATCGTTTTGCTAGCATGAAGTTAAACTTCACAAACAGGATGTATAAAATTTTTCTTAAACGTATGAAAAGAATATTTTGCTGGTGACAAGTAGCAATAAACAGGAGTAATGGGATTACAGCGACCGACTTGTACAACAGGACTCACTTGTAGTAATAATTAATGAAACAATAAAAAACTTGTTTAAAAGCATGTATTGTCATTTTACTGGTCATGACAAATATGCTTTCCCAAAGACGTGTATGCAGAAAAAAATCGTTGTAGGATATCCTTAGAATTCTAGCATTATTCAAAATTTTTTTTTCAATGTACGTCATTACCAAAACATTACTTAACTAAGTAAAATACTTTCTAAACAGATAAGGTATATAATAAAATGTGCCACGCTTATATATGAATCTAATAGAATAACCACGGTAATTTATTACATTAATCTCTATTTTTATTGCTTAGTGCTCTTACTCGAAAGCTTTCCTTATTCTTCAACATTACACCTATTTTATTAAGTAATAGTTAAAAGAGAATTAGAAGTTATTTACATACCCTGCGTATATACAGCATGTACCTCATCAAATTAATTGTTACAATATATAGTTAACTATTGATGCATAACTTTTCCAAACTTCTGAGGTAAAAGTTTTGATGTCTGTATTAACGCAACGCAGGATTGCAGTTTTGACGATTTGCGATTGAAAACACACTGTTACTGTCGATAATAAATTTGCGTTAGTGTCACAGCTTGTTTTTATTCAAAAGCTTGCAAGGATTTTAGTTTTTTTGCATTTTATTTTACATTAATAAATAAGTGGTTTAACATTGGTTAATAACAATAGAAATTAAAAAATAAAACCAAATATCATTTGCTTAACATAGAACTCATCGTTATATATCAATAAAATTGAAAAATTTTTTCATGCATGTCGTATTACTATTCAGTTTTTTGCATTCTGTTCATTAAAGGACCTACAATGTATAATGTAATGATTTCGTTGTAGACAGATTGATAGATAGTATAATAAAAATTCCACAGTTTTAAACATAATTTGAAACAACTAAAGTTAACTATGCAGCAAAAGGAGCATTATACAGACTTTTTTATACCACAATTTGTCGTACTGACACTAGAAGTGAATTCTCAAAATGCTACCGTCTTTCATAACGCAATTGTATTATACCGACAACATCGTTTTGCTAGCATGGAGTTAAACTTTACAAACAAAATATAAAAAAGTTTTCTTAAAAGTATAAAAAAAATATTTTGCTGGTGACAAGTAGCGATAAACAGGAGTAATGGGATTACAGCGTCCGACTTGTACAACAGGACTCACTTGTAGTTATAATTATTGTGACAATAAAGAAATGGTTTAAAAGCATGTATCGTCTTTTTACTGGTCATGAGAAATATGCTAGCCCAAAGACGTGTATGCAGAAAAAAACCGTTAAGGGATATCCTTACAACTCTAAAAATTTTGAAAATTTTTTTTTAAATGCACGTTATTACTTAAAAATTACCTAACTTAGTGAAATTCTTGTTAATTAAATACAGTATGTGATTAAATGTGCCACNATAAAAAACTTGTTTAAAAGCATGTATTGTCATTTTACTGGTCATGACAAATATGCTTTCCCAAAGACGTGTATGCAGAAAAAAATCGTTGTAGGATATCCTTAGAATTCTAGCATTATTCAAAATTTTTTTTTCAATGTACGTCATTACCAAAACATTACTTAACTAAGTAAAATACTTTCTAAACAGATAAGGTATATAATAAAATGTGCCACGCTTATATATGAATCTAATAGAATAACCACGGTAATTTATTACATTAATCTCTATTTTTATTGCTTAGTGCTCTTACTCGAAAGCTTTCCTTATTCTTCAACATTACACCTATTTTATTAAGTAATAGTTAAAAGAGAATTAGAAGTTATTTACATACCCTGCGTATATACAGCATGTACCTCATCAAATTAATTGTTACAATATATAGTTAACTATTGATGCATAACTTTTCCAAACTTCTGAGGTAAAAGTTTTGATGTCTGTATTAACGCAACGCAGGATTGCAGTTTTGACGATTTGCGATTGAAAACACACTGTTACTGTCGATAATAAATTTGCGTTAGTGTCACAGCTTGTTTTTATTCAAAAGCTTGCAAGGATTTTAGTTTTTTTGCATTTTATTTTACATTAATAAATAAGTGGTTTAACATTGGTTAATAACAATAGAAATTAAAAAATAAAACTGAATTTCATTTGACGAACATAAAATGCATCATTATAAATCAATAGAATTAAAAAAATTTTTTCATGCATGTCGTATTACTATTAAGTTTTTCACATTCTGTTCATTAAAGGACCTACAATGAATAATGAAATGATTATGTTGTAGACAGATTAATAGATAGTATAATAAAAATTCCACAGTTTCAAACACAATTTCATAAAACTTGAGTTAACTATGCAGCAAGAGGAACATTATACATGCTGTTTTATACCATAATTTGTCAAACTGACGTTAAAAGCGAATTCTCGAAATGCTACCGTCTTACATAACGCATCTGTATTATGCCGACAACATCGTTTTGCTAGCATGAAGTTAAACTTCACAAACAGGATATATAAAATTTTTCTTAAACGTATAAAAAGAATATTTTGCTGGTGACAAGTAGCGATAATCAAGAGTAATGGGATACAGTGACCAACTTGTACAACAGGACTAACTCGTAGTATTAATTATTGTGACAATAAAAAACTGGTTTAAAAGCATGTATCGTCTTTTTACTGGTCATGAGAAATATGCTAGCCCAAACACGTGTATGCAGGAAAAAAACCGTTAAGGGATATTCTCACAATTCTAGAATTAAAAAAAATTTTTTTTTAAATGCACGTTATTACTTGAAAATTACCTAACTTAGTAAAATTCTTGTTAATTAGATACAGTGTGTGATAAAATGTGCCACGCTTTTATATAAGTCTATTAAAATAACCACAGTAATTAATTACAATAATCTCTGATTTTTATTGCGCAGTGCTTTGACTCAACAGCTTACCTTGTTCTCCAACATTACACTAATTTTTTTAAGTAATAGTTTAAAGAAAATTTAAAGATATTTACATACCCTACGTATAATCAGCATTAACCTGATCAAAAAAATTGTGACAATATATAGTGTACTATTGATGCATAACTTTTTCAAACCCCTAAGGTAAAAGTTTTGATATCTGTATTAACGCAACGTAGGTTTGCAGTTTTGACGATTTGCGATTGAAAACAGACTGTTACTGTCGATAATAAATTTGCGTGAGTGACACAGCTTATTTTAATTCAAAAGCTTGCAAGGATTTTTGTTTTTTTGCATTTCATTTAACATAAATGAATAAGTGATTTAACGTTTGTTAATAACAAAAGATATTGAATAATAAAACCAAATTTCATTTGCTGAACATAAAATGCATCATTATATATCAATGAATTGAAAAAATTTTTTCACGCAATTCGTATTACTATTTAGTTTTTCACATTCTGTTCATTAGAGGACCTACAATGTATAATGTAATGATTTTGTTGTAGACAGATTAATAAAAAGTATAATAGAAATTCCACAGTAAAACATAATTTCAGAAAACTAAAGTTGACTATGCAGCTAAAAGCACCTTATACATGCTGTTTTATACCATTTTTTGTCGAACTGACATTTAAAGCGAATTCTCGGAATGCTACCGTCTTTTACAACGCATCTGTATTATGCCAACAACATCGTTTTGCTAGCATGAAGTTAAACTTTACAAACAGGTTATATAAATTTTTTGTTAAAAGTATAAAAAAANAATAAATTTGCGTTAGTGTCACAGCTTGTTTTTATTCAAAAGCTTGCAAGGATTTTAGTTTTTTTGCATTTTATTTTACATTAATAAATAAGTGGTTTAACATTGGTTAATAACAATAGAAATTAAAAAATAAAACTGAATTTCATTTGACGAACATAAAATGCATCATTATAAATCAATAGAATTAAAAAAATTTTTTCATGCATGTCGTATTACTATTAAGTTTTTCACATTCTGTTCATTAAAGGACCTACAATGAATAATGAAATGATTATGTTGTAGACAGATTAATAGATAGTATAATAAAAATTCCACAGTTTCAAACACAATTTCATAAAACTTGAGTTAACTATGCAGCAAGAGGAACATTATACATGCTGTTTTATACCATAATTTGTCAAACTGACGTTAAAAGCGAATTCTCGAAATGCTACCGTCTTACATAACGCATCTGTATTATGCCGACAACATCGTTTTGCTAGCATGAAGTTAAACTTCACAAACAGGATGTATAAAATTTTTCTTAAACGTATGAAAAGAATATTTTGCTGGTGACAAGTAGCAATAAACAGGAGTAATGGGATTACAGCGACCGACTTGTACAACAGGACTCACTTGTAGTAATAATTAATGAAACAATAAAAAACTTGTTTAAAAGCATGTATTGTCATTTTACTGGTCATGACAAATATGCTTTCCCAAAGACGTGTATGCAGAAAAAAATCGTTGTAGGATATCCTTAGAATTCTAGCATTATTCAAAATTTTTTTTTCAATGTACGTCATTACCAAAACATTACTTAACTAAGTAAAATACTTTCTAAACAGATAAGGTATATAATAAAATGTGCCACGCTTATATATGAATCTAATAGAATAACCACGGTAATTTATTACATTAATCTCTATTTTTATTGCTTAGTGCTCTTACTCGAAAGCTTTCCTTATTCTTCAACATTACACCTATTTTATTAAGTAATAGTTAAAAGAGAATTAGAAGTTATTTACATACCCTGCGTATATACAGCATGTACCTCATCAAATTAATTGTTACAATATATAGTTAACTATTGATGCATAACTTTTCCAAACTTCTGAGGTAAAAGTTTTGATGTCTGTATTAACGCAACGCAGGATTGCAGTTTTGACGATTTGCGATTGAAAACACACTGTTACTGTCGATAATAAATTTGCGTTAGTGTCACAGCTTGTTTTTATTCAAAAGCTTGCAAGGATTTTAGTTTTTTTGCATTTTATTTTACATTAATAAATAAGTGGTTTAACATTGGTTAATAACAATAGAAATTAAAAAATAAAACTGAATTTCATTTGACGAACATAAAATGCATCATTATAAATCAATAGAATTAAAAAAATTTTTTCATGCATGTCGTATTACTATTAAGTTTTTCACATTCTGTTCATTAAAGGACCTACAATGAATAATGAAATGATTATGTTGTAGACAGATTAATAGATAGTATAATAAAAATTCCACAGTTTCAAACACAATTTCATAAAACTTGAGTTAACTATGCAGCAAGAGGAACATTATACATGCTGTTTTATACCATAATTTGTCAAACTGACGTTAAAAGCGAATTCTCGAAATGCTACCGTCTTACATAACGCATCTGTATTATGCCGACAACATCGTTTTGCTAGCATGAAGTTAAACTTCACAAACAGGATATATAAAATTTTTCTTAAACGTATAAAAAGAATATTTTGCTGGTGACAAGTAGCGATAATCAAGAGTAATGGGATACAGTGACCGACTTGTACAACAGGACTAACTCGTAGTAATAATTATTGTGACAATAAAAAACTGGTTTAAAAGCATGTATCGTCTTTTTACTGGTCATGAGAAATTTGCTCGCCCAAACACGTGTATGCAGGAAGAAACCGTGAAGGGATATTCTTACGATTCTAGAATTAAAAAAAAATTTTTTTTAAAAGCAACTTATTACTTAAAAATTACCTAACTTAGTAAAATTCTTGTTAATTAGATACAGTATGTTATAAAATGTGCCACGCTTTTATATAAGTCTATTAAAATAACCACAGTAATTAATTACATTAATCTCTGATTTTTATTGCGCAGTGCTTTGACTCAACAGCTTACCTTGTTCTCCAACATAACACTAATTTTTTTAAGTAATAGTTAAAAGAAAATTTAAAGATATTTACATACCCTACGTATAATCAGCATTAACCTGATCAAACAAATTGTGACGATATATAGTGTACTATTGATGCATAACTTTTTTAAACCCCTAAGGTAAAAGTTTTGATATCTGTATTAACGCAACGTAGGTTTGCAGTTTTGACGATTTGCGATTGAAAACAGACTGTTACTGTCGATAATAAATTTGCGTGAGTGACACAGCTTATTTTAATTCAAAAGCTTGCAAGGATTTTTGTTTTTTTGCATTTCATTTAACATAAATGAATAAGTGATTTAACATTTGTTAATAACAAAAGATATTGAATAATAAAACCAAATTTCATTTGCTGAACATAAAATGCATCATTATATATCAATGAATTGAAAAAATTTTTTCACGCAATTCGTATTACTATTTAGTTTTTCACATTCTGTTCATTAGAGGACCTACAATGTATAATGTAATGATTTTGTTGTAGACAGATTAATAAAAAGTATAATAGAAATTCCACAGTAAAACATAATTTCAGAAAACTAAAGTTGACTATGCAGCTAAAAGCACCTTATACATGCTGTTTTATACCATTTTTTGTCGAACTGACATTTAAAGCGAATTCTCGGAATGCTACCGTCTTTTACAACGCATCTGTATTATGCCGACAACATCGTTTTGCTAGCATGAAGTTAAACTTTACAAACAGGTTATATAAATTTTTTGTTAAAAGTATAAAAAAAATATTTTGCTGGTGACAAGTAGCGATAAACAGGAGTAATAGAATTACAGCGACCGACTTGTACAACAGGACTAAGTCGTAGTAATAATTATTGTAACAATAAAAAACTGATTTAAAAGCATGTATCGTCTTTTTACGGGTCATGACAAATATGCTAGCCCAAAGACGTCTATGCAGAAAAAAAAAGTCGTTGGATATCCTTACTGTTATAGCATTGTTTGAAATTTTTTTTTAAATGTACGTAATTACTGAAACATTACTCAACTAAGTAAAATACTGGTAAATCAGATAAGATATATAATAAATTTTGCCACGCTTATATATGAGTCTTATAAAAAAAACAACGGTAATTCATTACATAATACTCTGATTTTTATTGCTTGGTGCTTTGACTCAACAGCTTTCCTCATTCTCCAACATCACACCTATTTTATTAAGCAGCAGTTAAAAAGAATTAAAAGTTATTTTTATACCCTGCGTATAAACAGCTTGAACCTTATCCAATTAATTGTTTAGTTGTGTTGTTTTAACGTAGACTTGTAGTTTTGACGATTTGCGATTAAAAACCCACTGTTACTGTCGATAATAAATTTGCGTGAGTGTAACAACTTATTTTAGATTAAAAAATTGCAGAGATTTCTGTTTTTTGCATTCTATACAACATAGATAAATACGTGGTTTAACATTTGTCAATAACAATAGAAATTGAAAAATTAAACCAAATTTCATTTGCTGAACATAAAATGCATCATTCTGTAATATTAGAATTTAAAATTTTTTTATGCATGTCGTATCACTATTCAGTTTTTCACATTCTGTTCATTAAAGGACCTACAATGTATAATGTAATGATTTTGTTGAAGACAGATTAATAGATAGTATAATAAAAATATCATAGTGAAACCTAATTCTAAAAAACTTAACTTAACTATGCAGCAAAAGGAACATTGAACATGCTTTCTTGTACCACAATTTGTCGAATTAACATTAAGAGCAAATTCTCGAAATGCTACCGTCTTACATAAAGCATCTGTATTATGCGGACAACATCGTTTTGCTAGCATTGAGGTAATCTTCACAAACAGAATATATAAAAATTTTCTTAGAAGTATGATAAGAATATTTTGCTAGTGAAAAGTAGCGATCAACAGGAGTAATGGGATTACAGCGACTGACTTGTACAACAGGCCTCACTCGAAGTAATAATTATTGTGACAATAAAAAACTGGTTTAAAAGCATGTATCGTCTTTTTGCTGGTCATGACAAATATGCTAGCCCAAAGACGTGTATGCAGAAAAAACCCGATATAGGATATCCTTACAATTTCAGCATTTTTGAAAACTTTTTTTTAATTGCATGATATAACTATAACATTACCCAACTTAGTAAAATTTTTTGTTATTTAGATAAGGTATGTAATAAAATGTGCCACGCTCATATATGAGTTTTCTAAAATAACCGCGGTAATTTATAACATTGATCTCTGATTTTTATTGCGCAGTGCTTTGACTCAACAGCTTTTCTTATTCTTTAATATTACTACTATTTTATTAAGTAATAGTTTAAAGAAAATTAAAAGTTATTAACATACCCTGCGTATATACACCATGTTTAATATCAATTTAATTGTTACAATAGATACTGCTCTATTGATCCATAACTTTTCTAAAGACCTAAGTTAAAAGTTTTGATGTCTTCATTAATGCAACGTAGGTTTGTAGTTTTGATGATTTGCGATTGAAATCACACTGTTACTGTCTATAATAAATTTGCGTGAGTGTCACAGCTTCATTTCAATAAAAAAGCTTGCAAGGATTTCTGTTTTTCGTGTTTTATTTTACATAAATAAATAAGTTGTTTAACATTAGTTAATAACAATATAAATTAAAAAATAAAACCACTTTCATTTGCTGAACATAAAATGCATCATTATATATCAATAGAGATAAAATATTATTTCATGCATGTCGTATTACTATTAAGTTCTTTACATTTTGTTCATTAAAGGACCTACAATAAATAATTTAACGATTATGTTGTAGACATATTAATAAATAGAATAATGAAAATTCCACAGTTTCAAACACAATACCAGAAAACTTCAGTTAACTATGCAGCAGAAGAACCATTATACATGCTTTTTCATACCATAATTTGTCAAACTGACATTAAAAGCGAATTTTTTGAAATGCTACCGTCTTACATAACGCATCTGTATTATGCAGACAACATCGTTTTGCTAGCAT
>NW_019379490.1:1120703-1159972 GCF_000648655.2 Copidosoma floridanum | reverse complement strand
TTTTTTTTTTTTTAAATAATTGTTTTAGTGCTGATATCACTTGCTGGTATTACTGCGCACGGTTATAAAATTAGCACCAGTCGCTGCGCCCCCAATTACTGCGCGGGTATCTCCCATAAGGTTTTCATGCTGAAGCCCAATTGCTGCGCACCAATCACTACGCACGACTACAAATTTAGTTTAGAGTCACTCAGTTGAACAATTATAAATGTCATGATGTAAAGTATGATTTATCTGGATTGATCGTTATTAATGTCCGTACGTGTTACAATATCCAAGCACCCATAATTTTCAGTCTGTTTTTCTTATTTTCAGTTACCGTCGAGTGCGCAGTAATTGGTGCCTGCGCAGTAATTGGGTCATTTACCTCTATTACGGACAGTTGGAAATTGCCAAATGTGTCAAGCTCGAGCTTTTATTCATTTATTCGTGTTATTCGTGTAATGTAATCAGTAAATCACGTAACAAAATATTGTTGTGATAACTTATGAAGTTCACCCTATGAATTGACGGAATTGTAGATCTCTCTTATAGATTTTAATGTAAAGGAATTATAGCTAGGGAATCTGACGCATACGGAAAATTTTTCACTGATGTTTCTAAGAACTCTACGAAGAAAAGCTGAGCTTTTTTCATCATCTTCGCTCGTAAGTGGACAAATTAATTTTTCAATCAACCTGTACCTTCGCGATGTGTGAATGATATCATAAAGTACATTTAAGTACATGACTCTTGTTAACAGTAGCTCCTATGCCAATGGAATTTGTTTGGAGGTCATTGTATATTTTTCAATATCAAATTTTTTAGATTCGTATGTTTGACTCACAGTTGATCGAATTACATCAATTTGTCTTATTTTTAATTGAAACGTGGCTCGGTGGAAATTTAACCAAAAAATGATTCATTGTTTGCTTACATACACTCAAGTCTGGAAGAAAGCTCAGTTCAGCAGAAAAAGCCCTCCTTTCTCCGGAAGCACTACTTGATGGCAAAATTCGATCAGCATGCGTTGAGAGATTACAGAATGCTCAAGTGTTCAAGCCAAGCAAGAATAGTGCTATTAAATCAGCAGCTGTCCTGGTTCCTTTGTGCATACATAATGGGAAATTGGGACTCTTGTATACTTTGCGATCAACTAAAGTGAGCATGAATCGTGGACAGGTATCTTTTCCAGGTGGTATGAAGGACAAAAATGATGCAACTCTAGAGGATACAGCTCTGAGAGAAACAGAAGAGGAGTTGAATATAGCTAGGAGTGACATTGAAATTTGGGGTAGTGGAAATTTGATTGTAAGAAAGGAGATGGCTGTTCTGCCAGTATTAGGTTTTATTGGTAGAGTTGAGCCCAAGAGTCTGAAAGTAAATACAAATGAGGTTGAGAAAGCTTTTGTTCAGCCACTGGAGAAATTATGTGATCTAGCTCTTTGTCGTTATACACAGTTTAGGAATAATTACACAATGCCAGTTTATTTAGTGGACAATTACAAAATTTGGGGCTTGACTGCAGCAATCACTCACATTGTCATGCAGGCTCTTGTGCCCAAAGTTTACAAACATAACATTATACGATTAAATCTTGTATCAAGAGAGGAAAATCAATAAGAGAGATCCAAGACATCTTGATTTCTTTTATGTGTTCTTTAATCTAAATGTCCATTGACAAAGGAAAAAAATTTTTAGTCTCATTTTGATTGACAATAGAGAACCGAATATCATGTAACATATACGTATGTGTATATATATGTATATATTTATATAACATTTCTTTGGTAAGCTTATAATTTGTTTTCTAAGCTATCCTGTCTTTCATACTGATGGACAGTATGGATTGTGATTTTTTTATACTAACGGATATCGCCGTTTTAAATTCCACTCAGGTGACTTATAATTTTTATACGGGAGAGAAAAAAAGTTTTTTAATTATTTTATTTAGGTGTATAGAATAATGGATCCATAACATGTAAATTAGAATGTAATATTGATTTTTAATAAAGTTTGTAAAAAAAATGTAAAAAAACTTGTTCCAGTTTATTATTGTTATTTTATATTTATATGTCTGGGTCTGGAATTAAGCTTCTTTTGCGTAGCTCTCATTTTTTGTTCCAGCAGTAGTTTTTTCACAGAGAAGAAAAAAAATGTTACTTGATTGGAAAACTCAAGCAACCCACTCAGTTGGCACGGTGAGTGTCTTTTGGTTTATAATACTAGTATATGTTTCACATGTTTTTATTAATTTTTTTTTTTCAACGAGGTATTAATTTACCGTTTCTGGTCAGATATTTAATAAATTAATAGTGACCTTGTATCATCAAGTGATCATCTGTTGTTCTGTCAGGAATTGGTGGTGCTGTATTTTTCATTTATTTAACAACTGAATACCTACACTGCTTTACGATAATAGAAGGAGTGTAAATCATCGATCAATTATTTTCCTAACTAAAATAAAACAGAAGAGAATTTTCATTTACAAAAATATTATAATAGTTCGTCTCATCAACTCGCGTGGAATCCTAATTAATCTTAAGTTACTGAGGGTGGCCACAATCTAAAAATTATGCTTAATACTTAAAGATGAGTCATACTATAAATGCACAGTTGAATAATAAATAGATAGTTTTTTATTGCAATATATTCGTTTATACTTAATATTACCAAAATTCCTATATAAACGTAATTACCTGAAATGAAAAATGTGAGGAAGGTGAATATGAGCCTTCGAATGATCAATAACTTGATGCTATGGTGAATTGCTGTTTCTTGACGAATTGTTTCTCAATTCTCACCATCGTTGGAGAAGTATTTTTCATTTAACATGTAAAAGAAACGAGATACTCGATTGAATCACTACAAAATGATATTTGACTCAATTATCTACGTGTATACTATAAATCTACAAAGTATCAAATTTGCGGTCTGAGTTGATTTTGAACCCCAAGTTTTTAACGATAAATTTTAATTACATCTTTGTGATAGAATAAAACTCAATGTTAAGGTGACTATATTTAGTAACACAAGTTGTGAGCAAATCGTTAAATCATCAAATATTATAACTACCAAATGTTTGTTGAAATACGTACTTTACTTATAAAAAGTTGCAGCATCTCAGCCCATGTAGCTTTCAAGTTCCAGCTTTTTAACAAGAAAATATATTTTTAGGCTTGAGAATAAATCGGATTATGTAATGTTAATTAAGTCATTTTACCAGGTACTGACTTTCATGAACTTTAATTACAGAATTCAAAACGTCTATATTTATTATTCCAAAGGTTTACAATCAACAAATTTTATGTACAAAATACTGCATAAATTCTTGTCGCACTTCACTACCTAGAGGTTCCATGGCCTTATTATTCTGTTTTAAATTATTAATTTTGGATGCTGATGAAGGCTCTTCTCTTTCAGATTCGATTATATTACATTTTTCTATGATTATATTATGCAACAAACACGCGCATTTAACGATATTGTTTACAAATTTAGGCGATTGCTCTATAGTTTTGTTGAAAATGGAAAATTTATTGGCCAATTGACCGAAGGCACACTCTACAACCATTCTTGCAGCAGATAGTTTCTTATGAAAAATTATCTTTTCTCTTGGTAAATTATGACCAGGGTAGGGCTTGATTATATGTTTTATCAGTGGGTATGCACCATCAGCGATGAACACAAATGGCAAAATAACTGTCGATCCAGGTAGCTCTGTATCTTCGGGTATTTTTAACTTTTTAGATTTTAATCCCTTGTACAGGCTAGATGCTCTAAAAGTGGAACTGTCATGCTACTGTCCATAGCCTCCAACATCTATAATTATGAATTTGTAATCTGCGTCCACTACGGCTTGCAGAACGACTGAGTAAAACTTTTTGTAGTTATAATATACAGAACCAGAATGTGGCGGACATTTTATTCAGATGTGCTTTGCGTCCAGTGCTCCCAAACAGTGTGAAAAACTTCATTCTTGGTAAAACTGTTCAGCAATTTGAATAAACTGTGTTTTTGTTGGTATTGGCATGTGGATTGGACACAAGACATTCCAAATGCTGTCCATTGTTTCTCGGACAATATTGCTTATTGTTGAAGCCCCTATTCAGAATGCTAAAGACAGTGACTTGTAAGAGGCTCCTGTTATCAAAAACCTTAAAAAAAACATGTATATTTTTGGGATTTAATCTGCGTGTTTATTTCAATAGAACGTAAATTAATTGCTTTACCGTAATGTTATAACAAGTTTTTCTTCTGGTAAAATAGGCTGAGTGTGAAAATTACACCTGTTACGTGAGCATTCTCTTTCTATGCTCAAGCGGATGTAATCGAAACAGCTTTTTGACATTCGCAAATAGTCAAAAAATCGACCCGTATGCTTTTTTAAAAGAGGAAATAAGTGATGGTACTTTCCGAAATCCCTTCTACCTTGATTAATTTCATGAAGTGCCAATAATGAAGCATCATTTGAAAGATCCATGTCTGGTTTTAAAAATATAAAACTGTTTGACATAGAATATTAGACAAATAATAAGAAGTGACCCATTAAACGATATTATTTTCAAATATTACAAAAAATGTCTGTGCTAAATATCTATCTAACCTATAATAAACGAAGCTTGCCCAAAGCCCACTCCTGTAGGATGCAAAATAGTGCTCGGATCAATCAGATTGGCAAACTAGTTCTGCAAACAGGTATCACAAAAATGTTTACTAGGTCGATTTCTTAAGAAACGTCCATACCCGACATGGTAGAGCAGGATGAGAACAACAGTTGAAGTCAGCAGAGCTGGTGACGCAGCGCAGACAACAATGTCAACAAAACTAATAGAGCCAGCGACAGCATCATATCCAATACAAGCAGACAAACGTCAAAAGCCGCAGGACGGACAAAAAAAGCAGAGCTGGTAAAGTGCGTTTGCAGATAACAGCAATACAGCAGTGACGTACGGCCAGCAGGGCAAAGTGACTTGAATGGTTTTTTCAAAAGACGCTAACCCTTCCAAAACTGACAATAAAAACTTCTTGAAAGCTCAATCAAATGTACACGTATGTACGTCTCTAGCACAGAGAAGGCAGCAAAAAGTAGTGTGAGACAAGCTGCGATATCACTGAGTATCGCGAGTAAGCATGAGGCCGTACGAGGAAACGTGAGGTAGCACGGGGCAGTACGAGATACAGCACGATATATTACCAAGTCCACTTGAATCCTAGAATGCACGAAGGAATCGCCAGGTGTGCGCGAGTGCTCGAGAAGATACGAGGGAACTGCCTAACATGTGCGAGTGCACACGAGAAAGCGTGCGAGTCGCGGCGTATCTCGAGGCATACGCGAGTGCGAGAGGGATGACTGGATGACTTGGATGAGCACGCAAGTCGCAGCGAATTGCGAGGTAGTACTAAGCAGCGCGAGAGGGCGCGAGGTATTGGCCTGTAGGCCCTATAGGCAAATATAGTATAGGGTCAGTTAGAAGATCGAATATTATAGTTCATTTAAGTCGGGCTTGGTCCATAGAGATATAAGAATAAAGAGCGCTAAACCCACATAACCCTGTCCGTCGAAGTTTTTCATTAGTGCTAGAGAGACTGGTGCAAAGATTGTCGGTGTGTCTCTTTCCAATCACAGGGGTTAGATAGAGACACACAAGAAATTTTTACAGCGTTCTCTCTCACAGCTTAGTACAGGGTTGTGGGGGGTTAAGCGCACTTTATTCTTATATCTGTATGGCTTGGTCTCGAGCCTCGGCTAACATCTTGAGAGCCTCTACATGTTTGGATAGTCGGGATGGACATTAGAGGACACGCTAAAATGCTGTCGTCGTGACCTGCGTCTACGCTTATACCTGTCATAATCACCAGTCTCAACCACTCATCCTACACAAGTCTACCACCATCCAAGCCATCGTGCAAAAAATTTGCCACCTTCTAGGTGCTCAATAAAACAAGGGAGACCATGGTGTAAGATATACATGTCGTGTGGTCCCATTGTCTTTATAACTTACAGTAAATTTTTTTAAACATTTTGTGTCATTTTCCCTTTCTCGCACCAGATGTTGCATAGGAAAAAAACACTGAGCAGACAAGCACCTTAACTCTTGAGTGAGTTAACATTTTGGAAGAGAAAAGAATTCATAAATGTAATTGTTAAGTTATATTAAAGCTCGTATTGATTGATTTGAATATAAATTAATTAAAATATTCAAAAAGTTTTGTGTAGAAGACTATAAACGTGGCTCAACATTATTTAGTGCACCAAAAAAGGACAAAAGTCTGTGTTTATCATGAAACAAGGTTGTTTAAGTGACTTGTGACGTGAATAAATTTTTTTTCAAGCAAACGACACACTTTTACTTTCGCTAGTATTTTCACCAACACTGGTAGTATAACTATTTATGGTGGTGCTCTCCAATACTGGTAGTATAGCTATATATGGTATTTGACTCTTAATCGCCATATGCTGGGTTTTAAATCAAATATCACAAATACTTTACAAAAATAATGCCTACCCCGAGTTGAAATTGAAAGTGGGCAGCCCCCAGCTAATACGCATGGTCCAAATCAAGCCACCAAGCATGGCCGCAGGTGGGTTTATAATACGGCGCTGACTTTGGCGCAGCTTGGCCTGACTTGGCACGACTTTCACCCAGTAACTGCCAACTTTTTTGTGCACTGATATGAGTTATATATAAGCATGCAAGTTTGTATTTATACATATTCATGTGTGTCTACGCACGCGTATGTCATCCTACTTGTATACTTATATATGGACGTTTCTGTATTATACTGATCTGCAGACAAAAGTGGGCGATTACTGGGCGACAGTTAGGCCAAGCTGCGCCCACGTCAGCGCCGTATTAGAAACCCACTGGAGGTCAAGTCAGGTGCCAAGCTGCGGCCAAGGTGGGTGGCGTGACAGCCAAACTTGGGCCCAGTTTTCGCCCACTTTCAATTTCTACTCGGGACATGGGACCACCTGTATATCTTACACCGTAATCACGGCCAATGATCAATCACAATTGTGGACAGGCTGTTGAACGTAGATCAAAATTTCAACAGCTAGAGTGCGCCACATGCAACCGGACTGTGGGTATCAGCATCTGCTATAATCTTGATCTTACGAAGAACACCTTTGTGGCTACGGTAACAGTGGCAGCTTATAAAGGCGTTCCGAAAAAAAATATCGTGGATATACAGCTCATTCACGAATGCACTTGCACCTCGAGGTTATAATGCATGCCCTTTCATGTGGTGTGAGAGCTGGAGTAAAGGAGAGTAACGCTAGCGCGACGTCGCATCATCGTTATCGTCATCCGAGCCATCCGAGTCATCCAGGATTCTGGAAAAAAACTGTCATTCCAACTTCCAAGTTCTGTGGCTTTGACTTATTGTCATAACGTATTTTTGTTTTGATATTTTAAGTCTGTCACGAGCTATTTCTTACATTGTATGTTAACAGCGGGCAAGGTCACTAGCATATGAGCTGTTTGTATCTAGTTGGAATTCGTCTGGAAGTGGATTGGGGGAACGCTCCTGTATAGCAAAGATAAATTTAAAAGGTGTAAAGCCTGTTGCTGAATAAAAAAAGGTGTTACACTTATGCATTGTGAAAGAAAGCATTGCATTCCAGTAGTTTTTGTTTTTAGCGTTAGTTCTCAAACAATCGCTATACATAGCGTGACTTTTTTCTAACGAACCATTTAATTGTGGGTGATTTGCACTAGTCAGAGCTAAGCGGAATCCATGAATTTTGGATACTTCTGTCAATACTTGATTAATAAAACTTCTTGATCTGTCACTGAGAATAGTTCTCGGAATGTCGAAAGTTAAAATAAAATATCTTGACAGAACAGTAGTCTTAGCTATTGACTGTAAATTAGGAACGGGAGCTGCGATAAAAATTTTGTAAGTGATCATTGCATTATCAAAATGTGCTTATTTCCAGATGTACTTTCTGAAAAAGGGCCTACTGCATCTTGTGCAACTTTATTAAATACTTCTGAAAGTATATCTGTAATGACCATAGGTTCTCTGGTTTTTGTGGGGACTAATTTTTGTTCCTGCCAAATTTTACATTTTTGTGTGTATTCAGCAATGTCATTGCGCATTCCTTTCGAACAATATAATAGTTTCATTCGTTCATAAGTTCTTACTCTTTCTCTATGACCTCCAAATAAACTAGTATGACATTTAACTAACTTTTCCTTACTATTTTCTAGGGTTAGATAAGAATATGTGCCAAAACAAATGTTTTCTGTAAAGGAAAGGTGACGGAATTCTTCGTATAAAATTGATGGCATTACTCCTCCAGGAAGATTTTCTGTGAGTTACCCATCCCTAGAAATATAAGCGGTGTTAACTTTCTTTACTGATATAGCATACGCAAGATTTTTAAAGCAGAGTCGTAAAATGCTAGGTTTTATTTTATCAGTAAAATTTTTATTTACGACTAGTGAAAATATGTAGCAACTTCAGTTTTTCATAGTAATAACGTCTCCCAATTTCAGTTGAACATGTCATCGATCATCTTTTAATATAGCTTCCATATCTGATAGTAGCTTATTATTTATTGATTTTAAATCCATAGTTTCAGAAATAAAGTGGATGTAACTATCCTTGATGTAATTTATACTATCACGAGTACTTAAAAATGTTACTTTATTTGTTTTTTAAGTTGTATTATATAGATTTTGAACAGGAATTATATTTCTTGTTACTTTTTCGCTACAAGCCAAGTTCCAATTTTGCTGTATGGGTTCGCACGCTGATGTATGGCTTGCTTGCAGTAAAATACTTTGATTGGAAGTTTTCTTGGTAACGTAATCAGTTTTACTTTCTATGTTTTTGAAATAAGAATAGTTGTGGTCTTTTCCTTTATTAATATTTTATTCTATAGGTGATAAATTTTTCCTGTATATAGTTCATCATTGAGTTTTGTAATTTTCTTCGGTAGGACTATTTCTGTGTTATTCAATCAGAGATTTTGCTCTTATAGAATTACCGTTTGCAATTCATTTGATCATTGTTTTATCCATCCGCTCATTTACTATCGTGGAAGAGATTTAATTTTAAGGTGACGATGAAAGTGAATTCATTTGTTGTTGATTTTAGTAACTGCCGTCATAACGTTTGGTAGGAAATGTAGGTAAGAACTGTATTTTTTCAAGATTGCTGTTACTAAGTATTTCATTTTTCTTATCGTAACCATCTCGCCATAATTAGTTTTGATTCCATTTTTCAATAACTCATACTCTGTCGCAATCTCAATTACTGTAGGTATTAGTTCTACAACCAGATAACTGCTCTTTATTTTTTATTTTTATAGTTTACCTCATCTTGTGCAAGGTGTTTAAAAGTAGATTAAAATTTTGGTTTGACTGCAGTTGAATTTAAAGTTTCCTTGTCGGAAGTAGGAGAGTCTTAATTTTATTATAATAGTCCAGATTTTTTACTAAGGTCATTGACTTAGGATGTACTGGGTTCGATTGAAATATTAGTTCGTCTTGCTGGAAAATATACATTTTTTAAAACCATTTCTTCAATTTTAGTTATTTCCAAATTTTCATCACTTGAGTTTCCTATTATATTCTAAGAGGTGTCTTCTACAAGTGCATTAATTGAGCGTGGCATATATGGTCGTTCTTATAATAGTATCAGTGTGTCAGATTGTGGGTCAATAAACTGTGAATTATGCATGGTGTCAGGTTTGGATGATGTGTGTTTTCTTAGAGCTCTTGGTGCATTTTTTCTTTGTCTGGCTTTCAATTTTTCCGCTATTGTATGTGCATTTAATTCATCTTCTTCACCTTCCATTTCCTAAGATTTTTTTAATAGTGTATCCTAAAGTTCATTTTTTCTTACTCTAAGTGCTGATTGTGTGCTTTCAATTGTATCAGAATGAGATTAATTGGTTCTTGACATATTTTGGTGAGCTATTAAAGTTTTAAATTATTTAGGTTTTATAGGTAGCAAACGAGATTTAAAAAATATTTTTTCGTCCGAAGAATCATCTTTATAACTTTCGTCTTCATTCCATTCTATAGGATTTCTTGTTGAAGCACCCGCGTTTGCATGTAGTCTACTAAGCTTGTATTTATTAGTATAGAAATAACTTCGTAGTCTTCCTCTCTAACTATCAAAATTACTCATAGGATCTTGGATAGACTTAATCTAAGATACTGGTCCATGATCTCCGTTAACCATAAATTGTCTGCCGTATAAGTAATGCCAAAAAGATTGGACTGCTACAACTACTGCTAAGCAATCTTTTTCTGTTGTTAAATAATTTCAATCAGCTTTATTGAATTTTTTTGATATATACCCAATTAGGCAGCATTTTCCTGGTTCTCCTCGGCCTTACACGGTCCCAATAGCTATATTAGATGCGTCTGTTGTTAATTTAAATGTCTTATTCAAATTGACGCAAGCTAGCACAGGTCCTTTGCATAATATTTTCCTTATCTCTTCAAAGGTTTTTTGGTGAGTATCTGTCCACTTAAGCTTCCCTTATTTTCTTAACAAGGACGTTTAAGGATTTGCAATTCGAGAAAATTTTTTGATAAAATGACGGTTATAGCTCGCTTATCTTGCAAATTGTCTGACATTCCTTTGATTTTTTTAATTCAAAAATTTTTAAACAGCTTCTAATTTTTTAAAATCTAGTTTGACTCTGTAACTTCCTGTTTAATGTCCTAAATAAGTTACTTTGGGCATGAATGATCCACATTTTTCAAGTTCTAATGTTCAATTTAATTTTGAAAGTTTTTTAATTAAACGAGTAATTTTAGTGATACAACCTGTAAAAGTTTGTAAGCATACAATTATGTCATAAATACGTAGAAATAACTTAATTCCTTGCAGAATTAATAAAATTACGTCCATTAATCGTTGACATGTTGCAGGTGCATTGCATAGTCCAAATGGCATTTCTTCATATTCATAATGACCACTAGGTGTGCTAAAAGCAGTTTTGTGTCCATCTGCAGGATCAACTTCTATTTGATAAGATCCACTGGCTGGAAGGAAAACGAAGAAATAATGTGCGCCTCTGATTTGCTCTTATATTTCAGTTATGTTTGGTAGTGGATAAGTATCAGGGATGGTTTTTTCGTTTAGTTTATGGTAATCTATTACTAATCTGTATCTTTTTGTTCCATCAGGTCTTTGTTTCTTGGGTACTATCCAGAGGGGACTACTGTAAGGGCTGTTTGATCTTATGATTGTACCGTCTGCTACTAATTTTTCTATTTAAGTTTCAATGTCTTGATGTAATGATAAGGGAAGTGGTATTGTTTGACATATATATGAGGATCACCTGTCGTAGGTATTTTATGTGTCATAATACAAGTATGAGGAGCTGGGTTGCCCGGAATGTAAAATAAGTAAGTGTGTTTTTCTACAATATTTTTCATTTTTGATAGTCTAGCTTTTGAGTGATAAGATCTTTTTAGCTTATCCATTATAAATTCAATGCGATGTTTTATATCGTTTGAGTCGTTTTCTTCGAGGTCAGTGTCGAAAACGTCTTCAGATTTCATGATATCAAAAGGCTCAAGTTCTTGTGCAGGTGTTTCTATTTTTGTTGGCTAATCTTTTGTGTTTATAGCTATTGTATAACAGTGACTTTCTTTGCAATCTATAACCACCTCGCCTATATATATACTCTGGGTACAGTTATAATTCTACGAAGATAAGCACGACCAGTAATCTTGCTTCCAGTCAGTAATTTGATAGATACTTTTGTTTTAGCTAGTAAATTATAACATACCTTTTTTTTAACTTCAAATTATTGATAATTACAATAAATGGTATCACGTGAGGGTGTAGGTATTTTGTCTTTGTCATGAAATGGAAAATCAAATTTTATAAACGTTGATTCAAAATTTTCTTTAGTTTTTATTTTTAAGGGGTTTTTTGTTTTTTAATTAATTTTATAAAGTTGATTTTATTATCTCGGTATAAGTTTAATTGGTCTGTTTTCTACAATCAATGCGTTTAATGCATAATTGATTCTAGCGTTTCATTGTGTAAAGAACAGATCTTCTAAAATATGTACACTATTTATTGGCGATTCTGGACTGATAACGTGAAATTCGTAATCTGTATCGAATACATTTACCGTTATGGTACCTACAGTGTTTATTGACTGTAAAGCTTTTCCGTTCAATTCAATTGTGTTATCACAATAAATTTTTGTGCCGTTATAAAACGTGCAATAACTGATATTATTTACTCTTGCACTTGAATCTAATATAAAAATTTCCGAATCTTCCAGAAATGTTTCGCAACGTAACCTAACTGCTGGTAAATTTTCTAGTGTTCTTGCTCGGAAGGTTTCGTAGATTTCATAGCCATTATTGATTATTGATTTTGAACACGCGATCAGATTCAAACTCGCAGTCGCGCGCAAACTATGAGTCTCGTTCTCGTTTTTGGAGAGTTAGGGCAACAGTCTCAGTTTCGTTCTTGATTATAATTTTGATACTGTGTTTGGTTGTAGTGTTGAAATGGGGCTTGTTAATCGTATGTATAGCCTTAAGTATCAGGATGGGGATAATACTTTTGTGGGTAGTAATGTGAATAAAAGGGTGATGATTACAAATATGAAAATCCTTAGAAATTTGGAGGGCTAAAATAGTGATTAGGTTAATTATTTTAGGGTGGTGGTGGTATACGGTTTAATGGCGAAGTGCTTAATCGACGTTAAGATGCGTAGTTAAGTGTGGGATGTATAATTTTTTACCATACTCGTTAAATTTCGGTGAAGTCATCTTGCCATTATGTTTATCGTAAGTATGCGGGAAATAGTTATTCACGTAACAAGTGCGGGAAGTCGTCCTGCACGAGTTGCGTACAAGTTTTTTTGCAATAAGTTTGAGGAAAATAGGTGTTTTCCGCACTGATATTAGTGTAGAAAATCGATTTTCACACTAATATTAGTGCGGAAAACACCTATTTTCAGCACACTATTGCAAAAAAATTTTTATTAAGGGTTAATGGGTCGTTAAAACTGACTTTTTTTGTGGTCAAACTGAGAAACGACAGAAACAGGAATTTTAGTAACGTTTGGTACCGAAGATTCAAAAGTCATGGAAGTAGAGGTCATAGGTGCTGCCTTGTAAACGTACTTGGCCTGGTTGTATACTGGTGGGCAAGTGCATTCAGTAATTAATGCTGCTTTCAAAGCGCCGTCGATATCTTTAGGTTTCGAAAGTGCTATAATTAATTGCTACAAGTCAGACAAACTATTAATCAAGGTTTGTAGTGCTTGTTTGTTAAGTTGTGGTTTTTGTGTTGTCTTGAGTTTCTCATTATTCAATTAAGTCCAGAGCGCTGTTTGAAGTAGTTTTTGTAAGAGACATTATTCTATGACAAAAAATTTGGAACTGTTTCGTTGTTTTTTAGTGTAGTATTTAGAAGTTCTGCTATGTATTCATTATACGATTTGGTTGGTGAAATTTTTGTCTTAGATGTTTTTTTAACTGATTAATTGATGCAAAAGTATAATCAATTGAGCTCTCTCGAGCTTTGCCATTGAGTCTAGAAATAACTGTGTGAAGGTACATAGGTTCTTGAACGGTTGTCATTAGAGTTCGTCCACTTTTTGAATTTTGTAAAAAGTTGTTAAAGGGAGTAGAGTATTCGTCATAGAAGAAAATGAAATTTTCAATAAAACTAAGATTTGAAGAACACGCAAGGGATGCCAATTTGTTATGACCGTTCTTGTTCAAAGTATTGTCCTAACCGTTTTATTTTAGTGTTACTTGTGGGTCCTTAAGAATTTAGCTCGTAAGCTTTAGTTGTATTTTTAATTAAGTAATAATAATTGTTTAGATAATATAATTAATTTTAATTAATGTTTAATTTTTTAATTTTTCAGTAAAACAATTTAAAACAGTTATTCTAATGCACACAGTCCATTCAGATTACTTTAACAAAATTTTGATGTTGATTATATTACTCATAAATAACTTACATCTATTACTGATTGCTGTTACTGTTGCTTTGGTGTTTACTAAGTCTTCGTGCAGTTAAATTCCAGTGATTAATTAAACCACACGGATAAGTTCATGGCCTAAAAGATGTTGCGGTTTCTGCTTTCTCTGCTATCGCTGGAACTACTTTCAGTGGGCCTCCTTCGTTGTACCTCGCTTCTTAGAAAAGTCTGATATTATCAATACTCTCGAACTACACCCCATGTGCCTCAGTCAACAGGTTATGCCTTACACGTATAAGGTACTTGTGAGTCACGAGAGTCAATAGAAGACTAAAACCTTAGAAGGCTGGTGACATACGCATAAAGATCGGTTTTTCCTCTTGATAGTGAGTTTTTATAGCGTCAGAGCGAGTAAAACCAGAGGACAGTGGGAGCTTGAATACCCAAGTGTGAAATTATACTTCAATAAAATTTTATGGCAAACAATATAATTTTGAGTACAATAATACCTTCTATGAAACCATATTGTATACGAAGGTGGTGCAACTATTGTGGGAATGATTATACCTACGTTGATTGCGATCGATTTGAACTAATATGTAATGACTTCATGATTATAAACAATACATTACGGCATAATACAAAAAAAACAATACATAGGCTGGCCAGTCCAAGACTGCACTTTCATTGAATATTCCGGTGATTTGAGAACAACATTTTACTGCCAACGCTGATTATACCTGTAACGTCACGCTCACATCTATCAGGCACGATCCCACACTTATTTCTCGTCCATATTTAGTACCCAAAATAAAATTTTATGCAGAAAATTGTGAAAAATCATCCCGTTGTATAGTTTCCTTTAATAGGGTAGTATTACATGCCAGTGGATGTCCCTTTAAGACGTTCATTACACATATTTTTTTTTGACAGCTATTATTCAAACGTCAATCGTATATTAAAGTAGCATAAAAAATACCCACAAACATTGCAGCTCGTTTAACTGTCCCATTGTTTTGTATACAATACATTAAAAAAATGGCTATTTAACATGTAACCATATGAAAAAGTTACATCAAATGTCATTTATATGATTTGTAGGAATCTTCTTCTTTTTTAGGTGCAACATATTACTTTTAGAAAAACCTATTGAATTTTTAAATGTACCCACAAATAAAATTTTAAATAAATTCAGAAAAAAGGGATAAGGTGTGGGTGAAAGCATGTATATGAGTACATGCACATAAGAAAAAGAATTGCTAGCTTTACGCTACACATCAGCATTCCTGTAATTTCTCTAAATTTTATGACACAAACTGTGTGAAGAACGTGTGAAGAACGTCCTTAAATCAAAAAATCACTTGAATATCAAATGAAAGATTTTTTAATGAATAAAATACAATAAAAAATTATGTATTGTATTCAAACAATACAAACAAGTAACTTATGATTTTGAAAAATTTTAAAAAAATACGGAAGAATTGTATAAAAAATTAATTATTTATTGTAAAAGTAACAAATTAAGTACGTAAGAATAGGTTGAGGGTTTGAATCTCTTTCGAAGCTGTTTTTTTTTCATTTTTAACTTTTTATTTAAGAACTGGTCAAAAGAAAAAGAAATAAAATTAAAAAAATTAAAAAATGTCTAGCATGGTGATGTGGTGTGGTATCATGTAGTGTAGAGGAAGCCGGAAGTTCGTCACGAGGGGTGGGGCAAAGGAGGAAAATTAAGCAAAATCCACTTTTGTCACACTTTTTCTTGGGTCAAAATCTGAAATTGTTGACTTACCCCTGCGCATAACGTGCCTATAGAAGTATAACTGTAAAAAGGCTTTGGTTGAATTAGGTCAACCAATGATTACTTTTGACAGAATGCGTTGACAGCAAAACAGTAGGCTTGCACGATGATGTTACATATTATGCTTTATGTATTAGGAAATAACAATGCAACAGTACCAATTGCATGTTCTGACAAGTGCGATCAAGTTTTTTGAATCACTGATGATGAAAGCTTGTATTAGCAACAAAAGAACGCCAAATATAAGTTTAAGTGTGACAAATAAATTTACAAATTTCGCGATTATTCCTTTTGGGGATTTTACAATTGAATTTGAATGTAATAATATAATGTGCTAACTACGAATTTTGAAATTGGTATGCGTCATTAGAAGTAGACAATCAGTGCGCAAGTAAATTGTTCATTAATACATACATTACGATTTATGTATTTATGCATAAAACGTATAATTATAATACATACGTGCAATCTAACAAAGAGGCTGGCTGTGTTGTATGTCACTATATTATGAAACATTTATCTTAAAGCTATTACACACACGCATATAAGTAACATATAACTTCCTTTTGTCATATGAGCCTGCTGTATATTTACAACATGTCTTGTCCAAACTTGACGAACAAAAAGCGTTTTTAGTTATAATATGATTCATGTGCATTAACTCGGGATGTAACACATTCAGATGCATTTGAGTGGATCATTGACATGCGAGTAAATGATGGCTGCCATCACCAGATGACTGGCATTAGTGAGACAGCTGATCCACTGAGGAATGGTAAGTTTGGAGACGTTCCGCAGCTGGCCTACAAGCGTGTGGAATCACTAAGTTTTGGATGTTTGCATAGCCTTACCCCGATCCAGTCATGCGTGCCAGTGGTCTTGTATGATCAGCTTGGCAATGAGGATGACTTGCGCGATCCATTCACAGAGATCGGAAAGACGGGTAATGGCTGCCAGCATGGTGTGCTTGGTCTGCTGTGATTGAACGGTAGGTTGTGTGAGGTGAAAGCAATTGCCCTGACCAAAAGCTGACACCCAGCTCGCTAACGAGGTCGTCTGCGCTGAGCGGTCACCAAGTTGGCCTTAGGTAGGAGTCCATGGAGAGATTACGCAGGAGCTCTGGCTCGTTGTGATCTAGTTCTTGAGAGAAAACCTGCTGGCTCGAAGCAGGTCAATTAGCTGATTGCGGCTAAATCACGCAAATAGGACGTCATCAGCACCTGAAAGAATATCGTCAACAAAGCGACCGTTCTTAACAATTGACACAACATCGAGCCACGTGTGACCTTCGTCTTTGCACTGCTGTAGAATCGTGTACAGAGAGAGAGAGAGAGAGAGAGAGAGAGAGAGAGTGAGAGAGAGAGAGAGAGAAAGAGATAAATATAACGATCGTTTGGCTCTCCGTTAGTCATGGTGAGCAGCTGAAGTTACTTTGGTTAGCTTGACTCGTCCACGCTCTATTGAATCCGTTAATATTCCACGTATAGCTCATTGACAAGTATTTGCCGAAATATCATCAGGATGTTCTCGCAAAAAGCAACTCGGTGCCTTTTCTATCGCAATAAGACGCTTGGCAGACAGATTCGAAGCTTCAGTCTGGCATACAGTACGTCATTGGGGCTGTAGCCTGTTGAAAATGGTCATGATGCGTTGAAGACGAGGCGCAGTCTTGTTTGTCACTCGCCAACTTGCCAGATGCCATGATGCAAGATGTAGTGCACTGGCCTGAGTGACGCACGCAGCTTGGCGTCGGATAGCATCCATATGGCCTTTCAGAAAGGATACTTGTCCATGAAGAAGATGTACTTGGCAGCCATTTCACGGTCACGTTGTAGTCTGCACTGTAGCGATTGGAGGGATGCCTTCACGCTTGACAAGCTTCCTCCGAGTAGCTTGGTCCCATTGCGCTTCAGTGGAAGACGGAACATGTAGCGTCTGACAGTGGCTCAGTGATGATGAGCGAATATGGCCTCGCACTCAGCATCATTGGGGGACTGGTGGACTACTCGTGGTACATCTTTAACGTTCCAAAATCGCTACATCAACGATACCCACTTATCATGCCAAGGTAGGGTACTGGTATTTAGCATCATAAAGCAAGTAACAGCCAGGGGAGGACAGATTAGCATAAGTTTCAACCAGTTCAAGTCCAGCCTACGACAGTGAGCTGCTCGATGACATTAGCAGGAGCCCTAGACGCAGCAGGTAAGGGCACACGTTGGTGCTGAGGAGTAGTGTTCACATTTTCCAGAGTTTTAAAGATTGGGTCCGAGAGATCTGGTAGGTGATAACATATGTTTACGATAGCCGAAGGCAGCGGCGCCACAGGAGTGTGGAGTCCCAGTCAAGGCAGGCTATGTGCACTCAGCTGCAACGACCATACCGAGTTCTGGGTTTTCACCTGTGATTGTGCGGTCACTAGTGAGTGTGTGATCCTGACTACACCGCCCCAGATGTTCGTGGCAGCTGGATCAAGTCTAGTGCCAAGATTTTAATTGAGTCCCGTTGATGTGATCGTGATTTCCGAGCAGGTGGTGATCAGCAACCTAATTGTATTTACCCACTCTTGGGATACCTTTAGCTTGAATTACTCGTGTCTTGGTCGTTGGAAGAACGTCTAGTCAAAACTGTGAGATGACTGCCAGGTTGATGATTTCCTTGGAACTTATTATGAGTCATGCTTGCTGGGTGACGCTTGTTGACTTGGACTCGGCCTTACGTTCACAGCTACTGCCATGAATCAAGCTGTGACATCTTACGCTGCTCAGTTATGATTGAGCAACAAGAGCCTGACGTTATGGCCCATCTAGCATGAGAAAGCGATTGCAGTGACCAGAGAAGTAAGGGCCACGGTAAGCAGGGCAGTTGGCTTCGACTATCTGTGTGGTAAGAGTTCTGTGGTTGCAGCTGAGTGGTGCTGTCCCAGCGATCAGTCATTCGTTGAACGTGAGTTGGATAAATCGCTTGTTAAGTGCAAGCTGCGACTATGGTTGGAGGTTGGCGAATATGGCTACATCTCCAGGCATTGAAGCAGGCATCTAGCTTCTCACGCTCGTCTTCCCAGGCTCTCCAAATCGATGGGTCCATTGCGGTCAAGGTGGAGGAGATTATCCATACGTCCCACTGCTTCACTAGCTATATCAGCGCTTTTAACTATTCGTGGGGTTTCTTTAAGATATTGAACAGGCCCTGCAGACCAACAGAGGACTCTTCGCATTAGATTTATAGCGTTCTCAGCACCATTGTATGATCCGGCACGAAGAGATGGTGATGCTCGAACCATGAAGTGACGAGACTCGAGGTGGTTGAAAAGTTGGAGCCGACGAGCTGCAATGTATCCAACACGGCCTTGGCCTCACCTTGTACATGCGACTTTGAATAATAAAGTCTCTTGATATCAATAAAATCAGCATCGTAGTGGATAAGCGCTTGGAACAGGTTGCAAAATAACTATCAGTATTCGCGACGACTGGAGGAAAGTGAGATGTTGATGCTTGTTAGACGACGAACAGCATGTAGCCCAAGAATGGAGATGTTGTGCCAGATCCCAGAAGAGGTGCCAGCTCACTCTTGGCGTTGTGAAGGCACGCTTTGGCGCAGTGGATAGTATCCCTCTCCATATGCGTACAGGACTCTAAGAGAGGCAACTTTATTATTAGGTGCTCCCGAAATTAACTTGTGATGATTAGATTAAAAATTGTTCCAGTAGCTTTTGAGCAACTCTACCCTCGCGTTGACAAGCCCCATGTTCCAGACTTTGATGCCCCTAGCTAATTGAGTGAATTGATCTTAGACTGCAAGGAGAGCATGCTGCATTGTAAGCAGGTCAGACTAGCCTTAATGAACCCTGCGAATTTGATACACAATAAGCTCAACGTTTGCCACTTCAAACGAAGTCTTTTCACCCACGATCCGTTCAAATTTCATACGCGCTATGGAGAGCTTGAGATCTAAGAGAGAAGAGAGTGCGTAGTAAGGGCGCGAACCAGTCAGTCGACACGATCCGTTGGGCTGACGTGGACCTGGTGACCGACTAAAGTCTTAGCGTGAGGCAGCGTATGACTTACGAAACGTTCACTTTATAATAGCTGCGTGATCGCAATCACTCACGAGTTCCATGATGCTAAATGTACGGCAGTTGTAGTGGATTTTTTGGCATTTCTTGCCCCCCTTATCACGCGGAGGTTAACGTTACCTTAATCTTTCATGGCACGACTCTGTCTAAATTCACGTGCACCAGATGCATTTAGACAAAAAAGCCCAATGTCTCAATGCGTTTGAAATGCAGAGAATCTCAGGAATCATGTTTTACTTACATGTCTGGGAATAGCTACCTCCGTTGGCTAACCTTGATCTGGCTCGGAAAACTAATGTTCGAATTCCACTTATTTAGTTGACTCTGCTTATAGTTAATTAAAACCACTCACGAGAGACAAAATACTGAAGAACAGACACACTGATTATAATGAATGTGATTATCGTTAGTATAAGATGCAAGCAGGTGTTGTGACGTTTGGTCACTTTATCTTGCTAGCTTTTTTCTTGTTGAGATAATTATAATGTAATGAGAAACTCAGTTATCCGTGTTCAAGCACGCAGTTGGTGGTACCCGCTATTGTTTATCTGAGGAAGAGAGGAAGGACGAGGGGAAAACGGGTGTGAAAGACGAGCTGCGCACAACTAACAATTGCAGTTCCAATAGGAAGATTGTTACTAGTGATCGAGATCGCGATATGGCAGTTGTGATACTAGGAATGAAAGTCTACTCTTGGTATAGAAAGAATAATAAATGAAGAAAAATGCATTTGTATAAACAATACCTACAGAAAAATATAAAATCAAGATAAAGAAAATAGCTATATTTCAGTAGGTGAAACAAATTTTTCAAATGCATACGCACTGCACGAAGATATAGAAGAAAAAAATGACTTGGTCTGATAAGTATAAGTGTGTTAAAAGTTGAATCATAGGTAGCATACAAACGCCTACTACAAAAGGTGGTCTTATAGTGAATTGTTGGTTTTATTTGAAACAAGTGTGTATTTGTTGTTTTAAGGAAAACAACCGTAAGAAATATTTAAAAACAATTAAGCAAATAAGATTTCGCATTTCGTGGACATGTATAGTTATGATGTAAGGAACGTTAGACGTAAAAATATCATACGTGAATAAAAAAATTTTTTTTGTAAATCTGGACCATTCCAGAGGGGAGAAGAAGGGTAAGCCTAAATTTTTCCAGTATACCTATTCTTAATAGCATTGTCAGTCTAATTCTTTTAGCAATCAACTTCTAAAACTTTTGTGGTTGTATTGCATAGAACTAGGCTGCTAGATGAAGTGAACATCTGTTTATAATCATTATAATTAAATTAAAAACTAGTTAAAACATAATTTCTACATTAGGAGCCACTACTTTCTTATACATTAAATCTTATAAAGAACCTTACAGATTGTTACTTATACTTTTGAGATTCAACTTAAACGTATTTTTTTTAACGGTCAAATTTTGTATATTATTTGATGACTTTTAAATGGACACGTACATTTTGTGTAGCCCTTATAGCTTGCTTATTGAAGAACATTTAATCAACTTTAGTTTTTATGCTAGCATTTAATTTTAAATAAAAAATCAGTTATCAAGAGCAGGCAAGAATTAGGCACAATTTACGTAACTTAGTAACATATTTTTTTTAAATGCTTGTACATACCTCAAACTTGGCATACTTTTTCCCTTTACAAGATGTGAAGTCGATTGTTGACAATCAAAACCATTTGTCACAAATGACTTTAAATCCATGGACATTTGTCTTGATAACAATTTTTGGTCAGTTCTTGAACTGTTACGATTTTTCTGAAATTAATGTTGACGTTACAATTATAAACCATTGCTAAATAAAATTTAAAAACATTCATATAAATCATCTTCGTTACTTTTATGAATTCTTATTAGATTGCTTAAAGTTCTCAGTGCAGTCATGTATATTTTGGATGCTTAGTTATAACATAAATATTCACGTTGCAATATTTTAAACAGTAATGCTTTTTTTGAAAAAAAAAAATAATAATTATGGATAAGTACATATGTATAAAAGGAACTGAGAGCACGTTCTCTGCTTTAAGACAATTTTAATTTATTGGTTTTTGCGTGTTTCAAAAAAATAGCTTATGCATAGTCTGATTTTAGCAGTATTTTGATTGATGAAATTTGTGTTGGTTAAAGCCGTGTTTTCAAATTAAAAAAGTCATTGTGTTGCTTCAAAAGTAGTATATATATCACGATGCAGACTTTCTGCCATTTCAGGCCCAAATTTCTTACAGGTTTGGGTACATTTGTCCAACATATCTCACGCAGAATATAGGTCAAGAACACCTGATCCTTAGAAGGTGCGCAACACATCGCCAAAAGTTAATTTGCATCACTTCTTTGATTAATATCTATTAATACACGTAATTTTACTTCAACTTTTTCCCAAATACCTCACTAAGTAATATTTTATCTAATAAAATCTGCAGATGCTAACAAATTGGTAATAATACATATTCTTACAACATCTTCTTGCCTCTCTTCTGATACCATTACATTACAACTTTTTACTTTTACGATCTAACTATTATTCCCTACAGTGGCATAATAATGCATACAATTTATTAAATATAGTTGTCATTAGCATAATCTACTTGTACTATAAAAAACAATTTTATTACGGATACTCATGACTGTTATTATATATATTTAGAAACTTTATGTATTATTCCTAGTGACAGCATGAAAAAAGTATTTTTTACAAGACGTTGAGACTCAAATTAATATACATCAATTCTGAAATAAGCAGATTTATGACGCGTTTTTAAATGAATCACGATGCTGAAATACCATAAATTGATCTTATTCTTAAACCTTTACTTTTAATGCTTTAATTAAGCAACGCAATAATTACCTTAAAAGATATAACACCACAAGCGTGCTTTACACATCTTTCGAGAAAGGAATCACTTATAAGAACTATTAAGTTGAAACCCTTATAGTACAAACCTACAACTACTTCTTTTAAGACAAGAGCTATCATCAGTTTTACTTCTAGTAGTCACTTTACCTTTTATACGTAATTGTCATACTTCTTTTAATCTTCTTATGCTACCGATACCACGATATCGGCTACAGGTATTCTCTATCAGCTCACACTGTTTACGGCAGACTGTTGGCAACGTTGCTAAAGTAGATGTCTGCTCAGTGACAAATTAAAATATTTATAAAAATCAAGTTTGTCAAACACAATCAAGAAAAGAATCGAAATGCTGTACAAAAAGTTTTCTTACTTTGATTAAAATCGTCGACATTCTTTCATTCAAGGAGGCCTCCTCTAGTTATTTTATAGCCCTGACAGTGCAGGTACCTCCAGTACTTCCCACACTACATATTTAATCAATGTATGTTCTAGTCAGACTAAATAGATACGTTTCCAAACAACAACCAATTTTTATCATTCCCTCACGAAAAACATGCTAAGAAGCTTCTACCACATGAAACCTTAAGTTCATTCAAATTATTCTTATAACTCTATTTTTCGTGCGTTTTAAGCGTTAGACCTTAAGGTCAGTATTGAGCTTGAGGTTATAAATGAGTCAATTAAATACCAGAAAAACATAACATCATCATTTAATATATTTATTAATAGTAAAAGTTACTTAAATCAGTTCTATAATCTTCGTAGATAGTAAACAAGTATAAACAGTAGAAAGTGTCTGACTTTTGAAATCAGAATTTCTTTAGTATTAAACTGCAACTAAGTAGTGTGTTTAGATTCCACTACATGTATATATACAATATCTTACAGCTGATTTGCTTTGCCATACTGTGTTACTTTCCATGTATATTCTATCGTCATTGGTGAATTAAGGAACTACCTCAGATTTCAATCAATTACTTACACAGCAATGTAAACCTTAATTAACCTGGTTTTCAAATAATTTTCAAAAGTGAGAAGTGCGCATATAAACAACTGGTTTCTTAAAGGTATGAGTCAAGTGTGTAAGGATCGGGTCTCAAACTAAAAGATACGGAATCTAAGCCACTACTACTACTACTACTACTACTACTACACACACACATACATACATATTGGCATATGCGTAATATGTGCGTTCCACTATGTAATATTCACAATTGCATATACATTACACTTACAGACTCCTTAATACTCAGGACAGACAGGTAAGTAGGTTTCACGGAGTCAGTATTCACTTCTATCTTTAAATCCTTGTATTACAAGACAAGCTTTGGATCTAACTTCACCATCATTTTTAAATTTTTTTTTTAACACTCATTTTAAATTAATAATATTCGATCTATCTCTTTCAACTAATTTTGATCAGTTGACTCATATTCACACTTTGTTTTTCTTTTTTAAGTCTAATTCGTCTTGTATGACTTTCTTCCATCGAATCATTTCTTTTGACTTTATATCTTCATGGTAAGTTTGTAGGTCTGTATGAACATCTGTCAAGAGTGCTGTTTTATTATGTTTTTCGAGCTGGCTTTTATTACTTTAATCTATCCTTTTTAATGTTTGAGAATTTGTCTCTAACTTTCTTAGCCCTTCTCTTTTTTGTTTTTCTCGTGTCGTTTCTAACATGGGCTGTTTATTCTCTTTTTTGAAATGAAGAAAATACGGTTTTCTGACAATTTTGGTCAGCAAATTTGCCCAGTCTTTCGTACTAATTTTGTTTTATTTATCTTCCTTAACTAGTTTTTCATTGAATCTCCCGTTTCTACTTTCATAAAGTTTACCACTTTCTAGGTTTAAAAAAAGTAGCCTGTTGATCTACATTCAACTAAAATTACGTCTTTTACTGGAGAGTTCAATTGAGATCCTGTTTTCCTCTGAACTTTGATGTAGGCTAAGCAGCCAAAACGTTTTATTCTATCTACATTGAGTTCAAAATTTGGTTTCAACTTAAGAAAGGGATGTGTCATCTCATTTGAACTGTAAGGTATTCTATTGCACAGGTACAATGCGGTGCTTAATGTAAGATCCCACATAGTTTCAGGCAGTTTGGTATCATACACAAGTGATCAAACTTTCTTCTGAATAGTTTGGTTCAATCTTTTAGCTCTCTCATTGTGTTCTGATGTATCGGAACTTTCTAGCTGTTATGCAGCTTCTAGCTTTTTTCAAAACTTTTAATGTGTATCCCCTGGTAGACTCTGTACCCTGATCACATATCGAATAGCATATCTTTTTATCTTGACCTATCAATTTTTTAATACTCTCAATAAATGATCCAAAACAGTATCCTGTTTCTAACTTATTTCTCATTGAGTATGTTATCGCAACTAGTAAGTAGTCATCCATGAAGACCGAAATAAATCTATAGCCCTTTTAGTGACTGGCTGAACTTATGGACCCCATTGTGTCTGTATTATTTGGAGTGGTCCGATTGCTCTATGTATTACTTGTTTGAATGGTCATTAATCGAACTTCGAAATAATGCAAGCTTCGCAGCCCATGACTGATTCATCAAACTAAGCCTCTTGTATATCTTTGACTGTAGAAAATTTCTCCTGAAATTCTTTCACGTAGTTTAATGATGCATAAACTCATCTAACATGCCGAAGCATAGATTTCTTATTATAGCTAAGGGTAGTTCAATTTATAGTATCAGTCTCTTGTTCTAGGTCTCTACACTCTACGTTATCTATGGTACGGATTTTTGTATCAAATAATGTTTCACAAAGATCAATGTCCGTAGAGCCAGGNCTGATTTATCAAACTAAGCCTCTTGTATATCTTTGACTGTAGAAAATTTCTCCTGAAATTCTTTCACGTAGTTTAATGATGCACAAACTCATCTAACATGCCAAAGCATAGATTTCTTATTATAGCTAAGGGTAATTCAATTGATAGTGTCAGTCTCTTGTTCTAGGTCTCTACACTCTACGTTATCTATGGTACAGATTTTTGTATCAAATAATGTTTCACAAAGATCAATGTCCGTAGAGCCAGGCTTGTCAGGCTTTGTCTAAGAATTAGAACTACTTTCTTTGTCACTATACACTGTTCCTCTATGAATTACATTTAGTAACTTATTTGCAGTTGCACTTTTCGTTACATGTTTATGCTCTTCGATGGCTATGTAAGTGACTACTCTGTTTGAGTTTAGTATTATACCTATTTTTTTTTAAATTATCTTACTGTCATTCAATAATCCAATATAAAGATTCATAGATTCTTCAGACAAAGGTTTCGTTAGAGACAGGATCAAAAATATTAATCATTTTTCCATCCAAGTAAACACTTAAATCTTTTTCTTGAAATTTCTTTAAGGACAAGAAATTTTTGGATAGCAAACAAGCATAAATTACATTACCTAGGTTAAGTAGTTTCTCACTGTTCGATACTCCACTAGTCTGTCCTACTTCCTCCGATCTTATTGTTGCCTCTTCATTTTTATTAGTACAGTTAACATTAAAGAGTTTAGTTTTGTCTAACATTTTAAAAATTAATCGAGAATGATTCATGTGCTCTGTAGCGCCCGAACGAGCCATAAATCTTATTAACTAATAATTGCTGCCATTTGGCATTTTTTCAAGTTTGTCACTTGGATAAAACGTCTTTAACTAACATTTACTAACAGTAAAGGTGTTTCGCTTATTTTTCATGTTATCTTTCTGATTTATATTTCGGGATTTTTGAGCGTGATTTTAAAAACAACCTTGACCTTAACCATGACCTCTAAAGTTGTCAATACAGAGACAACTTAAACTAATAAGTCCTTCATACCTTTTGCATCTGTAACATATTGGTTCAGTCTCGGTGCATTGATCTTTCTGGTGATTATTGTTTTCGCACTTGTGGTGGACTGTATTGTTTCTGGCTGTTACGTTAAATGCCACTGGCTGCTGACCATGAGCTTCAATATTTTTGACTGTTTTGCTTCTAGCTACCTTCTGCTAAGCAATTTATGTTCTTTATTAATCAAGTGCTATATCTTCACCCATTCAGTTTTTATTTATAAAGTAAATATCTCTAATGCTCGATAAGTTTACAACTATGGCTTGAAAGAACGTGTCTCTAACTTCAATCTCAGAAGATTTAGTTATACTGGGTACATTTTAGTATGTTCTAACTATTTTATTATACTTATCTTAAAACGCCAACAATCGTCTTTTTGTTAGGTATATATTTGATAGTATACAATTTTTTTTCGAGACCTGCGGAGGACAGTAGGTCTTCACTATTCTTAAATTCCTTGATTATATTAAATAGTCCTTTTGCTCTACGAATAGGTGCTACATCTAAATCCATCCTAAATCCAATGATGGTCCAAATCCATTCTCAGTATTATTGTACCTCTCACATTAACCTTATATTTTTGTGGCATTTTTCAATCTAACTGTTTACTGGATTAAAATTGCGTATTAATTATACGTAGTAAATTTCTAACTAACAATTTAAAATTTAAATAATTAATAAACGAGCTTGTACCTAATTTTTGAGTCAATTTTTAACCTTGCCTACAAGTAGCGTCACGAGTCTTCTATTTGAATTTTATTTTGCAACTCAGTTTTACTCAAATTTCATTTTGATAGTTCTCCACGAATCATTTGACTAAGTAAGGTTCTGTTTAACCTATCATTTGGATTATTTACCTTTTATTTACATAAAAAAACAATTATCACTATCTTACGTCGCATGAAGATAAGAGAGACAGTGCGCATACCTAATTACTTGTATATTAAGGCCAATGTTTCGAACGAGAAAAGTACTGATAATTCAATTTTTTTAATGTGAGCGTGCACGTTTTCAATGTTAATGTTGTGATGGTGGTTGCTTCCCAGAAAGCTCTAGCCTTTGTGTGAAACACTCGTATTAGTTTTACAATACACAGGTCTAACTTGTGTTCTTGGCTGGTATGCAAGTTTTGTGGACAAAATGGTGGTTGCCATTATTAGCACCTATCGTTCAGCTATCTCTCTCTTTCAGTCTTTAACCCCTGATTGCTTTTGAACTTGGCCCTTTTTCCGGCTCTCACACAGTTGAGCTTTTTTCCAATCTTCGTACGTCTCCAACTTTCACTTCTAATGTAGAAGAAACCATAAATCAGGCTGACTCCCAGATACACAGAGGCACGCGTACATTTTAAGACGCGCAACACTCTCTCACTATCGACTTGTATGGATACAGTGAAAGCGTGCTGGCCCCATAACCTATTAAAGATTTTAATTTATTCATTTTTGCTTCAAGGTCAGGCGCAGGGTTTGGGGATGAATAGAAAAAACTTTTCTTTGTTTTATTTTAGCCCTTTCATTTTACCTATTGAACATTAATACTTATAATCAGATATT
The DNA here is from genome assembly GCF_000648655.2 of Copidosoma floridanum. The sequence continues at coordinate 1,131,913 of NW_019379490.1, read as the reverse complement.
TTTTAGCTTGCTAGCTTTTTAGTCTTCTTATTTTAATTAAGATCAAACAACTGAAGAAACTACACTTGGTAAAAGAACAATATAAAATGAAAAAACACAAATTTAGAGATGCAACTCGAACGGGCGCACACCTGTAAAGTACTTGAATCAGCACGAGAGTGGCAAGAGAGAGCCCTCATAGTAGTAAAGTCTTTAATACATGCACTTTTAAAGCCACCAGCTGCAGCTGCAGTATCGTTGGTGTCGTTACAATACGGGTTTTCACAGATCAGGAAAACCGACGCACCGTACCCAATACTTAACACTTATCTTACAGCTTACTTCAGTATATTTAATGAAATCTTAGGTTAAGTTTAATAAAACCAAACCTTTAATTTAATGCTAATCACTACATTCTTTATACAATAGGACTTTGTTAAGAAATTTGAGTATTTAATATATGTTTGAACGCTACCTCTGCATCCATGTCAAGGACGTTTCTCGTTTAGCAGGCAGCACTACTAGTTGATTAACATCTCTAATAAGCAGTTTGATTTCTAATAAGCATTATGTTGATGCACTTAGCACACTACTGGTGAATCTCTCTGGTAATTCATATGAATTTTGATTATTTTCGAAGTCCGGATCGTAATCTGGAATTTGTGGGAGAAATTATTTGGATAGGATTTTTTTGCATGATCTTACGCAGAATGATCACCTAAAAACGAATTTGCATGTTGCCAGGCTTCAAAGTTGTAGGAAAAATGTTTAAACAAAATTTTTTAAACAAATTGAAAATATTGTTTATTTTGTTCTGAAAAAAATTTTTTTAGCTTTTTTGGACAATTCTAAACAAAAAAGATCTGTTGCAAATTTTCTCTTAAATCAATACTTTTCGAGATATTAATTGTACAAAGTTTAAAAAACCGTGAAAATCGCCACTTTCAAGTATGAAAAGCAACAATAAAAATTAAAAATTTTGATGTTGCCCAAGTTCTCAAATATTCTTCAAACATCCTTTGACAAATTCGTAAGGTGTTTTTGGATGTTATTTTATTGCAAACCTTTTATTTTTAATTTACAATCAAGCGTGTGCATCGTTACGGTCGGCCGCTGCTGGCCACGGCTCTCATGCTCCATCTCTTTCCCACTCACGAGGAGTACACGGAATTTACTGGCGCTCATATTTGATTTTAATGGTAAGTATATTATTCTTCTATAGTAATTGTGGGAATAAAAATAATTATACAATCTTTCATATTGATGAAAAATTAGGTTAACCTAACTGTTACTATATAAACATACATGTATTTAAATAAAAAAAATTATTTAGTTAAGCCTGCACACGCTTAATTGTAAATTAAAAACGAAGGGTTTGCAATAAAATAACATCCAGAAACACCTTAGGATTTTGTCAAAGGATGTTTGAAGAATATTTGAGAACTTTGGCAACATCAAAATTTTTAATTTCTATTGTTGTTTTTCATACTTGAAAGTGGCGATTTTCACGGTTTTTTAAACTTTGTACAATTAATATCTCGAAAAGTATTGATTTAAGAGAAAATTTGCAAGATATCTTTTTTGTTTAGAATTGTCCAAAAAAGCTAAAAAATTTTTTTCAGAACAAAATAAACAATATTTTTAATTTGTTTAAAAAATTTTATTTAAACATTTTTCCTACAACTTTGAAGCCTGGCAACATGCAAATTCGTTTTTAGGTGATCATTTTGCGTAAGATCATGCAAAAAAATCCTATCCAAATAATTTCTCCCATGAATTCCAGATTACGACCCAGACTATTACTTCTGTGGGGAGTCCTATGTGATGCAAGCTTTTTTTTATGAAGCATAAATAAGTTATAATGGGTAATTTATAGATAATTAAAATCTCTTGCGCAAACAATGACATATTTGTTAATCAGCTATTTAATCTGGATTGTGGCTTTTTTATTACAAAATCAAGCACTGCTACTTATTCTTTTTTATTTACAATAATTAACTAAGCATATATTTGGTGATATTATTTGAACCTTTAATGAACAAAGGTAAGAAATGAGAATGCAGACTGCCTAATATTTTATGAGTAAGAAAAGTAGTTTATTAACTTCGAAACTTACATAATGTAAGCAAATTTATTTAATCACTAATCACAGCTCAGTACAACTTTGCTTTTGGCATATGCGTGTAACTCTGTCAGGCCACAGACATTGGCATTGAGATCTCGTGTGTCAAAACCGGCGAGTCAGGCAACCAAGCAAGCTCTCTTAGTCAGCCCCAGCCCTATCACGATGACTTGGTGTGCTGTATGTAGGTGCAAGATCTCTCATAGGCGTACGCTATACAGCGTGCCTGGATCATCGATGGCCGCGTTCTAGTGTACTCACATCTGAAATACTGCGTTATCTGCGAGAGATTTTATGCTCGCCAATTGAACCAAGAGATGGCTGCACTACCCACAGTGAGAGTATCCCCTCTTACTTTCATTTGACAAGTGTGATGTTAATTACGCTGGGCCTTTCAACACGCTACACTTGAAGGGACGTGGAATGATTACCTGCAAGAGTTACATCGCTCTTTTCATATGCTTGAGCACTTAATAGTTCACTTAAAACGAGTCAGCGATATAACCATAAACAGCGCTGTAGGGGTAGTGCGTTCGATTCCTGGTAAGATCAGATTTTTTTTAGATACTGTTATCAATGGAAAGAGTTCCTTTGCAACTCTGGCTATTAAGGGGTGAGTTTTTAAGTGCAATTTTCCTTCAGAGTAATTCCAAAGTTTTTTTCTTTTCCAATAGGTCTTGGGGCCTGGATAAATGCGAAACAGTATTAGGGCTATAGGTAGGGATTTTAAAATCCGATGCCAGGCAGGGATCGTTGGTCTTATCGTTGAGGTGCGGTCTCTGGAACATTAGGCTTCTTTGAAGATGCTTATTAGCCTGGATACAATGGTTTGGCAAAGAGCACAGTAATAACTGAGGAGAAGTGGATGTCATAAAATACGGCGTCTTCTCTGAGAAAAGGCTACACAGTGGCAAGTAGATCCGATGCGTTATTAGTGCAGAGAGTATCAGTTTAACCGGCAAGATGTTTCAACGGAAATACTCACACTGTGCTCGTGATATGATTAGGTAATTTATCCATAGAAAGTTTAGAAATGGGGGCGCCAATATACCCCTACGCATAGATAATGACTAGGTGGCCCTGGTGATGTCAGTAGGCTTAAGTGGTAAGCCGGTAAGAAAAAAATGACTAACTTTGACTGTTAACGTTACATGTTTAAATTTCATTTAACATTTACAATACACAACTAATAGTACCTAAAAACTGTTGTTCACTAGCAGGGCAAAATTTTCTTAGTGATGTAAAATAACTGCTTTCATACTGTACAGTTTTACTGTAACCATAACTCGTTTATGAAGAAAAAAAATGACAAAATTTAAAGTCTGAGTTCCAGCATCGTCTTTGATACCATATTTTTTTATAAATTAATAAACCTACATATTTTTCAAAATATATACCATAACAGGTGAAAAACTTATAGTTTTCACATTCTGCAGGCTTTTCTGATTTTTGATTTGAAAAAGAAATAAATTACTTATCGATTTTTTCAATAGCTACTCTTTTATATGGTGGGGACTTTAAAAGAGTTTGATTGATGTTTTGTTAATTATAGATACAAAAAACAATTACAGTGGCATCTCGTCAAAAATAGGATCAGCTTATCCATTTATATAAAAATGATTATGACATCTGATGATAATAAATCTTATTAAGTTCTTTTGGCTAGTGTTTATAAAAACAAAATAATAAAACTAGTTTCTTATCGGTTCATTAAACGATAAGCACTTTCTCGTACTGGAGGCCATCGATCTTCCATAGAAGCATGCAAATGAGCTGGGCTTCTATTAATTTAACTAGAACAATTTTGTAAGCCACTTCATAAAAGTAAATATCATCGGATGCACTTGACGTAACTCTTTTTAGTCATATCATTGTACATTGCACAGGCTACATCCATGTACAGCGTAGCGTATCAAACTAACCTTTGCAGCATCAGCGACTTTACAGATTATTTACTTAAAAACTATACATTTTTAGTACTTGCACCTGTGAAAACATTTCTTTAGAAAATCATAATCTACAACATTTATTAATTTCAGCCAATTTCACTTGGAACCAAAAGTCTATTGGGTTACTGCGGGGTCCTTTGTTAACAATGTTAGTTTCTTTAAGATTGTACAGTTTTATCTTATACTAACAAAAAAATGCCATTGAGTTTATTATGAATAAAAGACGATGTGCAAGCGATAGGAGGTTTTAATGTGTTACACATTATATAATAATTGCTACCAGTTTGTGGTATACTGATTTTACCTGTAGGATGTCCATTTGAAATGGTTTTGCTATATCTGATGTTCTTTTGTCCTTTCAATTTTTTTTTGATGTTTTCATGAAGAAATTAAGAAGGATGATTATGGTTTAATAAAAAGCTTTTCACTTTCGCAACAACCACACTCAAATATGTTTGAAAAGCAAGTAAAATCGCTCTACTAATCAAGTTAAATACTCCTTATGTAAGAAACTAGACGATCTGAAAAAAAATTCTAAATACGTTTTAAAAAAGATGGTTTTTAAAACCAGATAAAAGTAAAATATCAAGACATTCTTATTATCGTCGGATCTAAAAATTAAGGTTATGATTAATCTCGATTTTGTGTGTGAACTGTAGGTTAGAATGATATGATAAGAAAATATTTCAAATTTAGTTAACATTGTCTTTATTATTAAAAAGCAAAATATTATCAACGTAATGAAAGTACAAGACTAGATTGATGTTAAGATTATTATCTAAACTAGACAGAGAATAGTTGTCTTGGTTATTTATTGCAAGATTAGTAAAAAGTTGTGAAATGGGAGATCTCATTGACGTAACAAAAATTTGTTGGATAATCTTATTGTTGAACGTAAAATAAGTGTTATGAAATAAAAATTCTGTGCACTGTCAAATTTTGTAAATGAGAACTTGGTATTTACTCATTATACTCTATGGATGCCAGTCAATGCTCCTTAATACTAAGTCTAAAGGAATATGAGTGAGCTGAGATCTTATGTCTAAGGAAAGTAGTATGTGGTTTGGGCGAGTTTGTATATTTTACATTTGAATTTAAAATTTAAAACTATTGTGAATGTGGGACTTTGGTTCATGGCTTGAATTTTTTAGTACGTTATAATACAGTTTTAACAGAATAGCAAAAGATACGATAGAATGCAAAGGGGCATCGACCTTATGAATCTTTGGCAGACCATAACACTCAGCTAGAGTAGTATCACTGAGAGCCAAAATATTAGGATGGTATGTTCTAGGAAAAAAACCATTACTATTTAGCTTATTTAGAATCAATGAGTCTTGTTTTTGTGAAAAAAGTAAGTGATTTTTTAAATAATTGTGTAGATCGATGTGACAGACAAAAATTGGTACATTGTTGCGAAATAAACACTTTTATTAAGGAATATAATAACATTGCCGTTATCAGCAGACGTGAAAAAAAATACCTAAATCTTTAAGTAAAAAAATTTTCGTATTTTTTATTTTCTATTTATATTCATGGTTTCTACTAAAACTAACTAGTTAGTGCTTGACTCAATTAAAATGATGATAGGAGACGTTTTCACGAATTACCGTTTTTTTCCGTTTATCAGTAACGAAATTTGAAAGACTAACTTCGAGGTTTCTTACGACACATAATAAATCACGTTTCTGAAAACCTCCGGGTACATTAAATTTTGGTCCGATAGACACGATTTCTGAGACTTTTTTAGGAATGACTAGATTCGTTAGATAACATATTGAATTGTTATTTATCGATACAGTGTTTATAGGGGGTGAATGAATTTTTTGAATTCCTCACGTAACATAGAATTAAATCTTTTGTGGATAATGTTTGAATTATTTTAAATAAAGTTATTGTAACCTTGGAAGATGTGCTGGTAAAGTTTTAAACAGGTGATATTGAAATTTAACCGCATTATAGGATTTTACAACCTAATGTTTAAATTTATGTCAATGATTTTAAAATTTAATTGTTTTTTTGCAACTGTACAATATCTGTTTGTTAAACTCGACTTATACCAATTTATAATGAAACACGAGAATTATACACTTGTTATTAAAGTGTTTGATGTGATTTGGAAATACACGTTGGTACCTGCATTTAAGTAGAAATCTTTGCTGTTATATGCTTGTTAACGGTTGTATTGGTACATCTTTTAGCTGTCTTACTATGTAGGTGATATGTAATCCTCTCAGATGCCTTGGTAGAAGTGCAGAAAGATGTTTAAGTCTTCCTCCGATCCAAGACTAATAATGATACTTCTGCAGTGATATCAGTGCCCTCCAATAAATTAAGAAGTAAGGCGATCGATAATACGTTGAGGGCAAAGTTTAAAAAATAATAACACCTGGAGTCTTTTTTATTTTTTCGTTTAATACAGCCACAATTCACTCACTTTTTGTGTCAGCCTATCAGGCTAAAAGAGATTTTAATATAGTAACATACACACTTTGCTATAAAGTACAATACAATTTAACAAAGTGACATCATTACCTTAAGTACACAAAAATACGAGAGTGTTTCATCTCAATGCACACAGGTTAAACGAAATATTATGCTACATGATTAAGCTATGTAGTGCTTCCACAGCTAGAACGATAAAAAAAGGTGTCCGAGAATATATCAAAAATCGTATTTCTTTAAAACGAATTTTAAATTATTTTTGAAACCATCTAATTAGTAATAAAAGAAATTTTGAAATCAACATGAGTAATAGAGCAATTTCACTCACTTGCAAGAGATGTCACAGTGAATATGTCATGTGAATGAATCACACACTTAAATCTCAGCCTGATCACCTTACTTTCTTACTTTTTGTTGAGACAGTAAGAAAATAACTATGACATTTTCTTCAAGCAAAGTTTGTAACCTCTACTCATTAATTATAATATTTAGGATACTTTTCATAAATTTTATAAATTATTTACTATAAGGAAAGGTGCTATTAACAGAAACTTTGATCATAAGATTGTATTAGAACTTGAAGAAACTACAATTATCTGCATATTTTCCAGTTAAATATTGTAAGCATTAGCTTTCTGATAGTAAGATCCTATTGTGTAATAGATTTTTGTGTGATTGTCAGGACAAATTACCTACCAAAAAGAATTTTATGATTTGCAGCATTAAAACACGAAGCTGGATTGATAGGGCATAACGAATCCTTGCTTACCCTGTATTTTTCAACAATCAAATCTTATAATCTTCTGTCCAATAAGAATCTGTGTCACAAATCTTACAGTTATGGTAAACCATTTTAATATTCTTCTTGAGGGTACATAGAACAAGAAAAAATTTACTTTAAAGGTGTGCCTTCATTTTATGCTTTATAAAAACAAATTTATTTTTTATTTTTTAAAGGTAAGTGCAAATTAAAATGAGATCTCTTGATATACCCGTTTCTACTTGCATACGTAGTAATCAATAGATATATTCATATCTCGAAGATTGATTAAAAAAGTGTTTTCTAACTGTTGGTCTATAGTGCGAAAGGTTTTTGCGTAAAAAAGTTAGTCTTGAAAAGGTCTCCATGATGAGACGAAATATTGACAAGTATATAGATAAAAAACTTTTGCTCAAGAAAAACCAAGTGGTGGTTGATTGTTTATGTAAGCCCTAAACAAAGAATTTTGCAGTTAAGCTTTATCTAAGATTTTTTTAAATAAAGTGTATGGCAGTAAATGCAGCTTAACCCAAAACATTATATCACTTAAAAGTGGAAAAATTTTCGAAAGTCGATGAGCTTTAGGAATTAAATTTTTTTTCTTATGAAACTACGTACAAGCAAACTAGCAATGAAAGAAATATAAAAGCGTTATGAAATTTTTTTTGAATCCGAAAAAAACAATACAATTTTTTAAAAAAATTTTTCATTTACTTTCAATTTATGTATACTTTCAGATGTTCAAAACAAAACAACGCTATTACAAAAATAAAAAAAAAATTTTTTCATCAAATGTACGGCTTAGTAATGCGTTTAACTTAATCTTTTCAGCAACAAATTTATTAACTGAGCACTGGCTGACCATTGAAATTAAATTTAAAGTAAAAAATAGATTATCAAAAAATATTTGCAAGAGCAAGAAATTTTTAATCGTTGATTTGTTACTTTGCATAACGTGCCTGTAGAAGTACAACTTCAAAGATCTTTTGTCAAAGGTGTGATTCAAGATTTAAAGTAATTTATTGTCGTAAAATTATGAAAAATAAAATGTATTTTGACCAACAGTTTAACATGTTTTTTTATATACTACGATTTTGTTACACTTGAAATGCCAATACAAATTGACTTATATCTTCCAATAAGAAAACATTACATTTTTGAAAAGTTAGGAACATAGCAGATGAATAATCGAAGATAAAGTTCCGTTAACTATCAAAAAATACAGTACTTCTCTTATTTCAGTGCTATAATGTGTTTTGCAAGAATAACCACTTGCTTCGTGCAGCAATTTACCAATGCACTATTTTAAAAAAAAAATGAAATAAATACCAACTAACGAGAACTCGCAGACTTTAAAGAATAATGATAAAGGGTATGGAATCTGTTTCCAAGTTTAAATGTACCTATTGAAGAGTACAAGTACCAAAAAGATCTTTTTGGCTTCGCCTCGGCCATCATAACCACGCAGGCCGGGATCTGCAGTTTTCTGGCCTTGGGTCGTAATATACTATTTCTCCTATTATGCTCATACTTTGTAAGTGATTAATGCGGTTTTCCTCAAGTATTATTTATTTTGTAAAGTCCTTTTAAGTCAGCAAATTTTAAAGATGTATTTATCATACATACTTACATATTACATGCATTTTAAACCAAACAGTAATTTTTTTTCAGTAAAATTAATTTCGAATGCTATGTTGTGTGCGAATTTTCGTAAATGCTGACGGCCATACAATTAGCTTTGATTTTCAAAAATTAATCTTTAACGCTATGTTGTGTACAAACATTAAGCACTTTGTGCAAAAGAAAAAGCAACAATAAAAATGAATATATTGTATTTGTACATCTTTTAGCTGTCTTACTATGTAGGTGATATGTAATCCTCTCAGATAACCTACATATTTTTCAAAATATATACCATAACAGGTGAAAAACTTATAGTTTTCACATTCTGCAGGCTTTTCTGATTTTTGATTTGAAAAAGAAATAAATTACTTATCGATTTTTTCAATAGCTACTCTTTTATATGGTGGGGACTTTAAAAGAGTTTGATTGATGTTTTGTTAATTATAGATACAAAAAACAATTACAGTGGCATCTCGTCAAAAATAGGATCAGCTTATCCATTTATATAAAAATGATTATGACATCTGATGATAATAAATCTTATTAAGTTCTTTTGGCTAGTGTTTATAAAAACAAAATAATAAAACTAGTTTCTTATCGGTTCATTAAACGATAAGCACTTTCTCGTACTGGAGGCCATCGATCTTCCATAGAAGCATGCAAATGAGCTGGGCTTCTATTAATTTAACTAGAACAATTTTGTAAGCCACTTCATAAAAGTAAATATCATCGGATGCACTTGACGTAACTCTTTTTAGTCATATCATTGTACATTGCACAGGCTACATCCATGTACAGCGTAGCGTATCAAACTAACCTTTGCAGCATCAGCGACTTTACAGATTATTTACTTAAAAACTATACATTTTTAGTACTTGCACCTGTGAAAACATTTCTTTAGAAAATCATAATCTACAACATTTATTAATTTCAGCCAATTTCACTTGGAACCAAAAGTCTATTGGGTTACTGCGGGGTCCTTTGTTAACAATGTTAGTTTCTTTAAGATTGTACAGTTTTATCTTATACTAACAAAAAAATGCCATTGAGTTTATTATGAATAAAAGACGATGTGCAAGCGATAGGAGGTTTTAATGTGTTACACATTATATAATAATTGCTACCAGTTTGTGGTATACTGATTTTACCTGTAGGATGTCCATTTGAAATGGTTTTGCTATATCTGATGTTCTTTTGTCCTTTCAATTTTTTTTTGATGTTTTCATGAAGAAATTAAGAAGGATGATTATGGTTTAATAAAAAGCTTTTCACTTTCGCAACAACCACACTCAAATATGTTTGAAAAGCAAGTAAAATCGCTCTACTAATCAAGTTAAATACTCCTTATGTAAGAAACTAGACGATCTGAAAAAAAATTCTAAATACGTTTTAAAAAAGATGGTTTTTAAAACCAGATAAAAGTAAAATATCAAGACATTCTTATTATCGTCGGATCTAAAAATTAAGGTTATGATTAATCTCGATTTTGTGTGTGAACTGTAGGTTAGAATGATATGATAAGAAAATATTTCAAATTTAGTTAACATTGTCTTTATTATTAAAAAGCAAAATATTATCAACGTAATGAAAGTACAAGACTAGATTGATGTTAAGATTATTATCTAAACTAGACAGAGAATAGTTGTCTTGGTTATTTATTGCAAGATTAGTAAAAAGTTGTGAAATGGGAGATCTCATTGACGTAACAAAAATTTGTTGGATAATCTTATTGTTGAACGTAAAATAAGTGTTATGAAATAAAAATTCTGTGCACTGTCAAATTTTGTAAATGAGAACTTGGTATTTACTCATTATACTCTATGGATGCCAGTCAATGCTCCTTAATACTAAGTCTAAAGGAATATGAGTGAGCTGAGATCTTATGTCTAAGGAAAGTAGTATGTGGTTTGGGCGAGTTTGTATATTTTACATTTGAATTTAAAATTTAAAACTATTGTGAATGTGGGACTTTGGTTCATGGCTTGAATTTTTTAGTACGTTATAATACAGTTTTAACAGAATAGCAAAAGATACGATAGAATGCAAAGGGGCATCGACCTTATGAATCTTTGGCAGACCATAACACTCAGCTAGAGTAGTATCACTGAGAGCCAAAATATTAGGATGGTATGTTCTAGGAAAAAAACCATTACTATTTAGCTTATTTAGAATCAATGAGTCTTGTTTTTGTGAAAAAAGTAAGTGATTTTTTAAATAATTGTGTAGATCGATGTGACAGACAAAAATTGGTACATTGTTGCGAAATAAACACTTTTATTAAGGAATATAATAACATTGCCGTTATCAGCAGACGTGAAAAAAAATACCTAAA
>NW_019379490.1:1096658-1118917 GCF_000648655.2 Copidosoma floridanum | reverse complement strand
TCATGGGCAATTGTATGTTGCATTGTCTAGATGTAGAAATCCAAAGAAAGTTTTTATCCAAATTGAATCGGAAAATACATTTAAAATTAAAGATATTGTTTAGAATGAGATTTTAGAGTAACAGAAAAACTATTCCATAGTTTATTACTGTTTTTATACTTTTTGCAAATTTTTTCTTTCATCAAAAAAACAAATTTCAGTACCGTCTAGTACCCAGATTTATGAAATCATAAACAATCCGTTTTATGTAATATGTTCTTAGATACATTATCATGGATGCAAAGTTTTATCAGTGTGACAAATGTAACTCAAAATTGTTAAATCAAGAGTGTCTTTCATCGCACGAAAAAATTCACAAAAAAAAATTTTTGTATGTGATCTATTTAGCATTACATGAGAGAACAAAAACTATTTGTGTTACACTATGAAATGCCAAAACATTGAGAAAAATTTCAAGTGTGTTGAATGTAGGAAATAATTTAAAAGATATTATCTTTTACACAGACATTTGAAAAGTCATGAAAAAAAGGATCAAAAAAATATTTGTCATAATTGTGGGAAAGGTTATGTAAGAGCAGAGCACCTATAGCACAGAGTGGAAGGGAGTCAAACCTCGCTCTAACTCTAACGACTATAAAATATAGAAATATACATTTATATATGTATATAAATAAGGTTAGATAAAAGAATATTAATCAAAACACCTTTTTAAAAAAAACTACATGGTCCTTTTACATCTGCAGAGAACTTAAAGTCTAAATTTAAAGTGAGGGATAGATCTATATAAGAAAATTATGACTATTACTACTTATTTTCAAGAAATAATAAAATTTCAAAAAAAATTTTGTTTATTAATGCTCGTGGTAGATCTAAAGGATGATTTTCATATAAAACATTAATTTATCATTTCATATAAATTGAAAGAAAAATTCTTACAATGGCTTCGACAGGTATTGCTTTCATTCTGCTGCCAAAGGGAATCACCACTCACAGAACTTTCAGACGTCCTTTAGACTTAAGCATTATAGAAAGTGCTCTCTTTTATTTTGAGCCAAATAAACGTAAATTACGTGATGTATAAGTAATTATTTGAAATAAAGCTTCTATGATACCGAAAAAAGCATTACAAATCATTGATAGGACTTTGATAGATTTATCTAGAAGTAATAAACCTTTTGGGAATAAAATAATAAGTTTAGGTAAAAACTTTCGTCAAACTCTCCCAGTAGTAAAAAACAGAAGAAAAATTACTATTGTCAAGAAACCATAAAAACTTTCAATTTTTGGCCTTTGTTATTTATTTTTTATTTAAAAAATATCACACGCTTAATTAATAAAAAATTTTTTTCATTGCTACTAGATATTGGAGAAGGCCCAATCAAAACTTATAGAATTCCTTAGACATGGAAAACAAATAATATATGTTCTAACATTTTTTATAATAATCATGATTCTTTTATAAGTGAAGGTTTATTATCATCTCACAATTAAAACACACATTTTTTGAACAAAAAAACTTTAAATACTATGGTAGGAATATTAGTAACATATCATAGTACTGATAAAGCATCTCACGAAGGAGTAGATAAATCAGACGATGATATTTATATTAATTTCCCTACAGAATATTTAAATAGTATTCAAGAAGGTCTTTCTCCACACGAATTGGATTTGAAAAATAACGCTATTGTTATGTTAATACTAAGCTTAAAAATATCTGAAGGTCTTTGCAATGGTACAAGATTACGAATTACAAAAATATTCACATACAAAATTGAAGCTGAAATAATCACAGGTAAAAAAAAAACAAAGTCTGTATTTCAAGAATATAACTAAATACAAACAATTTTGTTTTGCTGCCATTTATATTGTAAAGAAGACAGTTTTTATTTACCTCAGGTTTTTCTATGACTATCAATAAATCTCAAGGTCAAAGTTTTAAAGCCTTAGGATTATAGCTTAAAAAACCATTATTTTTTAATGGGCAATTATATGTTGCATTGTCTAAATGTAGAAACCCAAAAAAAATTTTCATCCAAATTGAGTCAGAAAACAAATTTGAAATTAAAAATATTGTTTGGAATGAAATTTTAGAGTAACAAAAAAACTATTCTATAGTTCATTACTATTTTTATACTTTCTTGCAAATTTTATCTTTCATCAAAAAAGCAAATTTCAGTACCGTCTAGTACCCAGATTTATGTAATCATAAACAATCCGTTTTTTGTAATATGTTTTCAGATACACCATCATGGATGCAAAATTTTATCAGTGTGACAAATGTAACTCAAAATTTTCAAATCAAGAGTGTCTATCATCGCACGAAAAAATTCACAAAAAAAAATTTTTGTATGTGATCTATTTAGCATTACATGAGAGAACAAAAACTATTTGTGTTACACTATGAAATGCCAAAACATTGAGAAAAATTTCAAGTGTGTTGAATGTAGGAAATAATTTAAAAGATATTATCTTTTACACAGACATTTGAAAAGTCATGAAAAAAAGGATCAAAAAAATATTTGTCATAATTGTGGGAAAGGTTATGTAAGAGCAGAGCACCTATAGCACAGAGTGGAAGGGAGTCAAACCTCGCTCTAACTCTAACGACTATAAAATATAGAAATATACATTTATATATGTATATAAATAAGGTTAGATAAAAGAATATTAATCAAAACACCTTTTTAAAAAAAACTACATGTTGGTATTTAATTATTTTTTATGATTTTATTGTATGGATCTAAAAAAACTTTGTATCCTTTCTAAAATTTAATGAATCTTTCAAAAGGAGGAGGTGCTTAATAACAGCGGATGAAATTGGCATTATCCAAAGCAGGTAAGAAATAAATTTTAAAATATACTAAAGAACAATGCATGTAATGTATTAAAAAAAAAAGGTTACTTCAAGCATATCAAAGATAAAGAGAATCTTGGGTATCATCAGAAGTGAGCTCACATCTACCTAATCTACCAGTGCTATGTAGCAAAATAAGAAGTAACGATCAAATTTAGTGAATACATCATACAGTCTTCAACCTCACTGATCCAAAAACCTTAGTCGCACTTATTGGAAAAATGCGATGGGTACCGTTGTATTTTTATTTCCTAATACGTGAAATTACAACATGAAACATTATCGTGCAAGCCTACTGTTTTTCTGTCAACGCAGTCTGCAAGATTATCACTCATCAGTTAACCTAATTTAACCAAAGGTCTTTTTAACTTGCTCTGTCACTATGAAAACGAACCATTAAGAAAAAAGATTGCTGTTTTTAAGTCTGTTACCTATCCTAGCATGTTAGCTAAGACAACTTGGGTGCATTTTAAAAACATCAATAGTATTAGACTACGCAAAGAAGCGATGTACAGCAAAGGAGGCCCACAGAAAGTGGCTTCGCTGATAACAGAGAAAGCAGGAACCACAACATCTTCCCAGCCACGAACTCATTTGTGTAGTTTAAGGGACTACAGAAAATAGCTGCTCAAAGCATTAAGGAGCTCCGAAGTGACAGTTACATTAATCAGTTATGAATGTCAGTTATTCATTAGTAATATGATTCATATCAAATCTTGTTTAAGTGACGCGAATAATTTGTAATTTAAAAAAATAAAATTTTTTGAAATGTTTTTTGTAAAAAGATTTATTAAATGAAATCATCTATACAATTTTAATAGAGATTTTTATTCAACTAAAAAAACGAATAAAGCCATTAGCTTAACCCTCAGAGATCCACGAATAATACTTGATTAAAACAGTGAAGACTGTTCTCTAAATAAGTCTGGTTATAACAATAGCTTGAAAAGTTACATTAAAGATAAGAAACTTGAGCTTTCATTGGTATTTACTAATTTCTCAAGAAAAATTATAAGTATTTTTGATTATACTCGTTAAATTTTAAATACCTTTATCTTACAAGAAGCTTTTTTTTAGAAACTAATACCGTACTATTGACTTGAATGAATTTTTTAAGGCTATGCTGTACAATATCCTGAGGAATACAAACTGTGATACAATTTCTGTATTTTCTCATATTAACGACCTCGTTTTTATTTCTTAATAGTGTTATAAAACCCAAGCTTATTTAATAACTAAAATGTAATGTTAATAACATTTATACCTAAATGAATCATAATTACCATAACACTAATAATAATTATAGTTCTAGAAGTAGTTAAAGGAACCATTATAACCAGAGTTGTATTTATAATATTTGTAATACTGATAATTACAACAGAACAATGTTTGAAAAAATATGGTAGTATTATAATGCATGGTAAAAAATGTATGCGGAGTTGTACATACGTGAGTTTCAGTCAAGGCCCCGAAAAAAAAATTGCAAAAATTGCTAAAACAGGTCTTAAGCTTTAAAAAGAAATGACACAATAAAGAGTGTTGCACAAAATTAATAATTCCAAAGTAAAATACATTGAGTTTTAGGCAGGTCAGCTGTTTTTTTGTAAAATTTATTCCTACAATGTTTACAAGTTTCATTGTACTCTGAATTATGAATTTGTAAATGCTATAAATTAAATGTATTATCAGTGAATGCATATGAAAATGGAATATTATAGTTACGAACCACACGATAAGTACAAGAAACTGAGTTTCTATAGTCGTCAGCGCTCGTAGCAGAGTGGGTAAGGTACTGGACTCATATGCTGGAGGTCGAGGGTTCAAATCTCTCTATTGAAAAGTGTTTTTTTTTTGTTTTGTTTTTTTTTTTTTTTTTTTAAAGGAAGTGTGTAGAGAACAGTTGGTGAGGAGAGAGACTTAAGAGGAAGAGACTTCGGGTAAACCACTTCCGTTTAAAAAAAAAAAATCTGTCGGTTTCAAAATTCCAGCCCCCCGAGTACGCGACACAAAGAACTTCGTTCTAATAATTATATTTACCTTCAGTGATTCGAAATGTTAAAAAACTCATTATGCGCAACCAACAATGTTATGAGTCCTCAGGAGTCCTGCAATTTTGCATATTCCTTTCACTATGGGCTCTTGGATCACTTTTTTTACTCAAAGGCTTACACACAGCGAGTAGTGAGTATGAGATCTGACTTGTCCGTACCATGTAAGTTGACTCGACGCAAATGTCCATATATGTATAGCATTTGTCAGACATATACTGCAGTCTATACATGTAATAAGTAGTGCCATGTTGTAGCACTCACAAGGCAAGATGAATGAGAGGGGAAGAGAGAGAGAGAGAGGTGTCTACTATTAACTATTAGTACAGGTACTTAGCAAAATTGAGTAAATTGAGTTGAGTCTGCACAGCATCAAGCTACAGTTAAGTGCATAGAATCTGGAACCCAAACAGCCAAGCATACATAATTATACGTGGTAGCTTAATATAGTGCAATATTATAATTATCTATGCACTCCTTTCACTTGCTCCTTTGTCATCATAAATAATATTCAAAATCATAACTTAATATTAAGAAGCATGACTATTTATTTGTTCAATCAATTGCATACTTCTTCAGAATTAGAGATTTACAATTATAATCGAATAAAAATTTTTGTAAAAGTCTAACAAAAGAAAGACATCATTTTGTATACACAAATATTCTTAAATACAATAGTATTCCATGCACATGCCGAGACAACACATAATAAGGACATTAATGGTGCCTACATTCTCGTCCACATATTACACTTACTTAACTTAGTTGCAATAACAGTCATGTGTTATTAAAATTTAGTTGTAAAATAATCAGAAAAATGGAAAAAAAATCTTTCCTTAAAAGGTCATACAAGGATGACACAGACATGTAAGAAGTAAAAAGTAAGTTAATATTGGTAAACATACTCAATATATATGATAAAAAATAGTAACAATTCTGGGAGACTATCCCAAGGATGTAGAAGATAAATCTTGAGTTGTATATAAACAGCTTTTGCTAAATCCAAGATTTTTTGATTTTTTTGAAGTTTGAAAATGTACAACTGAAACCTATGGTTTAGTTTTTTATTTTATTTTTTATTAGATATGACAAATTTTTGTAAGAATTTTAAGTTTTTGGATATTAAATTATTAAATTATATTATCATCAAATAAAATTATAAAAATCATTTCAGAAAAATTCACATGTGTATTAGGCTGTCGATCTACAATCACTGTCCTCTCGAATTCAAAGCCCTGCAGACAGTGTGTAGAATGAGAATACAGGACTGACCTTGAGTCCCTGTCTTTTATTGAGCATTTGTGTTTTTTTTTTGTAAACACACGCATAAGTGTCTTTTACTTTAGCTCATGTCATACAGACCGTGCCTCTATGCGATCTTAAAGACAATGCCACTCATGCCTAACTTATTTATTAAGTCTTGTCTCAACTTGAAAATATGAATTAAAGTCAGAGAACATGTAAACAACACGTTTGGCGTATTAAGACAGAGCCTTACGGAGAGTTATCTCCATAGGTCAGAGATATAAAACGACAAAGAACACATTCTTGCTTTCGACTGACAGATTCGAGGAATGAGAAACGACTCGTGTATCGCGTTCCCAATATTAATAATGCATTTTTGAAGATTTTTCATGCAAGATTTATAAAAATCTTTTCTCTGTTTATTAGGAAAACTTTGTCTAGCTTTTCTGTATCTGTAAAACAAATTACACGTAATATACTTGTGATATAGAGCATGACTTTATTTAGCACATATCGTCAATATTTCGTTTTCATTCTGAAAACCTCTTTAGGCACTATAAAACAAATGTATAATCAAAACAAAAATGGTTCAAACGTTACAATAAGCAATAAAGGTTACATGTGCAGCTGACAAAATAACATGTCAAATAGAAAAAAGAGCGCTACTTAATATTTACATAACTTAAACAATAANAAGATTTAACCGAGCCACTCGATAAAAATAATGTCGTTTACCACATACCATGTGCGAATTGCAACTGCTGTTATATTGGTCAAACATCGAAAACTTTAAAATTATTAATGGGTAATATACTTGTGATATAGAGCATGACTTTATTTAGCACATATCGTCAATATTTCGTTTTCATTCTGAAAACCTCTTTAGGACACTATAAAAAATGTATAATTAAAACAAGAATGGTTTAAATGTTACGATAAGTAATAAAGGTTACATGTGCAGCTGCCAAAATAACATGTCAGATAGACAAAAGAGCGCTACTTAATATTTACATAACTAAAACAATAAATGAACAGCAATCAAGAAAACAAACTATTGCATAATATCAATAAAACATGAGTGCACATACGAAAATACAATTATAAGAGTTGAACACATAAATGCAAAAGGCTACAGACATCATGTCTTCTGGCATAGATCAACGAGACCATGTAGATCATTAAGCAACAGTTACAAGCATGGGATATGAATACATATGAGTGTCAAATGTGTAGAATCTATTATATATTATAAAAACATATGAAACGTGTAAAGATTTTGTAAAAACATATTAATGTTAAGGTTTTTTTTAGAATTTTGTGTCTTATGTCTAATAAAAACTTTGTATATAAATAGTTTAACTTGTTAGAATCTAATTGTCTATTGGTGGTGTTCTTATGTAAAGTGATAAACTTTTCTGTTTCTGTTTATAAAAAATGAAGAACAAGCATTATCAGCAGAAGTCTTACGAGCTGCAGTAATATTCTTTAAACGATAAGTATGCAAGTTTAAAAGCTTTGTCAATTCTAGAGAACACAATGGTTTTTCCAATTTTTTTAGTTGTGTGAAAAAAAAAAAGTATTCCACCTCAATCTGAGGGTTTTATTTAAATTCATTAGGCAAATAAAATTCATTATACGTGTTATGTAAATATTTAAGAAAAAAATTTAATCGTTGACTTCATATTTAACTGTTAACTGTATAAATGGATTAAGATTTTTGAAAAAGTTTAAAAGATAGTTCATTTAACTAGTCTTCATTACTCATGGGCAATCGTCAACATATCTTAAATACAGCAAAGTAGAATCATGGCAACCATACAGTATTAAGCTCTCGTAAAATTTCAATGTGACTTTTATGAACCAAGGTTAACATTAATCTTACATTAGAGTTCCGCAAGATTGCTTATATACTTAACCATAAAAAAAAGCTATTTGAATTAATGAAAAAGCCAGTATCATTCAAAAACTAAGTTCTGTCTGTACCTAACAGGCTGATAAAGTTGTTATGTTTTAGTGATATACATCTTTTGATTCAAGAGAAATAAAGATTTATATATAATGATACTATGTCAAAAGAAACAAGATAATAATTATCTGGAACTGCTAATTTTATAATTTTCTATCTAACTTCCAAAGAATTGCTTACAAAATATTAAGACTGGTTAAAAACTTGGAAGTTAAACAATGGGGAAATAAATTAAAAAGACCTTTAGTGTTGCCGGAATACCATCTTTATAAGCCTTAATGAGGCATTAGGCCCTAGACGAATGACTTCGATTTAAATTGGAAATATTCGGCTCTGGAATCAGTACTCCGTTGAACATGCCCTTGTTCGCTAAATCCATTGGCAAAGAGCTCCTTTGCTATCATTGTTTTTTTATTCTCTTTCTACGAAACATCAGTGGTACCTCCTTTGCCTGCCTTAGTAACTAAGAGTTCAGTGTGGTCTTTTAGAAAGTTCTTAGTGTAATTCATATTATTCATATTGTATTATCAAAAAAGGGAGTTCTATAATTTTTTACTATGTAACGTTGTACAATATTTAGACACGATTTGCTAATCTGCAAGTGAAAAATAAGATGAAAATCGAGTTCGAAGTTTTAGTCGTACCTTCTTATAATTAAAACAACAAAAAAATCTTATAATATTAAACATCCAATAACAGTTGATTACTAATTAAAGTTACGTCCAATGGTGGTACTGTCAAGTTTTGTATTTATTAAAAAACAAAACGACATTTTGACCGTTTGGACAATGTCCCGGCCCTTATCAGGTACAAAAATCTATGAGTAATAAAAATTCTTTACAATACAAATTTTGATAAATACACTAAACGCAAATTAATTAAGTGTATAATATACCTCTGACTCTCACGAACGGGATCTTACATCGTAATGTAGTCAGAGATTCAAGTTTTGTTGCTTTTATACCCTGCATATATACAAATTACACAATATATGCACACAATACAATCAAATAAGAATCACAAGCACTTCCTTGTAAGACATATATGAACAGATCATGTTTTCTTAATACCACAAATGAAAGGGGCCCTCAAACCTTCTGTATCTATCTTGTAAAAGGTTAAATAATAAATTAAATTCGATCTTTTCACTTGGAAAAGATGGAACCGAGCCACTCGATAAAAATAATGTCGTTTACCACATACCATGTGCGAATTGCAACTGCTGTTATATTGGTCAAACATCGAAAACTTTAAAATTATTAATGGCAGAACATATAAGTAGACATAGAGAAATAAAAGGGTACATTTGTACTATTACAACATAGGATTAAATTCACACATAACTTCAATTTTGACGAAATAAACATTTTTAATACATTTAATACATAAACAAAATTATTAAAAGCGCCTGTTTTCCCCAAGTGTTAAATATACATCATTTCAATAGAAATATTAATAAACAAGATACAAAAAAATTTTAAAGTTGTTACAAGTCTCTCATTAAGTCAATTAAGAAAATAGGCTAACTCGATGTACATGATTTGAGGGCCCCTTTCATTTGTGGTATTAGAAAAATATGATCTGTTTACGTATGTCTTACAAGGAAGTGCTTGCGATTCTTGTTTGATTGTATTGTGTGCGTATATTGTGTCATTTGTATATGTGCAGGGTATAAAAGCAATAAAACTTAAAACTCTGACTACATTACGATGTTACATCCCCTTCGTAAGAGTCAGAGGTATATTATACACTTAACTTAATTTGTGCTTATTGTATTGATCAAAATTTATATTGTAAAGAATTTTTATTACTCATAGATTTTTGTACCTGATGAGGGCCGGGACATTGTCCAAACGATCGAAATGTCGTTTTGTTTTTTAATAAATACAAAACTTGACAGTACCACCATTGGACGTTATTTAAAAAAAATGTTATATTTAATATAAAGCTGTTTAAATCGAATTTCAAATTTATCTTCTACATCCTAGGTATAGGATTTTCTACAATGATCACTGTCCCCTCTGATGTATATTTGGTATGTGCAACGATCTTAACTCACTTTTTACTTCTTACATATTTGTATCATCCTTGTATAACTTTTTGAGAAAAAATTTTTTTTAACTGTTCTAATTATTATACAACTGAATTTGAGGAATATGACTGTTATCATAACTTAGCTGAGTAAATGTAATATGTAGACAAAAATATAAGTACCATGAATGTTCTTACTACGTTGTATTCTGTGTTGTCTGTGTACCTTTATGATATATTATGATATTTCAAAATGTTTGCATACACAAAATAATGTTTTACTGTTGTTAAACTTCTACTAAAATTTTATTTCAATTGTCATTGTAGATCTTTAACTCTAACTCTGTTTTTCTAATTAGGAAAAATTTTAGTATTTAAAAACGATAACTTTAAAAATATAACATGTATACAACTAGTTTTTATGTTCTTGCTTGTGTTAATAAGGTTTTTCAAAAGTTACAAGTCTCAGCTAACAACTTTTTCATGTGTACGTTTAAACTATGCTAAAACAAAGTTTTCTCAGTAAATTTTGAATCTCCTTAAGTAAAGTTGTAAGATAGTCCTATAGATCTAGAAATCATTTTTTTTTTGATTCCGAAGAAAAGGATGTATTAAAAATTTTGATGGTCATGAATAAAATTATGTTATTAAACTTTTTGTTAAAAAAACATTCTTCATGATGACAGATTTTGACACCACATATAAAATACTGCTTTGCACGTTAAGTTTTCATTTATCTTGTATTTCCAATATCACTTAAAAAATCGTTTAACATTCAGAATATAATTTTGTTGTTAAAAATAATTGTTAAAACTTGCCAGTTGGGATGGGCAGCTTTGAACAGTGAGGAAGAGCTGAGATCAGCATAAGTTGCCGTTGAGAGTGTTAAATGGGATGTCAAGATTAAGCAACGGTTAGCACCCTGTGCTATGATAAGGCAGTGGTTCTGCTTAATTCCGATGACAATACTGTAGCTGGTACCAATGGTAGGTGGTTGGTCGATGATTTTGCAATGACTTGTTGTGTGAGTCAACACACTAAGACTTGGAGTAGTGTTAGACAACAATGTTATTCGTATATTATATGTAACACTCTTGCCACTGCTATGGTGTGGATTTTGTCAAGCGAGCGAAGATCTAGTATAGGCTTAGGACTGGGTGATCCAGGTCGATGATTTTGAGTCATGGTGCAGTCCCTCTGATATATAAAGAGCCGGTTTATTACTTGTGATGTTCTTCACAAACCTGTAATTGCCACCTTGTAAGCAGTAAGCCGTACTTTCAGGCATGAAGATTTAAATTTGAACTGTGCGCAATATTTAAAAATTAAATTTATGAAAAAGAATCAGAAATCATAAGTAGTAATTATTTTATTCGTTAATAATTTGTAAAATAATTTTTTTAATAGTAAAAACTTTTGCAGAATGTAATGGACTAAGTTTTTACTTGACAACGTAAATATGTTATTATGAAAGTAAGTTTTTACATATAGTTTCAATAGAGAGTAAGTAAAAAAGGTACTGGATTGCTGAAAAATGTATGTTTTAATTGACATAAGAAAATTTAGTCGTTAATATTAAAATTTGAAGTTAAAAGTCTCTTTTGATACTTATTTTTGCAATATTATTAAAAGTTTATCAAATTATCATGATAAAAATAAACTTCAACCTACGGATATAAAAAAACAGTAAAAAAAGTACAATTATTATAAATCCAGTATTCATGTTATTTTT
This sequence comes from Copidosoma floridanum, assembly GCF_000648655.2. The sequence continues at coordinate 1,107,038 of NW_019379490.1, read as the reverse complement.
TTTTTTTTTCTTACTTCAATAGTTTTTATGTCGAACTATTTTCACATATTAGAATAACGACATTTAGAGATTCTTACGTCAAGGTCAAGCAATATGCTTTTGCTTATCAGACTATAATAATTTTTAAAAGTATTATTCTACAGAACTGAGACTTCGACCTTCAGGTTAGTAAATAGTCATACGGAAAGCTTCATTTGATAGAAATTGTTTTCTGTAAAGAATCGAAAGTAATAATATAAGTTGCCTACATTCAATATAACTGAGATGATATCAAGCTTGTTTCTTTATTTTTTATTATTTATAACTTTTGCTTTGATACTGTACTTAAAAATGTTAGTTATTTATAAGCATGCACCTGTGCAAAGATCATCATCTCTTCTTAAATGATTCGTTAACGTAATAATAGAGTTAATTTTTAAATGTAGTTGGTGTAGAAAAATACATCCTTTTACATTATTATAAGATTCAATTGGAAAGTTAATGTAAATGTTGTCATCCGTTTTATCCACTCCCTTGTGAATAACGTAATCTATGATGTGGTAGATAACAGCTTTTCATGTTGTATTCTATAGAATTAAAATATTGAAAAAAAATAGTTATTGATTGTGGACCCTTTATATAACACTATTAATGGTAGAAGCGTTAAAAATTACGAAAATTGTAAAATATTTGTGTTTTTAATTTTTCCAGTACTTAAAAAGATCATAGTTTATATCTTTACAATCTAACAGTATTGATGAAAAATTCTTATCAATTTGTTGGCTCAGTCTATGTTCTGCGTCGTAAATACTTAGATACTTAATAAACTTTTTTACGATAAAATTTAAATTTAAGCTTTTTTACCACTAGAAGAAATTGACTTGCTTCTGACTTCTTGCTGAACACGCGCATCTTGTTACTATATAATATCAAAATTTATATGTGTTTGACTGAATAATAAAGTGATTTATGTATTTCATTTGAAGTTTGATAATCATTCATCTTACAACATTCCATAAAAATTCAGGTGTGATTCTCCATAATTTATAGTTTTTCCCTACAACTATGGTATTTTCTAGCTATGTTACACTTAATAGATTATCATCCACCAACAGACAACAATAACAATAAATTTTATGATACAAGGTGCAACTTGTATGTCATTTTATTCGAAACATGTTATTTGTTTTAGTACGCTGCATTCGTCTAGCCATCGCATAATAGACAGAGATATCTATGAATACTTCGACAGTGGTAACTGGCTTGTACAGCAATGTATCGAAAATCGAAATCAGTCAGAAGTTTTTTTTTTTATTTGTTTTTTATTCACGCCTGCTATAAAATTATTAAATTTTAGTCCATTTAAAACAAGTTTTTAGTTACGTTGGCTGACTGATTGTGAGGCATAATGGTGTAAGCGAGCAACTGCATACAAAAAACGATGTTCATTGGTAAGTAGTTCAGCAGTCTAGCTTCAGTTGTTGCAAAGCGTTAGGTCATTATTACTTTCCTCTATTATAGGTATTATATACCAGACAATTAACATTTAAGTATTTTTTTGTTGAATAAGTATCGAATACCGATAGACAACAAGTTAAAAAACGTTGTTTTTTAAAACAATGCACATAGAATTACTAAAGATTCCCATAGTTACTAACTTACAAGACAACTTGACACAACTTTAATAAGTTGTATGCTTTTAAATAGTGGTGCAGATAATAGAATGAACTTTGATAGTATCAATCTATATCTGTACTTTGCTAAAACTTAACTTAAGTTTAATATGGGCCTTAATAAAAAAGAGCACAATACTATAGAACCACCACAAAACCGATTTTTAAGAGTTTTGATGGCTTACTGATTAGCATGCTAATCTACTAGCTGGAGCTACTTGAAAGGTCATGGGTTTTCTCGTTTTTAATGAGATAAGTACCCGAGATGCAGAAAAATTACTTACTTAAATATTAATTCAACAGGTGATTTTTTCTGGTTATGCTTTATCCTTAGGGGCTTTTTTCTCGAAGAAGAGTCAACACCTGACCAGTTCATTGGGTAAGGTTACTGTTGGTTTGAAAAAATTTATTACAACGAGTTATATGGCTTGTTGGAAAAGATCCTTTCTATAAATAAATAGCAGCTGTGGTGTACTTAAGACAATTGCTACACTCTGTAAATAGTACACGGTAGAATGGATCACTGAACCATCTGAGGGAAACTTTGCAAGGGGTCTGCATTAAAGACTCACACACCATGTGGTAAGGGCAAAAAAAGTGAAAGAAAAAAGGTCTCTGATATACTAAAGGCCAAAAAATTCATAGAAATAAAATACCATAACATACCAAACTATATCATGACAAGTATTCAGCAGGCCTTTAATTAGTAAAATCTTGGCAGGCACATCACAGGCACTTCATGTCCACGTGTCAGAAACTGGGCTGGTACACAACAGGCATTTGGCTGTTACCTTAATAGTACTTCGTGGGGCTTGACTGGTACTTGGTAGGTACTTTATGGGACTTGACTGGCACTTAGTAGGTTATTAGCAGGTACTTGATGCATCCTTAACAGGCACTGGACAAGCAGTTAGTTAGTACTTTGTGAGGACCTCACTAGCTCTTGAGGGATTTAATGGGTACTAGGCTGGTTCTAGACAAGTATTTGGCAGGAACCTTATTGGTACTTAGTAGTATTTGATGGGCACTAGTCTCCTACTTAGCAGTCACCTGACAAAAAGTTGGTGAGACTTTAAAAGCACTTGGCTGGTACTTTTTAGAACCTCATAGGCACTTAAGGGCTTGGTGGGCATTTCATACGTACTTGACAGGAACTTGACGGGCACTTAGTGGATACTTGATGAGCACATGACGGGTACTTGGATAGCACTTGATAAGCAGTTGGAAGAACTTGACTAGCTTTTGGTAGGTGCTTTGTTGAATGGCTCAGTGGGAACCTTTTGGGACCTCATGAGCACTTGGTAAGATTTAACAGGTACTTGGCTGGTACTTGTTGGACACTTTACGAGCACTTGATGGGTACTAGACGGGTGCTTAAAAGCTATTAGGCAGGTTTTTAATGGGTACCTTACGGGCACGTGACAAGTGCTGGGTAAAACTTGATGAAGACTTGTCAAACACTTTGTGGGCACTGGGTAGTGCATCCTTGACTTGAGCTTCTACCTTGTACCCTCCAAGTACATGTCAAAAATCTGTGAAGTATCCAACAAGTGCCTTTCAATTACCTGTCAAATTTTTGTCCAGTGCCAGTCAAGTACCTGTCAAGTTTCTGTCATGTATCTGTCAATTAACTATCAAATACTCATCAAGTACCTGCTACGTACCTATCTAGTAAGTTCTAAGTTCCTATTTAGTATCCCCTAACTACCTGTCAATAATCCACCACACTTTTGTCATATAACAGGCGATTACTTATCAAGTACTTGCTAAGTGCCCACCAAATATTTGTAAAGTACCTGTCAGGTACCTACCAATCACCCACTAAGTGCCTACCATGTATACACTAAGTGCCCATCAAGTAACTGACAAGTGCCTGTCAAGTACTTGCTAAGCATCCATGCAGTACCTAAAAAGTACCGATCAAGTTCTTATCAATCGATCTTCAAGTACCAGCCAAGTGACCACTAAGTGCCCATCATTCATCCATCAATCGTTCCTCAAGTACCCGCAAAGTACCCACAATGTACCTGTTAAGTAGCCATTAAGTATTTTTATACAATTTTAAGTCTTTTTTTTATCCACGCCACTGACTATAAGCATAAAGCTTACTTAAGTTTTGTCCAATTGTTTTATAAGTAAATAATGACGAAAATCTTTAGTAGCTCTGATTTCATTATTATCAAACATTAGCGTTTTTGTATCGTGTTCATTAGTAGTAATCATTTGTTATTTAGAACAAAGTAATTATAATCTTAGTTAAATGGTTATGTGTTTCATTATTACATAATAAAGGTTTGACGCTCTGCAACAACATTAGCGCACCAACTCTTGGTCGCTAGAAACAAATTGCTGCACCACTTACCGATAAATAGCTCATTGCTATGCAGTTACATATTTATTTTAAATCACAGTTAGTGTCAGCACACGCTACTTATAACTTCTTTTAAACTGCCCTAAGTCCAACAATCTTATAATGGGCCTTAATTAAAAAGCAATCGTTAAAACAATTATTTTTTTAAGGATTCAGATTTCAGATATGTTGCTGTATACACCAGTTACCGTGGTCAAAGAACTTGCTGATTTCCATGCCTCTTATGAGATGGAAAGATTAGTATAGTATCTCAAAATATGTAAGAGGTGGGGAATAAAATGATACCAAAAAAGGCTTCTGTTATTAAATTTCACAATTTAGTGCATATTTCTTGATGATAGTCTATAAAATAAAACGCTGACGAAAAATGTAATAGTTGTAGCATGATGTAACGAGAATTGTGGTAAATACTGCCTATATAACTGCCTGATGTTGTTAAATGTACAATTAGTTTAATACAATAAGATATACGAATTTTTAATAAATAAAGTTACACACATATATAAATTTCTATATTCTACAGTAACAGTGTACTGGGGATCCACAGAGCCTGAAAATTTGAGGGAGGTTCAGCAGGGTACAATAATAGATAAAGATTATAAAAATTAAAAGAAAATTATAAATATAATCGAAGATATATTCCACTAGGGCGTGCTCATCAATGGCTAAGATCCCTAGCCTACCGTACTGAAAAGTTAAGGAGGTTCGAAAGTATCATTCAGATAAGTAAGGAACGGGGGGTCCCCGCTGATTACGCAGCTGGATCCCCTTCACCAGGCACCTCCTCTTGCACTCCACAAACTTAAAACTTTACGACTGTAACTCCTTATATTTTTGTAAAATGCCAAGAAAGGCTTGATTTTTTTTGTCGAGCATCTTTCTTCTGTACCAAGGTATCGATAAAAACTTTTTTTTTTTTTCCAACACATGTAGAAAATACCTTAATTTTAATCAAAAGGCAAACCTAACCTTACTATCTTACAAGAGACTGTGTTAAACTACCAATATTTCGTAATTTTTCTCTCAAAAATCTCCCATGGTAAAAAATTAAAAAAACTTTACGTGTACCTCTACTATGCTAAAATGTAAAATACATTTTTTGGCTAGTTTCTCCATTTTCAAGTTTTCTCCCCAGCCTCTTTCAAGTAGTGATTGAGAACAGAATAAGTTTGTTTGTTTTCCTTCTTTAAGTTTTTCTTTATACTTACCTTTTTTTATAAGCATTAAGTACAAATTTTATTTTTGTAGCAAAATCTTACTCGTGTCAAAGTATGCACAGTGCGCGTGATAAGTAAAAATCTTGTCAAAAATCTTTGTAAGTTGCGATAATAGATTGTAAAAACCTTTGTATCACATTTTGTATCTATCTCCTGACAGATAAATAATCTTTAAAGAGGAGAAAAAATAATAAGCTGAAAATTATTAAGTACAATTAACACCGTGAAACAGTTATTTGCCGTAAAAAGAACCGTTGCACTTTCTTAGAATATAATGTACATAATAAGATATTTATTAGAGCTGTAAGGATTCAATACTAATAAATTATAACTTTAAGACTTTTGTATCCGAATAACAAAGTGCTAGAGCATCATCTCTTTATTTATTAAAACAACAACAAATACTTAAATATTTTACTCACTTATTTAAATAGCTAAAAGATTTACGTAATAAATGCCAGGGTTGTTATAACAGTCTTATCTTTCACTCAATAATATATTGTTTCATCGATTCTTAAGCTGGTTATCTAATCTCAATAAATCTCCTGAGTCAGTTTTTTGATGCCTGAAATTGCTTACATTGAAAATTGCAGATTGGCTTGTTTTGCTTGCCTGTTGAATGCTGTTTTGTTTACTTAAGTTTATTATTCTTTCCTAGCTTTATTATTACTATCACTGTGGTCAGATTACCCTCCCTAGTAGCAGAAAACTCTGCTCCTGACAAATGCCAGTAAATAGGTAATTTAGTTTAAAAATGGCTGACTTAATATAATCTACTAGCAAGTGAGTCATTGTTCAAATAAATTTTAAAATATTTTCCAGAAAAATTTGTCAGAAAAATTTTTTGGCTGCATATATTAACGTTAGGTAGCCTTAAAAAGAATCAATGAGATCGATCGTGGTACGGTAAATATTGAGATTTATGACCGTTCAGAAAAAGACCAGTGATGATACTTTAAGTCAATGGCATTTAATATTTCCAGCAAGTTTGACTACCAAAATGTCTTAAGGTTATTCTTCTTAGCCTGTTTTGAATGCCCAAAGTCACTTGCCAACACCAAATAACTTTTAAAAAACGGCCATGATGCCCTTGAGCATTATAGCAAGTTATATTGTAGCCAGACGTCTCCTAGTGTTAGGCCAGGGACATAAATATTAACAACACCTTTGTTTTTATGGTACTTGGTCATTTTCACAAACTAGGTCAGAGAACAGTGTATTTCACCAGCCCCTTGCTAACTATCAGAGTGTCGTTGGTAGCTGAAACACTAAGTTGTACGATTTGAATCTGTATTACTCACGAACTGTCCGTGAATGACTATCGAAATAAGGGTCTGGTTTGGAAATACTAAAACAAGAATTATGAAATTTAATATTCAGTAGCTTCAATTTTACTCTGAATATCCCATACAGATCTTACTGAACTAAAGCCTTAGGCTCAAGTTATTACCACAAAACTTCAAGTTTGTTCATGGCTACTATGATATTAATTAAACATTTACCTGAAAGCTAGTACAGACACTTATATGAATGACGTTTGAACTCCTATTGTCTTATGAGCTTGCTTTATACTTATAATAAGTCTTGACGGATGGATAACTTTTAGTTAAAATATAACTTGTATCAACTCGGGATATAACAGGCACTTGCAACAGCTTTTAACTAACTCTTACTTACCGTTATCTTAATTGCAAGAAGAACAATCTTGAATACTATTTTGCTTTAAGGAGATGATTAATTTTAACATTTAAATAAATTTTTCTATATTGACAGTATAAAAAATTAGCCTTACTAGTTACTAGCGGCCCCCCGTCTTACCCCCCCGTCTTCGCCCGAGACTTACTAAATAAAACACCCTAGTGTGTTGACATGTAATGTAAAACGTTTTCAGTAAGAAATTTTACACATATTCCTGACACATCTCAGAACAAAAATTTTCTTATAGAAAACATATTTTTTTGGGATCCATATAGTTTATTTGATCAAATAATAAGGTGTAAAAATTGAAAAAATATAATTATGCCAAAACGTACCGTGCGTTCTTTATGCCACAAAATAATCAGTGGCCATTAGGACCCGTTGATTTACAGTTTCTCCCGTATAATTCACGAAAAGAGCTATTTTTTAAAGCTGTTAAGATTTTAAACTCCCAAAAACATATATTGAAAAAAATTTTTTTTCTCTTATCTCACAACTTTATTACTAGAGCAACAAAGTCCTGGGGCTTAATCTCTACATTTTTTATTGACACAAAAATACAAATATATTTCCTTTTATTAAAAAATTTTGATTTAGGTCTTTAAAGATTTAAGGCATTAGTGTAAGGGTACAATAAAAAGCTAATCTCTCACGTAATGGATTCTTTATTTGTCGATTTTGACGCTGCTGTTCCAATCTCAATAAATTTTATGCGTCAGTTTCTTGACGCCTCAAATTGGATTTATTAGATAGACTTGGAGTTTTTCTTCCAATTCACCCTCTTGCGACTTTTGGCATGCTTAAAGATTTTGTGACCCCTAAAGGCTGTTTTCTGTGAACTTTGTTAAGTTCTAATATGTTTGCAGGCAAGGTAGTTCAACGTCCAATGGCCCTAAAAAGACCGGTGAACTTATAAAGTAAACTCTTTCTTGACTTCAGTTAACAGCAATTGTGACTGCCTGGATACCTTAGGATAATCTTCTCTGGCCTGCTGTTGAAGCCCCAGACTGATGGGGAGAAAAATTACTAAGTCCGAAGCTTTGGAGCTAGTTGTTAAGATCTTTCCCAACGTCTCCGGGTATAACGTCAAAGACGTTGGTGTCTACAGCACTTTTTTTTTTGCAGATTCAGTTGTTTTGGTAATCTTGGATGGGGAGATTGGTTAGTGATACTTGCTCAGTGGAGACTGTCCCGTTGGCTCAAGTTTTTTTTTCTTCATAGCTGTTATAGATTTGCCCAGCGCAGACCTTGGAGAGGATCGGTGATTCCTGGTTGAATGCTTAGAGTCGAGAGGGTAATATATGATCGACGGTCACTGGGTTTTTCAGCCTTGCGAAGAACGACTCCACTTGTGACGTCTGCCAGTGGATGGCTGACTTGGTTTAATAGTGCTCGTCTTAAGTTAATATAGTCTTTTAGTCGATGAATCGCTTCCGGAAATAGTAGTAAAATTGTGTTTGTTGGCAAGGTAGCTTACACTTGGGTGGCCCTTAAAAAGAACCGATGAGATTTATGGTTAAGTAGGAAATGTCAATACTTATAATGGTCCTAAAAAGTGCCAGTGGGAAACATCCAACTATTCTTCATCATTATTCCTGATTGTGAAGAGCTGGCTACGGGTAGCTTGATTCTTACCCTGGAAGTCTCTATGTATGGAGACTGTGATGAAGGAAGGTACGCCACTGACCAAAGAATATCGACTTCGGGTCGTTCCCTGGATAACCAACCGCTTATTGTTAGACGGAAACATGTGGGTTAGCGCGTTGGGGATGCAATGACTCAGAAGGTAGCCGTTGTGGCTGCCCGTGCCCCTCAGCTGTTTTCCCTGGCTTACATTTGTAGCCAAAAATTCTCTCACTGCACCAGGTGGGATGGTGGGACTGCCACACAACTCTGAAGAGTTGGAGCAGATTGTGCTCTGGCTAGATCTTATGTCTCCTGGTATTATGCCAGAGACGTCGTCGTGTTGAGTGATTTGGTTTTGGATCGCACTCGTCGAGATTCAGGGTGAATGGAGATCTTTTCCCCCTTGGAGAAGATTGTCGTCCGTAACCGGGATATCCAGCTGCAAGACTATCATTTTTATTCTCTATGCAGCTGGTTGAACTGCCGAAAGACGATTACATCAGTTTTCGACACGCTCCGTTTTATCATAACCATACTTATTTAATTCTGTTTCAGGTAGCCTCGATTTTATGTCGACGCTACCTAGCGGATTCTACTGAACCAAAGTGAAAAGCTGGCTTATTTTTGCAAAACTTTGAGCTCATTTATTGCTATTGTTATTGGATTTTTTAACATAAAAACTATACTAAAACCATCTATGAAGTGTCATGAATTAATGTGCAAAATTTCAGCGAATTTGGTTCAGTAGTTCTCGCGGTTAGCGATTACAACGGTTTTAGTGACTTTGCATTATATATTAGTAAGATAAACATCGCTTTATCTAGTGACGTTAGTAATTATACTGATGAAAATGATAATATATTATAATATAAATAATAAAAATAATCGTAGTGAAAGTCATCATTATAATAGCACTAAAAACACTAATAGAGGTGATGATAAAAACGATGCTAATTTTAACATTTGTTTTGTTAAGTATAACAGTTATATTATTAAGTATAGTGATGATAATAATTATTCACAATAATCATAAAAATGATAATTATAATAAGGTAGTTGTGATAGTAATAAGAATAATTGGTATAAGAGTTCTTCTTATGACACTGTTGATAATGATAATATTGTTGATCCTGTCTTTTATTTTTATACGATGTATATAGCTTTTCAAGAAGGGATGGGTGGACATTTTTGTACAAAGTTGAGGTGCGTGGTTGGTGAGTGAGTTTTATTTTCACGCGTCGAGACCGTGAAATATATTGTATTTATGGTCATTTCGAATAAAAAAGGGGACAATATTTGGCTTTGTGATCTTTTCGCTAAGAATAACAATTGGGCTCTGGAGTAACATTGTAACTGTTATTGGAAGCAGAAATGTAAAGCGACCCAAGGTTTTAATGTTTACGAGAAGTGTATTGATGTAACATGTGAAATGGCAACGTTACAGAAAAAATGGCAAGTTTGAACGAGTAATAGTTTATTTTAAAATTCGATGTGTCGATCTAAAACATTTCATATTTTTTTTTTTTTTTTCAATTTAAACGACACGATCAGTGCCACGGTAAGTTTTACGGTAAGATATCATTAGGACACTAATACCAATCGATACTGTAATCATGAAAAACATGCTTACTGGGGAAATGAATTTTTCCAGAAGCATAAATATATGCAAAAAAATAAAAACCGTTTAGTAACATAAGTGCAACTTACGAAAGTTTTTTTAAGTGCGATCAGAGTATCGTAAAATTTTATGAGTAAAAGCAAAGATTATCGGATCGTAACTATACAAATTCTGACTCATAAATACGCCAAGGTAAGA
>NW_019379490.1:1086289-1096362 GCF_000648655.2 Copidosoma floridanum | reverse complement strand
TAACTTTAATTACCAAATTGAGAAAATAATAAAGATAAAAGCACTGATAAAAGCAATAGCGATAATAACAATGATGTGGAAATAATTGTTAACGTTTGAAAACGAAATTGACTTAGGTTAAATAAGTGAGACAATAACCTTTCAAGTAACAAAAAAATGTATTATAAGATCTTAATGAAAAAATTATAAAAGTGCTGGCGTTGAACTAGAAATGTATAGTACAATACGTGGTACAGAGCACTTTCAAAAAATAACCGTACGTTCTATTCTCTGGAACCGAGAGATCAAGTCTGTATCACTGGTCAGCTTCTCTAAGCAAAGACATTGATACTTTTTTTAGAGAGATAGAGAGAGACAGAAAAAGCATCTGCTAATTGCGCCAACAAAAGAGCCAAGCGTGCTTTTACACATATGTGCACTGACACAAACATATAGATAGCAGCATAAGTAAAAAGGTATTGTGACGCTTTCCCTTTTTTTTCAACAACACGTTGTATTAAATAAACAAAAGTTGTTTTGTATTCAATGTACAAAAGTTTATTGTTACACTTTCTCAAACTAATGCTATCACTTATACTATTAAATTAATCTTTGGGAAGACATTTGGTAAAATTGTCGGCCTGTTATGACTCGGGAGGCACATATTAGATCAAAATCTTGACATTCTAAAATTTTCGTTGTAAAAAGTGATAACGAATGTCCGTGTGTTTTGTTTGTTTATAATCATCGGAATTATTGGCTAGTTTAATCGTATTCTGATTATCAACAAACAAATTTGTTACAGATTTACATGGATGCTTGATGTAACTAATCAGTTGTCTAATTTCAATAGCTTTGTGTGTAGCCGTTGCGGCTGCGATATACTTGGACTCTGATGAGCTAAGTGTAACAAGGGCCGCGTTCACAGTAGTAAAATTTGTCAACATTGGTATATATAAATGCTTGATCAACTGACGATAGCTACAGAAGAGTCAATGACAAGCTTCGCTAAGCCTGATGTGTATATAGCACAACTATTATAGGTAAGAAGTAAGAGCAAAAGAAAAAGAGGAAAGGAGCGGAACAGAGAGATAGTGCATGAGGTAGCGACATATAAGGTGCCATTGACCATCACGTGTTTATCTTAATGATCCATATACCTCTGTATTATACGCTCAGTTGCAGTTTGCCATAAGCACAAGTGCTACTTTGAACTCAAAAGTATGTCATACATGTACATATATATACAAAAACCTATATCTAACTTACTAAGGCATGAAATTATTCCCGTGCGCATACCTTGTATTAAAATCAGATGCGTATACAACTTTATAGCTACTTAATCGTGTATTCCTTCAGATGATAAGAATTCTACAGAGCAGCGTTAGCAATCGAGCAGTCGGTGACTTGAGTTTGTCTTGTGACAGCTGCTGTCATGTAATTGACGATCGCGTCTGTAATTTTGAAACAGCTTGGCTGTTTTGTTGGTCTTAGTATTTCTAGTGGTCATAGTAAAATGACAGTAAGCAATTCGGCGTGTTAAGCGTACGACTACCGCCAAACGTCAATAGGTAAGGTCCCTGTAAGGTGGCAAAAGTTGGAACCTTACATAGGTGCAATCGACTATTTTAAGTCTCTGGAGCGAAAGAGACAGAGCTAATGGCGGTTAATACCCCGAATAGCAGAGGTTAAATTAGGAATGTAATGGTGTAGAGCTTCATCCAGAGGGTGCCAGGACAGGCCAGTCCCGATTTATGGATGTACCGGTGTATCCGCGAGTCTCCTTGCACGTGCGCGTGTGCGTGTATGTGTGCCATAGAGATATAATAAATAGAGCAGGGAAGCGAGACTGAGGCATGTCCACTGAAGCAGAGAGAGAAAAAAGGTTTTGGTACCTGTCTATCTCTCTCTCTAATTATGCTCTAATTGGTTGAGACTCACATCATGTATTTAAATCTCTGTAATGTAGCCAATCAGGGCAGAGCTTAGAGAGAGATGGACAGGTACCGCAATCTTTTCTCTCATTCTGCTCCAGTGGACAGTGCTACTTACATGAGACCCTATACCTTCCCTTATTATATCTCTATGGTGTGTGCGCGTGTGGTCTACGTGTGATTGTCCATTCGTTTAGTCTGTCGTTTGTCAGTGCTGTAAGTTTGCAACTATATGNCAACTTATGCGTTCGTGACTACTCAAGTGTGCTCAAGTACGTAAGAAAACCATTAAGGAGGTATTTTACCCTGGCATGTTAAGCAATGCGCCGCGCAATCAATGTATTAACAACAATATATAACCAATATTATAATAAGAAAAACGATGATTCGTAGATATATAAATAATGTTGCTGACGAATACTTATTCAATTATAATTTCAAAAAGACTGAGAAATACTCACCTTCAGACTCGACGTGTCCTTTTTTTTTTCAATTCCATAAGCATAACTTTTTACAAGATCAGTCATGTCCATTCTAAGTTCCAATTTCCTAATACCATCAACTACTCGTGTATAAGGAAGTAATGTCCGGAAAAAAGTGGTATCTTCATTATCGATAATTGCAATTAAAGTATGTTGCTGTTGATTTGTTGTTGAATTGGAGGAGCTGTCAGATGATTTACTTAAATGATTTAAAGTCTGATTATAAATAATGTTCTTGTAAGTATTACGTTCAGTGACGTAACTTTCTTCTTCTCCTTTAGACTCCCAGTCATATTTCTCATTATTAATACCAGTACCATAAGTAGCAGAACTGCAATTGCCTGATGATGTTGCAGGTTGCACAGCTGTCCGCAAAAACTCCATTTGCATAAAAAATGGCCATTTCGAAGCGTTTTTTACACCACCCGAAACACCAGAAGAAGAAGAAAAATTGCGTACTTCTTTGGCAAATTGCCCTCTTAAAATTTTCCACTTGTTTTTGCAAGTGGTTTTTGAAAATATCGAAGGAAAATAATTATATTCAAAAGTTATATAAATCAGATAATTATTAGTATACATAAAAAATGGTGTTACTCTGCATGCAAACGTTTTCAAACAAAACACCTCTAAATTAAATTTTATTACAGCATAGGATTTTTTAATAATAACCGTTTCCTGGTTTGATTTACTATTTTAAGTATTCGTTCCAAATTTTATAACAACCCCATTAAATTTCATATCACATCGACAGAATCAGCCTTCAAATAAGAAAGGATCCAAGATATCAAAATTTTTTCATGACCAATCTTCATTCTGGCCTTCGAAGCTATCAAAGTTACAGAAATTAATATTTTTCAATAAAGAAAGTGAATTTTGGCCTTCAAAGCCATCAGAGATCCAGAAATCATTTTTTTGTATAAAATAACATAACTCTGAGCTTGAAAGTCTTTAAAAAACTTAAAATTTAAAAAACCAATGTATTTTAAATAATAAACTCAATCTTGGCCTTGCAAGTTTTTGAAGATCCAGTAATCCAGTAAGTTAAAATTTTTTAATCACAAATTTTCATGAATAAAATCTACAAAATTATTTGCAGAAACTTTGCAAGAAAAGTTGCTTTAAATCAGATGTTTTTTAAGTTATATTTTAATTATTTGGTGTTATTATATGTATAATAAGATAAAAACAAAGGCCTCCAAGTACTTTTAAGTAGTCAGAAAAGAAAAATTTTTTTTACTTGGAACTTTTCAAAAGTTCGTAAGCAATTTTTAAATCTTCTTTTTTTGGTTAAGTTTAGTTGAAATAAGTTAATTGGCGTCCGCTAAAAATACATACAGCCATGTCCCTTTTTTGGTGTTTTTATGCGGGTAATAACGCAACCTTTAGACTAAGATACCTAAAAAAATATTTGGATTAATTTTGCTTTAAAATTTGCGCACAATTTACAGCTATAACATCTCTTTGTAAAGGTATTTTTCTGGCTATTTTTATACATTAATGTAGTTACATTATATGCAAGTATAGTTATAATTATGGGTATAAATAAAAATAACTTCAAAGGTAATAATTTTTTAATAGCTATTCATTGTGGTTAATAAAGTATTTTGTGAATTCTTCTCTAATCGTACGTGGACATTTTTCTGACTCACAATTGTTATTATTGTTACTAACTGTACCTACAGCTTAACGAAGATCCTGTTGGGGACAATGAGGTACTGTAGCCATGTCCTTTATCACATTGTGTAACAAACATGCACAATTCACTATGTCTATAACAACTTTTGGTGTTTGTTCAATGGTACTATGAAATATTTTAAACTGTTTTGCCAGTTGTCCAAATGTACACTCAATGACAACTCGAGCAGATGACAGTTTTTAATTAAATATACGTTCATCCGTTGTCAAATGTCAACCTCCGTAAGGTTTCAGCACATTGTTCATGAGGTAATAAGCTCCATTCGCAATAAAAACCAATGGAGAAGTTTTACACGACTGAGGCAGCTTCATATGTCCAGGTAAATCAAGAGTCTTATTACAAATCATTTTAAAAAGACCAGAAGAATGAAAGGTATTACTATCGTGCTGTTTTCCATGGGCACCAACATCGATCATAATAAATCTTTATTCGGCGTCAACAACAGCTTGTAACACGATAGAGTAAAACTTTTTGAAATTGTAAAAATGGGAACCAGAGTTCGCTGGACACTTTATACGAATGTGCTTTGCATCTAAAGCTTCCAAGCAGTGCGGAAAACCTCTTATTTTGGAAAATTAAAGTGCGATTTTCATGAAATCGGTTTAAGTGGGGATTGGCATATTAATCGGATAAAGAGTATTCCAAATAACTGTTGTAGTACTCTTAACGATATTACATATTGTTGAAACTCCTATCCGAAATGAGAAGAAAAGAGTCTTATATGAAGCTCCAGTTATGAGAAATCTAGAAGAAAAAATTNTTGGATATAACAAACAGTTTTTAAAGGTTAAATAATTAAAAAATAAAATTTGCTACTATCTTCAATGGTATTCCACATGCTACAATGATTAGTCAATATTAATTTAGAGTACTTTAATTATTTAACTGAAATATATTTAAAGATATAAATAATTATTCACAATTACACACATACTAAAATATTTGACAGTGTGCACAAAAAACTGAAATATCACATGTTAACTTAATAAATTTTTATGATTACACTGGCTGCTTGTGAAATATTTAAGTAAGCATTTATGTGGTTGACAAAAAGCACTTGCACTTGCTAGAATATGCCATCCGATAGTCAAGTCATGTTACCTACGTCATGTTTGCTCAATACTAGCACATTGATTTGAAAAAATTGATTTTCCATAGAATCCCTTATCACTTATATAACAAACATGAATCATAATAATTCTTATAAAGCTATTGTTGAATTCTAGAAAGATAAAATGTATGCACTAACCTTGACTGGCTAACATAGGTTAGATTGTGACATTTAAAAAAAAAAGACATTTCAAATTTACAAAATATATAAAAACGCACAAGTACGAAGCCGCAAAAGAAAAATAAATAGCAGAATTTTACTTATCTTTACAAAATTAAGGTTATACTTACTGTTTGTGTTGAGTTTTCGTGCAATCTCGTCCCACAATTAACCCAAAATAACGTTATTTTTGTAATGAACGTGATTATCGTCCCATAGTGCGGGTCTTATTTGGATCTAAATAATTAACTACTCCTCCCAGGTACCATTCATATTTTCTGGTGGATCCGAGTTACTTCCGCTAACCAGTCCACACCTGAGGCTTCGCCCGTAATTTATTACTTGTCTTGGACACTCGAGGGTCAAAGTACTAATCACTACTACGCCGGCTCACGCAAGAACTGTTGCAATAACGTGAGTTTACACGCGGTCAAAACAAAGCAAACGAAAGTTTCCGCGGGCAGCCAAAGTCAAGCGAGGTTACGTGCGATCAGTCAAAATTCACGTATTACCGCGCCGGTAGTAAGTTTAGCGACAACAACTGCACAAACGTGCACGAGGCTGCTTGCGTGCAGTGGAGGGGCAACTTATGCGTTCGTGACTACTCGAGTGCACTCGAGTGCGCTCAAGTACATAAGAAAACCATCGAGGAGGTATTTTACTCTGGCATGTTAAGCAATGCGCCACGCAATCTTTTTAGTGATTTGTGCGTTCTATAGAGTTGTTGACTAAGTTGGAGCATAAAACATAATGCGTGACATAAAGAATATAGTCCAATAGATTCGGTCAGCTCTAGCCTCTTTCAGTTTTGTTAGGTCTGGCTCTGATCTGGATGGTAATACCAACGAATACAAAAGTCTTTGCTGGAATCCAGTTCTGTAATTGCGTAGCAGAATACGGAGCAATTATGCGACTTTCAGCGACTTAGTTCTTGTCTTGTGCTACTTCACATTTTATGTTACTATTGATTAGTAATATTTCAAGCAGTTTTATTGGCTGCACGGGCATATTCTCAAAATCAACTGTAAATCGTAAATACATGTCAGTCAACGCATTAATATTAACAATAAAATTAATTAAGTACTTATAATATATGTAAAGTGTTATTGTAAGGATTATGATAACCTATGTTTAAAGTTTTCAGAGAGTGCTGGAAACTTCAAGAAACTTTGCTTGTAATATTAGTACGTTTACTTGCACGTATTAACGATATATAAATCATAATAACAGCCCATGCAGCCAATACAATTGCATATCATACAAATGTTTTTAAACAAAACACCTCTAAATACAATTTTATTATAGCATGGGATTTTTTAATTATAATCGTTTCCTGGTTTGTTTTACTATTTTAAGTATTTGTTTCAAAATTTATAACAACCCCATTAAATTTTATATTACATCGACGAAATTAGCCTTCAAATAAGAAAGAATCCAAAATATCACAATTTTTTTATGACCAATCTCCATTCTGGCCTTCAAAGCCATCAAAAATCCAAAAATCAATGTTATTTAATTAAGAAAGTGAATCCTGGCCTTCGAAGACATCAAAGATCCAAAAATCAATATTATTCAATTAAAAAAGTAAATCCTGGCCTTTGAAGCCATAAAAAATGAAGAAATTGATATTTTTTGATCAAAAAACTATATCCTGGCCTTCGAAGCCATCAAAGATCTAAAAATCAATATTATTCAATTAAAAAAGTAAATCCTGGCCTTCAAAGCAATTAAAAATCAAAAATTTATTTATATATATAATGTTACTACATTAATGTATAAAAATAGCTAGAAAAATACCTTTACAAATAGAAGTTGAAGCTCTAAATTGTGCGCAAATTTTGAAGCAAAATTGATCCAAAAATTTTTTTAGGTATCTTAGTCCAAAGGTGGCGTTATTACCCGCATAATAACACNGGAAGTATAGTGAGGTAACAGGAGTAATTAACTTAGATGATGACGTAGAAATCATTGATCTGGATATGGAAGAAGCACAGGCAGTTCCTCCAAAGAAATATAAAACAGAAAATCGAAAACGTCACTCTTCTTAGATTTTTGTAGATTCAGTCCCACGTCCCACTATCATTTTAAAATTTGCTAGATTTCGTTTAACAAATTTATAAATGAATGCAGCAAACATTCATATACATTGAAATGTATATAAATAACAATTTTAACATTTTTTATTCAATACTTATAACCATTTAAAAAAAAAAGTAAGCACATAAGCTGTATTTATTTAACAATCTGGGTAACGACCTTTTATGTTGGGTTCCTGTAATATTTGAATAGCGAGTTACATTCCTTTTTTTGTGTTTTTTTTTAACTTAAGATGGCTTGGCCAATCTTTTTAATACTATGTTGAAAGTTGTCTGCAAGCATAATTTAAGAAAAATATTGAATGATAAACATAATAACATATTACAAAAAAAAATTCTTTCCAATTACATTTACTTCATTTTATAACAGTATAAGTAGGTGTAGTCTTGACCATCTGATGGCATATTCTAGCAAGTGCTAGTGCTTTTTGTTAACCACAAAAATGCTTACTTAAATATTTTACAAGCAGCAAGTGTAATCATAGAAATTTATCCAGTTAACGTGTGATATTTCAGTTTTTTGTGCACACCGTCAAATATTTCAATATGTGTGTAATTGTAAATAATTATTTACATCTTTACATATATTTCAGTTAAATAATTAAATTACTTTAATTTAATATTGACTAATTATTGTAGTATGTGAAATACCCACAAAAATTCACTGTAGGCAATATAAGCAATGGATCCACCTGTATATCTTACACCAGCGTTGGTTTTCAGTCCTTGTGTTTTGGTCCCGAGTGCTTGCCAGCGCCAACCCCGGGGCCAACTAGAAGCAATCAACCATTGGCGAGTCTGATTGATTGCCGGCAAGCGCTCGGGACCAAAACACAAGGACTGAAAACCAACGCTGTTTTACACCGTGCCTTCAACTTAGCTTTTGTCTTCTGCTACTGTGTATTTAATTTAATTTTTGATTATTGATGAAATTTAAATATGCTATTGTATTGGCTGCATGGGCTGTTATTATGATTTATATATCGTTAATACGTGCAAATAAACGTACTTATATTACAAGCAAAGTTTCTTGAAGTTTCCAGCACTCTCTGAAAACTTTCAACATAGGTTATCATAATCCTTACAATAATACTTTACACGTATTATAAGTACTTAATTAATTTTATTGTTAATATTAATGCGTTGACTGACATGTATTTACGATTTACAGTTGATTTTGAGAATATGCCCGTGCGGCCAATAAAACTGCTTGAAATATTACTAATCAATAGTAACATAAAATGTGAAGTAGCACAAGACAAGAACTAAGTCGCTGAAAGTCGCATAATTGCTCCGTATTCTGCTACGCAATTACAGAACTGGATTCCAGCAAAGACTTTTGTATTCGTTGGTATTACCATCCAGATCAGAGCCAGACCTAACAAAACTGAAAGAGGCTAGAGCTGACCGAATCTATTGGACTATATTCTTTATGTCACGCATTATGTTTTATGCTCCAACTTAGTCAACAACTCTATAGAACGCACAAATCACTAAAAAGATTGCGTGGCGCATTGCTTAACATGCCAGAGTAAAATACCTCCTCGATGGTTTTCTTATGTACTTGAGCGCACTCGAGTGCACTCGAGTAGTCACGAACGCATAAGTTGCCCCTCCACTGCACGCAAGCAGCCTCGTGCACGTTTGTGCAGTTGTTGTCGCTAAACTTACTACCGGCGCGGTAATACGTGAATTTTGACTGATCGCACGTAACCTCGCTTGACTTTGGCTGCCCGCGGAAACTTTCGTTTGCTTTGTTTTGACCGCGTGTAAACTCACGTTATTGCAACAGTTCTTGCGTGAGCCGGCGTAGTAGTGATTAGTACTTTGACCCTCGAGTGTCCAAGACAAGTAATAAATTACGGGCGAAGCCTCAGGTGTGGACTGGTTAGCGGAAGTAACTCGGATCCACCAGAAAATATGAATGGTACCTGGGAGGAGTAGTTAATTATTTAGATCCAAATAAGACCCGCACTATGGGACGATAATCACGTTCATTACAAAAATAACGTTATTTTGGGTTAA
Source organism: Copidosoma floridanum (assembly GCF_000648655.2). The sequence continues at coordinate 1,086,880 of NW_019379490.1, read as the reverse complement.
TTGTGGGACGAGATTGCACGAAAACTCAACACAAACAGTAAGTATAACCTTAATTTTGTAAAGATAAGTAAAATTCTGCTATTTATTTTTCTTTTGCGGCTTCGTACTTGTGCGTTTTTATATATTTTGTAAATTTGAAATGTCTTTTTTTTTTAAATGTCACAATCTAACCTATGTTAGCCAGTCAAGGTTAGTGCATACATTTTATCTTTCTAGAATTCAACAATAGCTTTATAAGAATTATTATGATTCATGTTTGTTATATAAGTGATAAGGGATTCTATGGAAAATCAATTTTTTCAAATCAATGTGCTAGTATTGAGCAAACATGACGTAGGTAACATGACTTGACTATCGGATGGCATATTCTAGCAAGTGCAAGTGCTTTTTGTCAACCACATAAATGCTTACTTAAATATTTCACAAGCAGCCAGTGTAATCATAAAAATTTATTAAGTTAACATGTGATATTTCAGTTTTTTGTGCACACTGTCAAATATTTTAGTATGTGTGTAATTGTGAATAATTATTTATATCTTTAAATATATTTCAGTTAAATAATTAAAGTACTCTAAATTAATATTGACTAAT
>NW_019379490.1:1050939-1081984 GCF_000648655.2 Copidosoma floridanum | reverse complement strand
TTGGATATAACAAACAGTTTTTAAAGGTTAAATAATTAAAAAATAAAATTTGCTACTATCTTCAATGGTATTCCACATGCTACAATGATTAGTCAATATTAATTTAGAGTACTTTAATTATTTAACTGAAATATATTTAAAGATATAAATAATTATTCACAATTACACACATACTAAAATATTTGACAGTGTGCACAAAAAACTGAAATATCACATGTTAACTTAATAAATTTTTATGATTACACTGGCTGCTTGTGAAATATTTAAGTAAGCATTTATGTGGTTGACAAAAAGCACTTGCACTTGCTAGAATATGCCATCCGATAGTCAAGTCATGTTACCTACGTCATGTTTGCTCAATACTAGCACATTGATTTGAAAAAATTGATTTTCCATAGAATCCCTTATCACTTATATAACAAACATGAATCATAATAATTCTTATAAAGCTATTGTTGAATTCTAGAAAGATAAAATGTATGCACTAACCTTGACTGGCTAACATAGGTTAGATTGTGACATTTAAAAAAAAAAGACATTTCAAATTTACAAAATATATTAAAACGCACAAGTACAAAGCAGCAAAAGAAAAATCAATAGCAGAATTTTACTTATCTTTACAAAATCAAGGTTATACTTACTGTTTTTGTTGAGTTTTCATGCAATCTTGTCCCACAATCTACCCAAAGTAACGTTATTCTTGTGATGAACGTGATTATCGTCCCATAGTGCGGGTTTTATTTGGATCTGATTAATCAACTGCTCCTCCCAGGTACCATCCATATTTTCTGGTGGATCCGAGTTACTTTCGCGAGCCGGTCCACCGCTGAGGCTTTGCCCATAATTTATTATTTGTCTTGGACACTCGAGGGTCAAAGTACTAATCACTACTACGCTGGCTCACGCAAGAACTGTTGCAATAACGTGAGTTTACACGCGGTCAAAACAAAGCAAACAAAAGTTTTCGCGGGCAGCCAAAGTCAAGCAAGGTTACGTGCGATCAGTCGAAATTCACGTATTACCGCGCCGGTAGTGAGTTTAGCGACAGCAACTGCACAAACGTGCACGAGGCTACTTGCGTGCAGTGGAGAGGCAACTTATGCGTTCGTGACTACTCAAGTGTGCTCAAGTACGTAAGAAAACCATTAAGGAGGTATTTTACCCTGGCATGTTAAGCAATGCGCCGCGCAATCTTTCTAGTGACTTTTGCGTTCTAGAGAGTTGTTGACTAACTTGGAGCATAAAACACAATACGTGACATAAAGAATATAGTCCAATAGATTTGGTTTGCTCTAGCCTCTTTCAGTTTCGTTAGGTCTGGCTCAGATCTAAATGGTAATACCGATGAATACAAATGTCTTTGCTGGAATCCAGTTCTGTTATTGCGCAGTGGAATACGGAACAATCATGCGACTTTCTGCGACTTAGTTCTTGTCTTGTGCTACTTCACATGTTATGTTACTATTGATTAGTAATATTTCAAGCAGTTTCATTGGCTGCGTGGGCATATTCTTAGAATCAACTGTAAATCGTAAATACATGTCAGTCAACGTATTAATACTAACAATAAAATTAATTGAGTACTTATAATACATGTAAAGTATTATTGTAAGGATGATTATAACCTATGTTAAACGTTTTCAGAGAGTGCTGAAAACTTCAAGAAACTTTGCTTGTAATATTAGTACGTTGACTTGCACGTATTAACGATATATAAATCATAATAACAGCCCATGCAGCCAATACAATTGCATATTTGAATTTCATCAATAATCAATAATAAAATTAAATATACAGTAGCAGAAGACAAGAACTAAGTTGGAGGCACGGTGTAAGACAGCGTTGGTTTTTAGTCCTTGTGTTTTGGTCCTGAGCGCTTGCCAGCAATCAATCAGACTCGCCAATGGTTGATTGCTTCTAGTTGGCCCCGGGGATGGCGCTGGCAAGCGTTCGGGACCAAAACACAAGGACTGAAAACCAACGCTGGTGTAAGATATACAGGTGGATCCATTGCCTATATTGCCTACAGTAAGTTTTTGTGAGCATTATGTGTCACTTCCACTTTCTCACACTAGGTGTCGCATAGGAAATGAACACCGAGCAGACGTAGTAGTGAAACTATATATGGTGGTATCTGCTAACACAAGTAATATAACTATATGCAGTATTCGACTCTTATTCGCCATCTGCTAAAACTTGAATGAAACAGCATAAATATTTCACAAAAATTATGCGTACATGGGACCACCTGTACATCTTACACCGTGGTTGGAGAGAAGTGCACAGCGTTGTTCTGGCAAAGGAACTTTACAATTATAGTCTATGGCAATCACCATGATATATTGAAATTAGTTTAAGGGCATGAAACCAGCGCCACAAGCGGATTTTACTACAAACGTCGTTCCTGTACTTGCATCATACTAAGGGCCATAGACTACGAGCATAGTTGATTCGCCAGAATAAAGCTGAAAATGCAATATTTTCAGTAAGTTGTGGAATTGCTAGTAGAATTGTGCAGTAGTATTTTTTGGCTTTTTAGTCCAAAACTAGCAGAGCCAATTCAAACTGCTTGAAGATAAATAATTGGGGCATAAACAAATTTAATCGATTTCAAAAGAGGAGCTATTCTGCTGGGGCTGAATTGAGTACTTCGATAGACGCAATAGAGTTTTAAATTGATGGTCATTCAACCTATGTGGGAACACAGTGGGGGACGTTTGTAACATTTCCGTCACATTTTAGCAATTATCTGTGTAAGCTTTACTATCGTGTTTATACATGAGTGTATAATCATCATACACATATAGTTGCAAACTTACAGCACTGACAAACGACAGACTAAACGAATGGACAATCACACGTAGACCACACGCGCACACACCATAGAGATATAATAAGGGAAGGTATAGGGTCTTATGTGAGTAGCACTGTCCACTGGAGCAGAATGAGAGAAAAGATTGCGGTACCTGTCCATCTCTCTCTAAGCTCTGCCCTGATTGGCTACATTACAGAGATTTAAATACATGATGTGAGTCTCAACCAATTAGAGCATAATTAGAGAGAGAGATAGACAGGTACCAAAACCTTTTTTCTCTCTCTGCTTCAGTGGACATGCCTCAGTCTCGCTTCCCTGCTCTATTTATTATATCTCTATGGCACACATACACGCGCACGCGCACGTGCAAGGAGACTCGCGGATACACCGGTACATCCATAAATCGGGACTGGCCTGTCCTGGCACCCTCTGGATGAAGCTTTACACCATTACATTTCTAATTTAACCTCTGCTATTCGGGGTATTAACCGCTATTAGCTCTGTTTCTTTCGCTCCAGAGGCTTAGAATAGTCGATTGCACCTATGTAAGGTTCCAACTTTTGCCACCTTACAGGGACCTTACCCACGCATCGTTGTATACGCATCTGATTTTAATACAAGGTATGCGCACAGGAATAATTTCATGCCTTAGTAAGTTAGGTATAGGTTTATGTATATATATGTACATGTATGACATACTTTTGAGTTCAAAGTAGCACTTGTGCTCATGGCAAACTGCAACTGAGCGTATAATACAGAGGTATATGGATCATTAAGATAAACACGTGATGGTCAATGGCACCTTATATGTCGCTACCTCATGCACTATCTCTCTGTTTCGCTCCTTTCCTCTTTTTCTTTTGCTCTTACTTTTTACCTATAATAGTTCTGCTATATACACACCAGGCTAATCGAAGCTTGTCATTGACTCTTTTGTAGCTATCGTCAGTTGATCAAGCATCCATATATACCAATGTTGACAAATTTTACCACTGTGAACGCGGTCCTGTTTTCGTCAGCGAAAATACCATGTGATCTTCTGTTATGCCGTAATAACTACATATTTGGAGACAAAAATTTAAAATTAACTGCTTGCTAATGAACTAAGTAATGCTTATTTTAGAACTTGATGTATTGATCGTGGCAAATGCTCCGTCAGGACTCGATACAATGGCCAAATACATTAGATGTCTTACTGTCTTTGCGACATGAAACATCATACAAACACTCGTCATAATTTTCAACAGGACAAAGAGTACAATTCTGATCTGTAGACACACACTTAGTACTTGCGTCTTTTATTTTAAGCTCCTTAACTATTTGTTTTACATACATGCTTTTGGAAATATACAAACTTTTTGATAGCCTATCCCTACATATCTGCAAGCCAACAAAGTGACTACCACTACCGGCAGTAGTTTCAAATTTGTCCAACAAAATATCAGTCAACATGTTAACAATTGTGATGGATTTACTTGTCAGTAAATCGTTGTCAACAAAAAGTACTAGATTAATTAATTTGCCGTTTAGTCTACGTATGAGGACACATTTATCAGCGTTACCCCAAACAATGTTGAACTTTGATACAAATCCTATAAATTGATGGTTCCAGCACTTTGATGCTTGCTTTAAACTATATAACGATTTACTCAAGTGTCACTAAATTTTATTACACCCACTAACACTTTCACTAACACAACTTGCTTCAGTGTTGAGTCCAGTGAGTGTTGGGCTAGGTGTGACGCCTTTGGGCAGCTCTATTTAAATCTCATCTGCAAAATCCCCATACTGGAAGGCGTATGTCAAAAGTTGTAACCTAAAAATCCCTTTCTGTAGCTGTTGCCAGCAGCGCTCGGAGAGATTCGTATCACATAACCAGGGAAAATGTTTCAGTGTGGTCTACTCTTTTTTTTTGGAGAAATACCTTGGCACACAGTCCAGCCTTAAACTGACACAAATTTTCATAAATATTTTTGATTACTTGGAATCTCTACTCGCTTTTGATGAGAACTTTTCCTCAAATTTTTGGAACTAGCATCCACGTCTGGCTACGTTGGTAAGCATTTCGTTCCTCCTTGATTTCCTTGGATGAGTCATCTACGTTTTGTCTATTCACGGCTTCGACATAAGTGTCAGGCACGCAAATCTTAGCTACATTACCCTCGTACTTCTTGGGAGGTTGATTGTTGAGCAGTCCATCAACTAAGGCTTTAGCGAAGGAGCTTGCTGAACAGTCTACACTACATCTTGTTTATTGTGTTCATGATAGCCAAGTGGCTACATGTACTTCTCGTCCTTGTCTTCCAGCTGTACGTTGTCCAAAGAAGCTTGCTTGCTTCTGTCTGCTGGAGACAGCTCAGCGAGGTCCTCACTCATAATTAAGAGCTCGTCACACTTGTATGTCTATAATTGTTTTGCTGAATACTTTTGAAAGAAAACGATGTCTTTTGACACCGTTATTTTTTTGGTGGCATCGCCGTAAGCTCTGAAGTTCCTGAAGTCATTTTTATAACCAACGAGCACCACTTTTTAAGTACTTAAGTCAAATTTCGTAGTTTAAGCTTTAAAAAGATTTATAAATCCTTTAGCTCCAAGCACCTTTACGTGTTGGAAATTAGACTTCAGGCCGGTCCACGCTTCGTATACCATTACGCTACAAAAGTCACTAACGTTCATCATAGGGTTAAGCAAGTAGACAGCTGTACTTATAGCTTCTGCCCAGAAAGAGTGCGGTAGGCCTGATGCGAGTAGCATGGTCCTTGAACACTTGATGACTATGCGATTGCTTCTTTCTGCCTTGCCACCCTACTTGAGCGTATTATAAGTAGTGGACAGTTTAAAATTTATTCCTCGCTTTTTTATGTGTTTCAGCATGTAAGCATCGATAAATTTATGATTTTTATCACAACAAAAAAAACTGATTAGACGACTGAGCTGGTTTTCCACTATTCTCATGTATTCTTTAAATTTCTTGAATACATCTCCTTTGTGACTAATGAAGAAAACATGGCAATATCCCGTAGTGTCATCAATATATGTGACAAAATGGCAACTGCTACCTAATGACGTTTGGCTCATAGACCCACATACATCAATGTATGTGAGTTCACCGGGCTGGTTTTTCTCTTCGTCTCAGTACTTGCTTTTGCAAATGACAGTCTATGTGCTTTTCTGATCTGACACGACTCAGAGAACAAACTTGTAGTGTCACTATGTTTAACTATAAACACCTATTCAAGCTCGATCAGCTGTTTAAGTGATCATGCATTGAGATGGCTAAGTCGCTCATGCCAGCACGCCAAATTTGTTGCTGCTGCATTCCATTAGGCTCTTGCAGGTTCCTTGATAACTTCGACCAGCATTTTATAGATGTTTTTGTCCTGTTTTACACTGACTGCACACATCTTGTCTTGGGCGTATGTACGCCAGGCTCTTTACTCGAACAGCACGATAAGAACTTTTAGCGAGCAAGCTTCAACAAAAAAAAGATTTTTTATAATTCTGGAAACGTGTAGAACGTTTTTGATCTGACCCCCACACCACTTGCCATTCAAAAGCCTCTTGATGCGAACAGTTCCTTTCCTAACGACTTCGCACACGCCGTCGCCACCTAATGAGAGAGTGCTTCAATACTTCTTCAAGTGAAAGTTGGTGAACCACTCACGTCAAAACGTAATGTGATCTGAGAATCCACAGTTAGTTAGCCAAACGTCCACTAAGCTGGCATAAATCAGGCGCTGTGCCTGGTCTACTTTTAAAGATACCTTGCCCAGACTGAACTTGTTCTTGTCTCCGTTTACAGCAATGAGCACCAAGTTGCTCAAGCTTTCTTGCTATGAATCCTGAGAATTTTCACTCGACACCTTGTTTTTTTTTTGGGATACTCGTGTACGTAATACCCTTCAGCTCTTCTATTTGTAGCATTCGATGTTTCTCTTATTTTGATACTTTCTTTAACTTTTATTGCTGCCTCTGCCACTCTTCTTAATAGTTGCAAAATGCGCATTCTTTTCTTGGTCACAGTCAGTTTCTAAGAAAGACTTTTTCTTGAGAAGCATTTGTTGCAGCTACTCAACCGTCACACCTTGAGGCTCCATGCTATTCTAAGTACTACGGAAACTTTTTAATTTTTGCCATAAACCAGCTAAGATTCTTGCTTCTCTCACGAGATCAGTGATATTTTCTCCAAAATCCAAAAGATGCCAGACCATGTTGAGTATTTTTGCGATGTGTATAGCTATCGAGTCCGCTAAGTCCATCCTATACTCATGGAATTGGTGTGGCAGCAGTAACTTATGCGTTGTCGAGCTTTGTTCGTGTGTGGTAATGAGACGGTCCCACATTTTTTTAAAATGAAGTGTAAATCAAAGCATGGCTGATCTGGTCAGTCTCCATTGTCAATGACATAAGAAACTTGGCCTTAGTGTCATCTTTGATCCATGCCTTGCCTTCCGCTGTTGTAGGGTCATGTGGTTTTGTTCTCTTACCGAAGACCAAATAATATGAATTTTTAAACTAATAAAAATGTTCTCTCGCTGTAATTTCCACATCCAGAAGTTCGCACTATTGAACTTGTCAAAAAGCCTCGTTTGAATTTTTTTTTGCTATTTCTCCTTGTTCTTGATTTTAAACTACCAACGTGTTATCACTCAAGCAGTAAGCTGTTGGACCCATAAGCTGTTGAGGTTTGTCAATAAAGTAAAGTTTAATGCAATAACTAAGACAATTAATAATTGAAATACAGAAAAAAATATAAATAAAGCTGGATAGAAAACCACAAAGCAGCGCTTGCGAAAAACTAAAGATGAATATCTCAACAAGCAAATCGATGTGCTTTAAAATAAATGACAGTACGTTAAATCCACAAGTAGAAAAAAAACAAGTCTGCACCACAGGTCAGCTTCACGAAGTAGGGACGTCAACGCTATTTGTTGTAAAAAAAGAAGTAGTTGCCGACTGGTGCTGAACAATAGAAGCGTAGTATGCTCTCACATATAAACGTAAGTATGCAAACATTGCAATAGAAAAAATATAGTACAGATACAAAAAAATAAAGATAGAGATAATCAAATCAATAATGATCGAATCAAGATGATGACAATGTTAAAGATAATAATAATGAAAATACGGTTAATGATAAAGATAATGGTAACGATAAAAAGAAGAATTATAATAATGCTGGCAAGGACTTTAAAATCGTAAATGTCATAATATTATCATTTTATAAACAATAAAAATTGTAATAACATCAAAAACATGAACAGTGGAGGTCGTATCTTGAGCCTGCTCCATTTTTCCACAACACTTGACCATGTGATTCGTAGGTACTGGACTACTAGTTTCATTGGTTGCGGAACCCGTGCAATCCATCATTTCTGACTCTGACAAAATAAAAAATAAATTTCATGTAATAATACAAATGAAAAAATACTTGAAAAATGCATTTCCAATAATATTTACTATTTACACTATTAGTCAAGAATGGAAAATTTCCAAATTGATCACTTGCAAAAGCTAACTTGTAACTGTTATTTCAAAACATTTATCACTTGATGTATGTATTAACAACAATATATAACCAATATTACAATGAGAAAAACGTTGATTCATCGATATATAAATAATGTTACTGACGAATACATATTCAATTAAGATTCCAAAAAGACTAAAAAATACTTACCTTCAGACTCGACGCGTCCATTTTTTTTCAATTCCATAAGCATAACTTTTTACAAGATCAGTCATGTCCATTCAAAGTTCCAATTTCCTAATACCATCAACTACTCGTGTATAAGGAAGTAATGTCTGGAAAAAAGTGGTATCTTCATTATCGATCACTTCAATGGAAGTCTGTTGCTGTTGTTTTGTTGTTGAATTGGAGGAGATGTTGGGTGATTTACTTGAATGATTTGAAGTCTGATTATTAATAATGTTCTTGTAAAAATTACGTTCAGTGACTTAACTCTCTTCTTCTCCATCAGACTCCCAGTCATAATTCTCATTATTCATACCAGTACCATAAGTAGCAGAACTGCAATTGCCTGATGATGTTGCAGGTTGCACAGCTGTCCACAAAAACTTCATGTACATAAAAAAATGGTCATTTCAAAGCGTTTTTTACACCACCCGAAACACCAGGAGAAGAAGGAAAATTAAGTACTTCTTTGGCGAATTGACCTCTTAAAATGTTCNTAAGATAATAATGTAAGTAACCATTATGAAAAATAAAAACTTATAACAGCAAATTTACTTCTGATAAAAATGATACTTCTAATAAAACTAATAATACCAATGATATAAGTGATAATACAGTAAAGATAATAGTAATGTAAATAGTAAACTGATAATAATGATAATCACGATGATGATAGTGATGATAATGATGATAGTAATAACGATGACAACGATGATAATGACAATAATGATGATGATAATGACACTAATGATGATGATGATGATAATGATGATGATGATAATAATAATACTGATGATGATGATAATAATAATACTGATGATAATACTAGTAATGATAATAATGAAGATAACAATAATAATAATGATAATTTTGATGATAATGATGATAATAATGATGACGATAATAATGAAAATAACAATAATGAAGATAAAATGACAATAATCATGTCTATATTAATCATAATAATAAAGTAATTATAATTCATACTATAAAAATAATGCTAATAGTAATGATGGTGAAAATCATATCAGTAATGATGATAAGAATGGTTATGATAATAATTATACAAAAAAAAAATTGTAACATTAACAATTATCTTGATGATGATAATAATCATAGAAATAGTAACACTTATGGTGATCCCCTGGCTAAGGCAGTCAGCTTATGGTGCGCATGATCTTCGGGTGGTGGATGGAGGCATGCTTTCCACGGGTGTATGGTTTTGGAGCGCTGTGGTGGTCAGAGCTTGTACCTGTGGAAGGTTGGAACGAAATAATATAGTAACCGTCGACTAAAACGCTGAGAAGAAAACCTTGTAAAAAAAAGTTAGGGCTGGTTCCCGAATAAAACAAAACGTAGGTAAGGCTAATGAAGACAACGTACTCCAGGCAGTAACTTCTCCGAGGTAATCTGCTGCGAGTTGCAACCTGATAAAAGCCCCAGTGACTGGTAATGGCCTCACGGATTCCGGGGGAGGCCACAAAGGCGTCCAGCATAAAAGTGCTATGATTTTTAACATACGAAAGAAAATGACATTTGAAGGTTGGTCAATCGATTGGACCAAAATATCACCGGATATACACCAGAATAGCCAGAATGAACATTAGCTGGCACTTGCTGAATCAACGGTAGACAATCACCTACAGAAAACCTTAAGTGACACAGAAAAGAAAGAGGAAAAAGTACTAGGTAGAATGACAGACATCGTACAAAGTATTAAAAAAGCAATTGACAGGCAGCTAAACGTCAGCAGTACAGTCAAAGAAGCCAGAGTTTACCTGGAAGAAATCTGTGGGCTCTTAAAGGACCTTAAAGGCCACCGCCAGAAGACTGTGGGAGATATGTTAGTATTGAGGACATCTTTGCTAGTGCATGTGATTAGACAGCTTCCTAAAAAGGGAGGTAAAGACGGGGGTGCTACCGAGAATTGGAGCGCATCGAAAAAAAATAAGAACGACGATGACGACGAACTGTGGAGGGAAGTCGTAAACTAAAGAAAGCAGGCACTTGCAAACTGCAAGGAGCAAGTGGCTGCCATAAAGAAGCCGGTAGGTAACACACTAACTCCAAACAAAAATAAGTTAGTAAAAAAATAAGAAAGCGGGAAAAGGCAAAGAAAAGAAACGAGGGCATCCTCGTTAGACCAACAGAAGGAAAATCATACGCGGAAGTACTGGGATCATTCCGTAATGTTGTCAACCTGAGAGACTGCGGTGCGGAAGTTACCAGAATATGCAGCACAAGGGCTGGTTTTATTCTGGTGGAGCTCACTAGAAGCACAAAAGACAAGGAGAAGTTGACGCAAGCCATCTTACCGGCAGTCAGAGCCGCAAAAAAGATAGAATCAAGGAAATCTAGAGTAACCTTGAAGGTACGGCCCTTAGAGGTACTCACTAATTAAGAGAAAGTTATTGCAGTTATACAAGAGGCTCCCAAAATCACAGAAAATCCAGATGAAATCAAAGTGGCTATGCTACCGCCAAATTGATGGCAGGAGAGAATAGCACTGGCAAAATGGACGAGGCTGGCGCTTTGTTCCTTTTAAATAAAGGGATGATAGCAGTAGGATAGATCAAGTGCCAACTAAGGGGCAGAATCATCGTCCAGCAATGCTACAGGTGCCTGGGATATGGGCACACAAGATACGACTGTAGAGGCCCGGACTGTCCAGGCCTCTGCTGGAGATGCGGGAAGGACAAACACAGAGCTAAGGACTGCTAGGCCAAACCAAGATGTGTCTTATGCAGTAAATCTGCAGATGGAGAAGAAAGCATGAATTATATGCCTAGATCTGAATTGAGCAGGTCCTTTAGACAGGTCCTGGACAGAAAAGAAAGAAACCTGACATAATGCCCAGAATCCTCCAAGGAAACATACACGGGGCAATTGACGCAGATACCCGTTCTGCCATAATTGTCATGTGAAAAAAGGGTGCACGTAGCGCTCATGAGCAAGCAGTACAGGAACTATAAGCCGCCTAAGTGGCTCAGCAACGCACCAAATATGTCGGACATTTCAGTTCCTAGACCAGACAAAATCCGCCAAGACCGCAAGTGGATTATAAAGACATTTTGTCTGGTTAAAAGGTGGAAGCATTACGTATGTCAGCTGCTACTTTTAACCAAACACTAGTATTCAGGAACACAGAAGAAGAAAGAATTACCTCGAAGAAATCATCAGGGATGGCATGGAAGGCAATCTTATAGTGGCTGGAGACTTAAATGCAAGAGCAGTAGAATGGAGAATGCCTACAACAAATTCTAAGGGCCGGGCAGTCCTAGATATGGCGGCAAGGCTATGACTGGTCGTTGTAAACGAAGAAAAGACCACGACTTTCCGAAGTCCGAGATTTGGCAGATCAATACCAGACATTACACTGGCTTTGGAGAGCCTTGCGCTGAGAGTGAATAAATGGCAGGTAATTAAGGAAAAAAATGGCCGCAATCACCAATATATCGTCTTTGAAATCACCAATACAATCGACAGAAGAGGCATAGCATGCAAAACAGGATGTAATTTTAAGAAGCTGGACACAGAACGACTAGCGAAAAAAGTTGAGAATGGCATTGCTTCCATTCAAAGTGATGAACGAAATGTTAATGCAGTAAAAGAAGTTCAGAAGCTAACCAAGGCAACCATGCGACTCTTAAAAACCGCATGCGAGGCTTCCATGCCAAGAAAAAAAAAGATGGAACGGCAAACGCTCAATTTACTGATAAAATAAGGGAATTGCGGAATTAAGGCACCAATGTCTCAAACACAGACGCCTCTATCAAAGGACTAGAAATAGACCAGAGGATGGACAAATGTACTTTGAGTACCAGCTCACAAGAAAGACGATGCGAGCTGCTATCAAGAACAGCAAAAAGCAGTGCTGGCAGACTCTGTAGCAGGAAGTCAATAACGACCCGTGAGAAAAAGCATACCAAATAGTGATAGGAAAACTGGAAAGTCTAGCACCAACTGCAAACAAAGACGAGGATACCATGAGGCATATCGTGGATACGCTATTTCTGACGCATCCAGAACTCGAGGATTAAGCAGACCTAAAGCTCATAGAAGATGAACCATTATTTACCCAGAAGGAACTGAAGCTAGCTGCCAGATCGCTGGAAAACGAAAATGCTCCTGGACCAGATGGTATACCGGCAGAAGTCATGAAGACAGTGGTGGCAAAACACCCACAACTGCTCTTAAACTTATACAATTCATGTTTGCGGAAGAGTTTGTTTTCAATCTTCTGGAAAAACGCACCGCTTGTACTGATCGATAAAACCAAGGGGGATACTAAATTCCCGTCATTAGTCAGGCCGTTATGCATGCTGGTCATCTCCGGAAAGTTATACAAAAAGCTGCTTAAGGCCCGTCTTCTACAGGTCATACAGAACGCAGGAGACTTATCCAACAGGCAGTACGGATTCAGAAAAGAAAGGTCTACCATAGGAGCAGTAGAAGTAGTAGTAAAAAGTTCTCATGTCTACGGCCCAGTCTATTACTTTGTACGGGGCTGAGATATGGGAGGATGAGATGGACGTTGAAAAGAAAAAAGTAAAAATCACTTAAGTTTAAAGAATAGGAGCCTTAAGGATAGCCTATGCCTATCGCACAGCCTTGCAGTCTGCGATAATGGTGATAGTGGGCGTAATCCCCATCGACCTTCTTGCGAGAGAAAAACGATTAAAGCACCTTGCAGAGCAGGACCTAAAGAGAATGAAAGCCAAGAAAATTGCCCGGGAAATCACCTGGGAACGCTAGCAACATAGATGGCAAGAGAAAGCTAGAGGTAGATGGACGGCACGCCTGATAAAGGTTGTCAAGGAATGGACTAAATAAAAACACAAGGAAGTAGATTACTACCTTACTTAATTCTTCTCAAATTACGTGTATTTTCGCTCGTACCTCGACAAAATGTGGAAAACACAGACAGCTGCTTGCAAGTACTGCGGCTATGACAAAGATGACGCAGAACATTCATTCTTTGACTGCACAAAGTTTCAAGCCAAACGGAACAAGCTGCAAGAAAGGATCAGAACTTTAAATCTTGACAACGTCATAGATAAAATGTTACTTAACGAAGAAAGATGCACTACAGTAGCCCAATACATACATACAGTTCTCCAAGTTAAAAAGGAGGACGGTTTGTTGGATGACTGAGAGAAGGTGGTGCGAGCGTGGATCCAGTGCCATCATGGGGGCATGGGGTGGTGTTTTTGCTGCGGCGCTTAGGGTTTTGGGGGGGGGGGCTCGGGGGTGGGGCCGCCAGGCTGTGGCCGCGGGTCAGTTGATCGCGGGATGGAGGCCTGCGTGGGCGCTTGAGCGAGTGCACACTCCCTTTAACCGCTTCTCTCTATCACCTTCCTGCCAATAAGCGTCTGTGGCTTGGTGGCCCATGCTCTTGGGTGCTGTGCTTCTGCTACCCTACATTTTTTTCTTTTTTTTTCTCCAAAGCTGGGCTTCCGGGGTGTGGCTGCGGGGTGGTCGCTGTGCGGTATGGGGGCTTGCGTGGGGGCTTGCGTGGGGTGCTTGAGTCCAGGCAGACTCCTGAGGGCCGCTTTGCTATATCACCTTCCAACTGATGAGTAGCTCTACCTCAGTGTCCTAGGTTTCTGCCCCTAGGGCTCTAGGGCGGGTGAGCTCCTTGCACCTTTGTTGGGGGTGGCTGGGTTTAAGCTCACGCTGGGGAGCATCTTCTTATTATTTTGCTCTTTCCCTCCATGTAACCAGAAAAGAGCAGCTTGAATGCATGATGAAAACGACAAAATACCCTAGAGGACCCAAAAGGTACAGCATGCGTTGTTGACAAAACACTGAAGGAAGCCTAAGTAGGGGCTAAGCCTTCGCCGCCCGGGCTTATAGTGTAAATGTGAGAGCAAATTTCAAGCCAGGTATCCCAGGAAAAATGTCTTGCCAGTTTGGTGGGTATGATTATAATAAATTATACACAGGAAAGGGTTCATAAACCCTTAAATCGTGTATAAACAACCTTCGAAAAGCAAAAAAAATGTAATAATAAAAATAATTATGATAATAATAGAAATAATGAAATTACCTATAATATAATTAGTAATTATTATAATAACAACGACAGTAACAATAATTGTGATATTTACAATAAGGATAAAAATGATAATGATTATAATGTTAATAATAGCGAAAATGTTAACTATGATAAAAGTAATGATGATAATGATAATGATGATGATAAGAATAAAAGTCCTTATATTAATAATAATAACGATAATAATTACGATTATTATAATGATGAGGATAATCATAATAAAAGTGATGATATGCAAGACGATGAGAATGACAAGAATGTTTATAACGATCATAATGAGAATAATTATAATAATCATAATGATAATGATGATGATGCTGATTATAATAATAACATAAATGTTGATGGTGAAAATAATGACAATGGTGATGTTTTCAATGATTATGAGAATAAAGGTGATAATTATATATCTTATGATGATTCTTATGATAATGACAATGATAATGATGATGATTATCATGAAAATAATAAAGATGATAATGATGGTGATATTGATAGTCATAATAATGGTATTGATGGAGATAGTGAAAATAAGAAACGTTATTGACTCTAATAATAATATTTAAAGATAGTATAAAAACCTTAAATGGTAATGATGATAGTTCTGGTTATATAAAAGTAGCAAAAATAATAATAATGATGATGATAATAATAATTTCATCCTTAACAGTTTTATGTATAAAGATATTAGTAATTATATTTGCAATAATTACGATAAAACTAAGAGTTTTTAAAGCAGTGGTTATAATTATTATTTAAATAGAACTAAAAATAACAAAAACAAAAATAAAAGTTACAATGATGATTATGATGATAATAATAAGGATTATGATGAGAATGATAATAATAATGATAATAATGATTAAGATAATGATGATGATGGTGAAAATGACATTGATAACAAAAGTTATGGCTACACTTAAACTTACAAGGATAATAATGACGATGATAATTCTGATTATATTGTTTACAATAATGTCGATTATGACTATGATAATCATGGTAAGAGTTATTGTAACAATAATAACAAGCACAAAAATAATAATATAAGTAACAATGATAATCATGATAATGGTAATAATAAAAATGAAAATAATAATTTCGATGATGAAATGGATCATCATGATTTGTATAAGGATGATAATTGTGATAATGATGATAATGATGATCATATGTTAATCATAAAGATAAGGATATCAGTGATTATAAAAATAATTATAATTTTCGTAACAATGACGTTTATTATCAAAGTAATATGTAAAGAAATGGTACTGATTAAAATAAGAAACCAAAATATTAATGCAAAGGTTTGCATTCGGTGCCCCTTGGTTAGAGTCAGCAGCGTTATTTGTTTTTGGGCTGGTTCCTGAATTTTTATTTTTTTATTTATCTCTCTAGAACTCTGAAAATCTGAGACAATATAAGGGTCCTATGTAATGTCATATTAAGTCTTTGCCAGTCAGATATTGGATACCCCCTTAAAAAATCTCTTGATGCAATCGTCTTCAACAATTTCTAGACCGATTTGTAGGCTTATCGCTGATATGTAAACTCCTATCAAGCTTGATGGAGCTCCTCCTTCAAAAATTTTTGTTAAAAAATCTAGAATTTATGGGACCGATGCTTTGAATGGATCGATGCTTTCCTCGCAGCAAATAGACGACTATTTCTTGAAGCAACGGTGCTACTGTTTTAAGGATAATTCTGACATGGAGGATAGAAAAATTTCTAATGACTCTTGAGGCACTTATTTCGACTCGAATGCTGTGCTGATGAGATTATGGCCACCAGGGTAGTCATTCCCCATATTGAAGCTACTTGAGTGCTAGAAAGGATGAAACTGTTTATAGTTCTGATTCATAATTTTTGTAAGTCTATGATTGAATGGAATAAAGGGTACCATGGCTGTGCCAGCCAATCTGGTACGACTACGATGTCCCATGCATGATCGTTTTCTATTTTCCTCATGTTTTTAAAATAATTGAAAAAGGGAGGAATGCATAAAAGAACAAATTGTCTTGTAAGATTGTTAATGCGTCTTTTGCAAAAGATTTTTGATCTGTTTTTCAAAAGACGCATTCGTTAAATTTTCTGTTTTTGCGACTTGCAAATAAGTCCGTTTCTGTTTAGCCAAAGGCATGCCTTATCATTTTTTATTATTTTCTGCTTAATTTAATTTGAGTGTTGTCCTTCAATCTACACGATTTCCCGTCTACCTCTTGATTGTCATTTGATTTGGCGAAAATCCATATTTTTATTTTTTCGCATCATTTTTAAATGTCTCTGGCAATCTTGTTTAGTTTTGTGAGTTGGATTCCCCCCAACTCAGATTATGTACGAAATAGCAGTAGTTTTATCGACATGTAAGAGGATTTTAAAATTTTCGTTTTCAGTGGCGAACGTTTGCAAGCTGAAGAATACCACTATTAGTTCTAAAAGGTTAATTGAAAAACTTATTTTCTCTTTTCTCTTGTGTCTATAAGCTTTGTTTCCCTTACAGTAAGCTCCCCAGCCTAAGATTAATGTGTTAGTGTGGATTTCAAGGTCCTATTTTGTTTTTTTTTGTTTCTCAAACTACTGTTTTTAAATTCTTAAACAAAAATTTTTAAAGGAGGAGCTCCATCAAGCTTGATAGGAGTTTACATATTAGCGATAAGCCTACTAATCGGTTTAAAAATTGTTGAAGACGATTGCATCAAAAGATTTTTCAAGGAAGTATCCAATATCTGACTGGCAAAGACTAAATATGACATGACATAGGACCCTTATATTGTCTCAGATTTTCAGAGTTCTAGAGAGATGAATAAAAAAATTAAAATTCAGGAACCAGCCCAAGAACTAATAACGCTGCTGACTCTAACCAAGGGGCATTGCATGCGAACCTTTTCTTTTATAAAAATGAAGTATGTAGCAATTGAAAGAGACAACATCAAAATAAAAACACCAGATAGAGTAAAAAACGTCAGGGCATAACGAAAATCAATTTTTTTTAACACTACCAATTTGTAAAGAAGACACAAAAATCTTTGCAGCTTCAGCACTGTTAGCTTAGTTAAATGTCAAAGAATCGTTAAGAGGATACATTCAAACATTTTTTATAACATGCAAAAAACCGTTCAAAGTCGTTTCCATGCAATTATTATAACGTTGGGTAAAGGATGCTATGCATCTAGGTGAAATAGATACATATTTATACGGCCCATTCAACACGACATACGTCAACCTCTGACGCTAAAAAAAAGTGCATCGATATAGATACTTTGCAAAAAAACAGCAGGCTGGACTAGTAGCTCCAATACCTTTGTAAAGTTTTATAATTAAAATTTAAAATTGGATAAGAACGCATTTGTAAGAGCAATTATAAAACCATATTTTAGTGTAAAAATAAGTATTTATAATAAAAAAATTTTTATAATAATCACGCCCTATTATGCATACAACGCTTACACTGCTCACAAAAAACTCCGTAATATTTACTTTAAATAACAACCTATCACCATTAGAGATGAGGTGCGCAGTACAATAAGATAACTTAATGAACTCACCTGTAAGTAAGAATCTATCATAATATTACGTAGCTCCTCTTTCCAAATGATTAGTCCTTCTGCAGAAATATATTTTTCACCTAATGTGTCACCTAATAAGCATCTAGCAATTTTTATGAAACTTTTATGATACTTTTTAGCAGAACCATTGGATTTATGCACACTCGGTTGCGATGCATCTAGACTCATTCCTTTTTCTTTCACCAAATCAAAAATTCTTTTATTTCTATGCTATTTTCCATTGTGACATCATCATTTGTGAATTCTTCTTCACGTTTAATTTTTAACTTCATTCATACATGGAACATAACAAATATAAACCTAATCTTTTGATTAATTTGAAGATACTTGTGCATCTTTACTGTAATCATTAATGGAAGTTAAAAGTATTTTTTCTATTGAGTCTAGTTGTATTATGAGGAACACTTAAATATGTGTAAACCATTTCTAAAATATCTTTTGTTCTTTGTCTGTTTTTCTCAAATGGTAAATTATACATCTTATTTGTAATACAAATGACAAATTTTAAATAATTATTTAAAATTTTTTTAAGCAATGCTTCAGCAAATTTTTTATTTCGTAACGTATTTAAGTACTTAAAATTTTTCTGTTCCAAAATACAGTGCCATTTGTCTTTTAAAGTTAAAAAATCTTTTTTTGGTACTTGTCAATTTAACGGTAGTCTTAACATCATATCAAATTTAACTTTCCATTGTATGTAATTTATCCATTTTATACAATGTTGCTAAGAGTGCACCTTTATAACAATATTACCAACTTTTGCCGTATTATTTTGGGCAAAAATTTTATTTTTATTCGTTACATTAGCCAGAATAATTAAATTTGCAGTCGTATCTTTTACGTAAAATACATTTGACGTATCTATTCTAACTAATCTATTAAAAAACTTTAAAATTACTTGAAACTTGTCCTATTTGTGTCAGTTTTAAGCTTCTACTATTATCTACGTTTACATTTACTAGTTCTTTCGAATCACTAGATTTAACAGAAGTATTATCAAGATTTACTACATGATTTGTACAACTGTTATCTAAGAGACAGTCTATACGTTTACCTTTAATTTCACTAAGCATTGCAGTATGCTCAACAACCTTCACTGAAAACGCTGTAAGCAAGCCGTTTTCTTGTTGTAAAGTAACTTGTTGTAACGTACGGCATGTGCCTTGGTATTCACTCAAACCTCTGTCTTTGCTTCTCGAAGCATCTTGACTCGCACCGTTTCCACAATATTGTTGGCACTTGCCCCTTTGTGCTTGACCACTGTAGCTAGCATTCTTTACGTTTAGATAGTTCTTTTAAAAATGTTTAACTTAACCACAGCCATAACAGGCTTTTTCTTGTCTCTCGTAACATTTTGATTTTGACACGAAAGCATTTTATTTTACACTTGTACTAGCACTTTTACTTATATTTTTAATTTCGAACATTTTTATTTTATCACTCATGTAACCAACAATTTAATTTCTTTTTTTTAAGTGTCAATTAAATCACCAACATAAATGTGCTATTTTAGGAATGTTCTCAATACATAATTTATCTCTTTCTTCTGACACTGTAGTGCCACCAGCTTTTAACTCGTTCACTGCTTTTTCAAATTTACTTATAAATGCTGATGACTCCTAATAGTTTTTAAATCTGATTCTTTCTAATTTTCTTCCTTATATTATCTTAAGTGCTGTCGATTTCTTTACGTACATTTCATCAAACTTTTCAATTATCTTAATTGCCGTGTCTAAATCACCAACTAATTTTAGCTGCTCATTTGAAATAACACTGTATCTATGGTTAATGGCTTTCAAATCCATTTCAGTGTATTTATCTTTCTTGTCCATCGATATTCTCTCTTTTCCTATCACTATTGTAAATTTCTTTAATTTCAAAAACATAGTCATCCTTTTTTCAGTGTGCATAGTCTTAGCCATCAAATACAGATATTAAAATTTCCACCATCCTGATATCACTTTTATTAGTTCCCGAACCTTCTGGACTTTTCGATTCTTCTTTCTGATCCTAGTATAGTCCCTTCTTACATAGTATATTTGTTCCCTGTAGTAGTATAGTCCTCTAACACCAGTATGTGTTTCATAACATTGACAAAAACTTTTGTTAAACTTCTTAGTGTTTAATAACCATTTTTTTTTTATTCGTCATTACTTACGTATAATATCTTAAATTTAATAACTTTAACAAAACACGTAAATAATAACTGTTTAGTTTTACAAGAAGTTTATCTCTATTTTCTAGTGTAAGATTTACACTTATACCAGATTAAACCACTGAGCTGCTACAATTTTTTAGTTTGAGGATTATTTTGTGGATCGTAGAAAATCAGTAAACACACCTTGTAGTAGTCAATAGGGTTTAATTATGAAATATTACAGTTTTACATATTAGTACACTAAACAGCCAACGACAAACAGCTGCTTGTATGCATCACCACATGATCACGATCATACACTAAAATTTGGAGTTTTTCATTGATTGGTCACTCAGGCTTAATTCATTACTTATTTTATGAAGATTTTTATACTCCTTACCTACCAATAAAATCAACGGCAAAAATTAACGCATTATTGCTTACCTTAAAGAATCGTTTGTCTGGTAATCACGGAAAAAAGTTATAATTGCGTAACTGATCATAGTATTAAACTGAATAGTAATTGACAACTAACAATTCCTTTGATTGGTGAAAAAAAAATTGTTTTTTACTAATAAGACTTAAAGTATTCCAAACGGTTACATATATGTACACATACATACGTACCTATGTGGAAAATATGGTACTCAAGAAAATAGTATATATGTTTTATAAATGAAGTTAGAATATTCTGAGAGTAGAAAAACTTGCAGTGAAGTCTTAAAAAACTCTATCATAAGCTTCAAATTGCCAAAATAACAAAGTGAACTTGCAGTCGAAGCGAGAAATCCAATTGTCAGCAAATGTTAGCCCAACCATGGCAAAAAAAAAAAATATTCACAGCAGTGGATAAAAACACAGCTCGTAGGAAAATGACGTAAAAGTGGATTAAGAGCTCAAGTATGAAAGTATTGTTGAACAAGAATAAAAAGGCAAAACATGTGTATTTTACACGAAAAAAAAAAAAAATATACATTTTCAACTAAAGCTTCAAGCGAACTGCCTATAAATTTTTTATCAAAAAATGCGCTTAGCCCTAAGTTAATTAAAAAAAAAAAAAAACTGTTTAAAATAGCTACGAAAGCACCATTAATTAAAATCTGTCTATAAATTTTTAATCAAAAATGCGCTTAGCCCTACGTTAATTGAAAAAAAAAAAAAAAACTGTTTGAAATAGCTACGAAAGCACCATTAATTAAAATCTTGCAAAAGAAGGTACACATAAGTGTGATTCAACCACTCGAGTAACAACACATCTTTTTTAGTCCATTAAAGTAACAGCTTTTGCGAGAATCAATAATGATTACGAGTCTTTTGAGATAACATTGAATACAGCAACTCAACTACAAGATGGAGCATTGTTGTGTAGAACTAATCACGATGATCTATTATTTCTACCAAACCCGTATTATAGATATTACAGACAAAATTTTATAAATTTTATCAAAAAACATAAATAAAATATAGACTGGAACAAAAAGTAAGAGTATTGTCAATTCGCCAAAGAGAAAGTGATTTAATTTACTGAAGATAATGTCGTGCAAAAAATGTATATTTTTTAATTTTCGTTGATTTTAAATTTATTTTGCGAATTTATTTTATACCAGTACGATACTTATTAATTTACTTTGTTATTTTATACGATCAACCTTAAAAATGACATCCTTTAACTACCTATTAGTAGACAAGAGTGTCTGAACAGGTGATGGCCAACTGTTTGTATTAACTCTATAAAAATAACCAAACTTATATTTGGCCTCTTATCACCACTGTTATGTACAATATTTTGTACTATGTTTGGTTAATTTACAAAATGGTTACCTTATATGTTAAGGATTAGAAATTACTTTTAGAGATAAAAGAACCCAAAAACATTTTTCAAAGCAGCCTGTTGATTACACTTTAAAAAGAAGTATGAATCTTTATGCTGCGAAGTTCATAAGGTGTTCAAGAAATTTGGCGTCTGGTCATGCAAGGTAAGCAAAACGCATTCCTTATAAACTGTTATAATTTCTCATGTTATGTATGAGACTTTGTTGGAACCTTGTGATGAAGTAACTTATGATCTACGAAAAAACCGTATGAAGAAAAGTGCTGCACAAATCGTGCAACTAAGACTATGTATAAACAACCGTCACAGTTTATTTGTAAGTAAGTTAAAACCAGAATCATTATATCATATTTGTAATAAAAAGTCTGTTGACGAAGAAGCGGAGTTATTTTTATTAAATATTATTAAGCTTCAAGAATAGAAAATAAATTGACAATAATGACTGGGCAACGCTTAGCAGTATATCATTGATAAAGACAAAGTAGAACACTATTTTTAATTACAACATATGCCATATTGTCAGTAAAATATAAGATGATTTCACATCTGCTAAGCATAAAGAATCTTGTACGAAGATTGTGTTTCATATTCGTATATTATGTAAAGCTAGCAATGCACTAATACAATGTTTGGACATGACATATCAATTATTATGTTGTCTAATATGAAACATATTTCAAAAGAATCTGACAAAAATACCATTATATTGATAGACAAATCCAGATGGCGCTTGGCACCGGAACAAATATAAAAATTATAGGTGAATGCGCCTTATTTCATAACATTGACATAAGGCTTCGTGTGTCTGAAGCAGGCGTTCATGCATTTACTGGTTATGATTAAAACTCTTTATTTTTTAGGAAGGGTAAGAATCATCTTTTTGAAATTCTTAAAAAATCAGTAAACTTTTAAAACTCTTCTACAAAAACAAAAACGAGTTAAGCTATGTAGCCACACATTTTCTACAACTATTTCATAAGTTAAAGTAATATGTTTGTATATCGTGAAACGTAAGATCTGTGAAAACTATCAATCTGGCAAGATTGGTATTATTTGACAGTACTTACAAGCCAAAAAAAGGAGAAGAAAATTAAAAAAAAATAACGACAACATGGGAAGCCTTAATTTTTCCACCACGCTGCAGAGACTTGAACCAACAATGAAAAAGGGCCATGTTTGTTTCTTCAATGTAGTCAAATGCTTATCTATGAGATGTAACACAGCTAAATCCAGCTGATTATGTTTGAAAAGTCAGTAGCGAGAACAAGTTCGAATTTTACTGGTTCAAAGAAGAAAAGTATCCAGAAAAGCTTATAGACATAATTAACAGTGTAGGGCTATCTGATAGACGACTAAATAGAGAAGACATGTAAAGAAGCCTCAGATGAAAAATGCGCTAATAAAAACAGATTTTATCTTGCATTGTCAATGTATGAATCACAATGTAGTGATGTAAAAGAAATTTTCCAGCTACAACACAAGATAAAAGCACTGAACCTGATTGCACCAGATTTCAGTTCGACTCTCATGCAGAGATTCATAGTTTGGAGTGCAACTCTGACGACAGATTAATTATAAATGTAAGAACCTCAAATCCCACTATTTTTATATTTTTTTAAAGAAGGCAAGGTTATAACCTAAAAAAAAATAACCTTAACTTTACAGACTGAACGTTACTACCTCTATCGAAGACTTTAAAATTTTAAATATCTAAATATATTATACTCGATAAGATATTTTGTTATTTTTGCAAAATACTAATAATAAACGTATTAATAATTTTCTTACTTATTTATACATACATAATTCATGAATTAATCTTATTTCGTGCATTAGATGAGTATTTTTGGGTGCGAGAATATTAGAAAATGAGTAATTATCCTCAGATATCTGCACACTGTTTTTTATATGACATTATTTTAAAAATGTATTATACATATTTCATTATCTGTTCAAGCCCAAGTAGTACATTTTCAGATGCCTTTTAAATATTTTTTTGTCAGAAAAATGATGTATTTGTATGTCAGTAGGTTTTCGAAACTAAAAAATTTTTCAGAGTTATGGCATAATTTCCTTTGTACGCAGATATTTTTGTCACTTTTCTATAACTCAATATACTTATTGGGACGTATACCATAAAATTTTGGATGATTACTTTTTGCTCAATAATTTGGTATAATTTAGCATTCTCCTTGACTATCTGTTTCATTATCTTCGTACGACATGTACTTTGCTGTATTGTGGCAGCATTTATCTGCATTAGATAGCAATGATATTTCAAATTTGTTTATATTATTGTTTCATTGGATTTTTAGTGTAAAAAACATTGTATGATAATAGTATTTAATGAAATGATGTTAAAAACTCTTTTGCCATACACCATCATTTGACATTGGATAAAACAATATTTTAGCATACCACAACATTTGGCAAATTATATTTAATATACCAACGCACAAATATTTTTGCATGGCATTAGGTTAATTATTAATTATTTTCATCACTATGTCATATGGAAATAATACCGTGCAGAATCACATGACCGTGAAAAGGGGGTGTAATTGGTAGAAATAAAAATTTTTGAAATAACTTTTTGCAAAAGTACTTTTATTTAGCATCAGGTTTTTGATTTATAAGTTGGATCTTCTTTTATATAAAATGGGTGCCGTATACAATTAGGTAATCGTTTTCGCAGGGTTTAGTTGGCAAAAACATAAAAGATTTTCTCATTTTTTGCACGATGATTTTTATATGGCATGAGATTTTTAATTGATAAGTTTTTATTTTTTTATTTTACAGAATAGGTGCGATGCAGGATTATATGACCGTTTTTGAAAGTTGAAATTGGCGAAAATAAAGTTTTTCACTATTTTTTACATAAATTGTTGTATGGCATTAACTTTTTTATTTCTTATTTTAATTGATCCATGGTTCAAAATGGATACCAAACATAATTGCTTCTGCCAAAGGGGACCACAAAGTTTTGCATACTTTAATATCTGCTATTCTTGATTACACATGATAAAATGGACGGTGTTAGGTAGGACAAATTTTCGCAACATAAAATTTCGTTCGTATGTGTGCAGAATTAACGGTCTATAAATCAAATATATTTTATACACGGTAGTGTAAAACTTCACAAAAATTTGTTTGTAACGCAGCACTATTATCTCACTGTTATATAAAGAGACAGCGTTTGTTTGTGTGTTCGTAATACTTTCAAAAACTGCTCAAGTAATTAATTTCAAATTTTGACAGAAGTTTAATTTTAACTTTTCATGGGTCATAGGCTATTAAAATTAACAGTATCCTTAATAGAAATGATTTTATACTACTTATAAAAAATTACTGCAAAACAGTTCTGAAACAGAGTCTTAACTTTCGACCTCTGGAGGGCGAGGAGTTATGTTTTTAATGCTATCCAACATTGACTGAGCCATTTTCACAATCAATATTATGAAGTTACTTTGATAAATAAAAGTTCGTGGTTGGCTTCAGTAACTTGTGACATGCACATTGGCACATAGTTAATGTTAAGTGAAAACACATCTCATGAAATTCTATATCTTATGTAATTTTTATCGTTTCTGAGCGTAGATGGTGTAGAAGAAACTTTTTATCTTACTAATATATAAAGCAAAGCCACAAAAACCGTTGTAACAGCTAACTATGAAAACTACTCAGCTGATCTTCCTAAGATCTTACATACTGATTATTGGCACTTCTTAGATAGCTTAGGTACAGTTATTATCATGAAAAAGTAATAACAACAGCAATAAATAAACTTAAAGTTTTGCAAACAAATGCTTACTTTTCACCTGATTTTATTAGGATGTGCTCGATAGCGTAGAAGTGAGGTTAAAGTGGCCTGCAATAGAATTAGGTAAGTCTGGATATAATATCCCCGAGAAAATTACCGGATATCACAGTCATTCACCAGCATTGCATAAAGCATAAAGCTGAGAGTCGTGCAGCTGGGTATCCCGGCTACCAACGATACTGTTCTTTTCTATCAGTTCTTTTAACCAACCTGGTATCACTAGAGTAGATTTTGGTATAACAGCAAACCAGGAAAAATAACCCCTTAGAAGTGTGGGCAGCCATAACGGCCTCCCCCACAGTGGCTCGTCCCAATGGCATCCTCACAGAGAAGGTAATCTCTAGGCCTACTTTCTTGACTAATGATGAGCAGCTGCTTTTCCAGGGAGCGACCGAAGACGAAACATTCTTTGGCTACCGGTGTACCTCCCCTCAGCATTGTCTTCGTTTTCAGAGACTCTAAGAGTAGGAGTTAGGCTACCTTCAGTTGGCTCTCTATTATCAAGGATAATAATAAGAAATGGCTAGAAGTATCACCACTGGCCTTTTTTAGGGTTATTGTGAGTATTAACGTTTCCTTATAAGCCGTCGATCTCATCGGTTTTTTTTAGAGACATCTAGCGATTAGCTACCTTACTAAAAATACATTTTGACTATTATTTACAGCAACGATTCGTCAAATAATAGTTCATATAAAGCCAGCCACTATTACATCATGTCAGTCATTCACTGGAAAATGTCACGCGCAGGGTTTCACCACCGCAAGGATAGAAACACTGACTATAAATAATCGTGTATTATCCTTTTAATTCTGAGCATTTATCGAGAAATTATTAATCGTCTCTGACTACTCAAACTAGCTAGTAGGTCTGTGCTAGTCAAACTTAACAGAAAAAATATTAGGAAGAAATAATCTTTAAAAAGCTGGGCAGTCTCTAATAGGCAAGCATTACAAACCAATCTACTCACCTTAAATCACTTAAAGGACTCAGCTCTGCAAGAAAATAGTAATTTACATACCATATCTCTGGAGTAACACCAAGATACACTGAGAAACAACTTTACAACTAGCTCTAATGCTTTAGATGGTGTCATTCTCTTTCCGATCAGTATGCTGCTATAACGGTAGGCCAGAAAGGAGCACCAAGAAGTATACAGTCAATCACGTTGTCTGAATAACATTAAAATTAAAACAATGAAATTTTTAATCACTGTAGAATACTATAAATAATTATATTTTGTTTCCTGTTGTGTAAACTTCTTGGAAAGCTTCACGCCTGCTTGCGAATTTGTAATTTTAGATTTTTTTATTTAATAATTATCGCTGTAGCAAAATTTTTTAATTGAGAAAACTATTGTAACAAGAAACTTTTTGAATATAAAAATAAAAGCCTCAATTTTCATTTTTTACTTAAATTGAAAATAATATTTGATTTCGAGTAGTGAAAGCCTTAATCACATAAACTAAAGCATAAGCTATGAACAGCCAAAGTCTTTACCTTACACATCTGTAAACTTAACCACTTGCAAAGCATTTATCACAAACAAGCACAACGTTAACTACAACTAACCAAAGCCATAGCATTCACTTATAGCCAGAGTCTTAAC
This sequence comes from Copidosoma floridanum, assembly GCF_000648655.2. The sequence goes on along the minus strand of NW_019379490.1, from coordinate 1,054,455 downwards.
ATCCAAAGCCCAAGTCATGAACAGCTTAGTTGATTTCTGTTCACTACCTACAGTCAAGATTTAAATCGCAAATAGCCAAACGTTACCTACAAATAACTATAAAGTCTACGCCACACAGCAATAAACAACTTAGTTTAATTTTTTATAGCCTTAGTTCTAGCCACAAATCACAATTGTAATCAGCCAAGCACCATCTGAATACAAATTATATAGCTATTCATATTTTCGACTCATTATTCAAACAACATTAGTTAGCATTTTTAAAAGTATTTTTAATGTATTTTAAGAATTGTAAAACTATCTTAAATGTTTAAAAAAAATTTATACAATTTCTCTGAATCTGGAAGAAATCATGTTACAGTTAAACTGTTGGGAGGTAACTGCATTGTGTGGAACAAAACCTTATCTTTTTTGGTATACTAGTGGCCTAATAAATGCACACTTTTTAAAATTGCTCGTCCATCAGTTTACAGAATTGTTTCTACGTTAGATTCATTCTTTTTCTACAACAATACAATCTAAATATTTATTGGATAAATTACTATCACTAAGAATCAACATTTTTGAGATGTCCACATTAATTTTTTTTACAAAAGAGTTTAAAAATCTTTACATTCGAACCTTATTTAACACGACAATTATGAGAATTTAACATGATTTAATGTACTAATGAACATAATAAGGATATCTAAATTTTGTTTAAATGTGATTTCCGAGTAGGGCGTTGTATTTGTACATATAACGATATAATAGTTTATTGATTTATGATTCCCTTAACAACATAGTATTAAATGATGGTTTTATTAATATTTCAGGAATATAATACGGTTATTATTGTAAGAATCAAAAAATTACTTATTTTTATAACTTCAATATCAAAAAAATGGTCTAAATTGAGGTGTGTTATCTATATAGCCTTATATATTATAGCCTTTGCAGTAACACTTTCATGTGGCCATAAGCCAAAATCTACGTATTATAATAAAAATATCATGCGTCAAGATTTGTTGATGACGTTCTAGAGAAGATCATTAAAAGGTTTTCCATGCTTACAATAAATGGTTTCTATCGATTATTCCCAATTTTATCATCGTGTGAGTGAAACAGTAACCACAATGATAAATTAAAAAAAAAACAACGTTATAAAAAATTGGAAACGCTGAAGTTATTGAATGGCAAATAAAATTTTTAATGACAATAAAAAAAAAAAACTTTTGTAAGTAGTGAAAGCGTGAAGAAAAGAGAATTTTATTAAAAAACAAAGAAAATGTTACAGGAGCACAAAAAAGTGGCATCAAAAAATTTATTTTACAAAAAATTACAATGAAAATGCTTATACTACTAAAAATGTCCTATATTACTTAGTACTAGTACTAGTAACGTAGTAAATGAACTAGTATCATAGAAAATTAATCTACAAAAGTTAAAATCGTTGAAAACTATTTCTTCTACGAATTCTAATACTTCAAATTCATAAGTAATAGTAACATACAAGATTTAAAAAAAATATACCGTAATGATTGTTAGTACATGATAGTGCTATTTAGTTGATTAAAAAATATTAAGACATTTGTTGAGAACATTATGGTTACGTTGGATCTACTTTCGTCCTCGCAACGGAGAATGGCAGATAAGAATATTGTATCGACTTCTATTCAGAAACCAAGATTCAAGCAAGAAAGGCGTTACAAAGTTAAAAAAAAATTAAATTACATTTAAGTTGATTATGTAATATTCAAGTTATAAATGATACATATTATGCGTTACTTCTTATGTGGTATACCTAATCATGCCTCTTTTTTAAAACCATATTTTTGAGATGCCATATATGATTTTCAGTATAGTTTATTAATTGAGTTTGAAGATATTTTAAATAACGAGACAGTCTTTAAAGATTGTACAACATATCAAAAAAAAAAAAAAAAAAAATCTAAAATCAAGTCATCAGAGAGTAATGGATTTTGTAGAACGATTGACATTGATATATTAATATGTTAAAACTACAAACGTTTTTCTTAGATATTGTTAAAGAGAAATTTTGAAGTGCTGACATGTTTCTTTTATCTACCGATAAACACTCAGTTAAATTTCACGATATTGATGAACTAGGCCATACGAGTATTGGCTACAATCAAGTACTATTGCGTCCTCTAAAATTTTTACAATCACAAGTATTGTCTTTTTATTATCCCATTTTAAAAACAGTAGAAAAACTAATTTTTGAGCTATAATACTCATTCAATATTATTTTAAAAATAGAAAATGCTTTGAATAATAAAATACAGAATAACTAAAAGTTATTATTAAAAAATCAAGAATAGAAGGTACATCAATTAAAACCGATCAAAATCTCATTCAATCAGAACTAAAATACAAATGTTCCAATGGTATTAAAATTGTACAAATCATGTCGCAATTGCACAAATATCCACTAAAATTGCCTTGCATTTCGTGTGATAAATAGTATGTTCTGCGAGAGACGCTTTTTGTTTTGGTGCGGGTTTTAATAGTATTATTGCTTTGATATTACTTAGTATACAATACAGTCTTTTGCGAAACATTTAACTATTACATGTTACTGTAATTCTAACAGGAAGTGTTACTTGCTGACTTCATTTAACAAATTTGAAAAAAAATATTATGGCATCTTATTGCGTTTTAAATAACCTTTTAGTCAAAGTAGTTCCAGAGCAAATCCGAAGTCCTTAGATAATGAAAAAAATTTTAAAACAAAAAGCTAAGGCTTTTTAAACTTGATTAAAAATTAGCTCCGTCATAACAAAAAACCTTATTTATCATGTTAAAAAAATTTAAAAAAAAATTGTTCCATTTATCCTTATAACTAAAAAGAGTCTTTAGAAAAAACAATGTTTGAAAGCTAATTTTGTAAATATAGATCACAAACTTTTTTTTAATCCAGAGCCATCCAGCATAAGCATGGATAAATTTAAATATTATAATATTAATAAAAATTTTATAAACAAATTAACCTTCCATCAAATCCCAAAATAAAAATAGATAAACTCCAAATGCTGTTACAGTCTAAAGTAGAATATGATAAGGCACAAGATAAGGATTTTCCTTATGTCAGCTGAATAAAAAAATGCACTTCAGACACATCTTCTATTATCTAAATAAATCATAATCTGATCCATATTGAAAATATTATACAGTTTGGCCTTCTTATAAAAAAACGAAACAGTAAATGCTTTGTATTAAATGTTACAAGTTTCTGCTGCTATTTTAGATAGAGGGAAAAACTTAAATCTTAAATGCTTCTTTGGTTTGCCTTCTTAGAAAGAATGTGGGCAACACACACACAAACACATATCCACCCCCCTGCGCGCTCCACGTGCCAACCTCCCCACTCTTGTTGTGTTATAAGTCTAATTTTTTCAAAACAAGCCTTACATTATTATTTTATAAAGCCTTAAAAAATAATAAAAATAATTGTTAGTATAAAAAAAAATATGTCAAAGTATATTTGACAGAATTCGGAAGACTACGGCATTTTTC
>NW_019379490.1:1021350-1050676 GCF_000648655.2 Copidosoma floridanum | reverse complement strand
ATATTAATTGTTACTTAAAATTAATATATGTAATAAATGTATATTAATCATAGTTAATAACATCAATTTTTAACAATTATTTTTTATTCTCCCTGAATAATGCCTAATTTTTATGTATTTAAAAATATACAAAAAGAATCGACAACGTATTAAAAGATATCAAATTTCGTCAAAAAATAAAGAATTATCATATTGTTAGAATCACAAATTGAATTTGTTTTAACAGTATCGTTGATTGTTATTTTTGTCTTTAATTTTCTATAACTAAAATTTTGGCGCATTCATATTTTTTTATTCAGTTTAGAATTTTATCAGTGTGACAAATGTAACTTTAAATTTTCAAACTAAGAGTGTATATCATCGCACGAAAAAATTCACAAAAAAAAATTTTTTGTATGTGATCTTTATAGCATTATAATATTAGAGAAGAAAAACTATTTGCGTCACACAAAGGAATGCCAAAACATTGAGAAAAATTTCAACTGTATTGAATGCAGGAGATGTTTCAAAAGATATTTTCACTTATAGAGACATTTGAAAACTCATGAAATAAACGTTCAAAAAAATATTTGTCAAAATTGTGGGAAAGGTTATGTAAGAGCAGAGCACCTAAAAAGACATATTAGAGTAAGTAATCAAAATGAACATTGTAAGTAAGTTAATTGTAAGAAAATTTTTTGTTATGTTCAAATAAAATTATATGTGAAAATGAGAACATTTGTAACAGTTAATATATAAGGCTTTACAAATTTATTCACATTATATATGGGGGAGTGGGGAAGAGATAAAAAAAAGTAGGATTACTCGAAAAATGCAAGAAAATGAAAGAAAAACTACCATATTTGGGGGGAGCGGGGGAGAGCAAAAACTCGCTGTAATTCTTACGACTATATAGTAAAGAAAGATATATATACACACACTAATGAACATAATAAGGATATCTAAATTTTGTTTAAATGTGATTTCCGAGTAGGGCGTTGTATTTGTACATATAACGATATAATAGTTTATTGATTTATGATTCCCTTAACAACATAGTATTAAATGATGGTTTTATTAATATTTCAGGAATATAATACGGTTATTATTGTAAGAATCAAAAAATTACTTATTTTGCTTCTGCCAAAGGGNATTGTATATTATGTGCTTGTATGGCTTAGATTAATGATGTAAGACTCCAAAAAAGTGAGTTGACAAAGCCGAATGTTACGAACTGTTAATTGGTTTGAATTGTAAAAAACAGATGAAAGAAAAAAGTTACAGATTAGGCGTTTAAAATGCTATCGTAAAATTGGGAAGTACCGTAGTTACTAATAGTCAAACTTACGTTGTAGCTACAAGAGTTACTGAGTTACAAGGTTTGCATCTAATTAATTTTGATACCTCAGCTTCAACTGTGAATATTTAAGCTATTCTTATAAACAATAGACTGCGTGCAGAATATCGTCAGAATTGAAATACTTTTGATGTACTATCAGATCGTAAGAGATATAAACATAACTGGAAATATTAAAGCTCATGATATGCAAATGTATATAAATTATAATGTGACATTAAGAGACGAGAAAAAACACCATTGTAATATGTCTAGTTATGTAGTATGTATTTTACTGTGAAAGAACTGTTTAAAAAGTTAAGAAAGTTCATTTACCAATGATTACAACTGTAGTTAGTTGACAATATATGTTATTTAGAATTAGCTATAACAGAATTTATAGAAATAAGAAATTTTAAGAAGAAACGTAATACCGTCTTGTAAACAAAACATATAAGGTTTAAAATTTTAAGTTATAAATAAAGTGCTTTACCACTATACAACATAACGAAGGCATTACAAAAATATAATACTTCTTCTTATTTTTGTTGCTTTGAATCAATAAGACAATAAATCATTTTTCTATACGTTGATAAGAAAAAGGGTAAAAAAAAAGTAAAGTTAAGTATAGCTAAAATTTTTATGTTCCATTTGTTACATTAAAGGTTCTCTGACACTCTTACAAAATTCACAAAGAACAACTTAAATACTTATATATATATAAAGAGGAAGATATAAAGAGAGAGAGAGAGAAAGAGAGGTTCTAAATGACAAGATTTGAACATTGACGACATTGACGTCAGCACTCAAAAATAAGATAAATTATGCAATATCTTTCTTCTTTCTTATTTTATAAGACAGTAAGAGAAATAATTTACGTCTTTACGTAGCAGAGGGATCAAATTTAGATCTTACGGGCTTCCCTGATTTATTTTTTTAAGGGAAATGTGAGTAACAAGTAGAAAGAGCGAGAGAGAGAAATATAGAGAGAGCGAAACAGAGAGAGAGAGAGAGAGAGAGAGAGAGAGAGACAGAGAGAGAAGGACAAAGACTCTAAGTAAAGAGATTGTAACTTTGACTTGAATACTTACAACTTGGATAAGATAATGCTTTTACTAATTTCTTATGTGATATCAAAATAAAAGAAAAGAGACGCTGAGATATTTAAAATGTTTATTATTACAAATCCAAGATTCAAAGATACGGTTAAAGACTCTTTGCAACTGTTCAATAATATGAAACTGCAATAAAGTCTAGATATTTTTCTTCTTTACGTGGTACAGAATCATACTGGAAAAAAGTTCACAATAAATTAGGTTGCATGACACGTGAAAATGAGCTAGATAGTCTATTTAAGTCCTGGATAGTGAATGAGGTTGGACTGAGGGTAATACATTAAAAAAGATGATACTTTGACCAATATTATCATTCTATAAGTTAACTATTAGCGAATGCTTTGGTGTTAGTGAGATTTCCCTACAGTAAATTTAAGGCTACCATTGCTTACATTATATCACCGTCACATTCCATTTAAAAAATAACACATTACTTCTGGGTTTCCGAGTACCAAGGTGAAGGATTGACTTATTACCATTGCTGTCTTTAGATAATAGATGTTCTGATTTATGGTACAGATTAAAATGATCAAGTTTAACTGCTTATTTTTAAACACGTTAGTCATTATATTCCAAAAAAAAATATTTTAACATAACTTTATCACCACATTCCATTGTATTAACAACACAAGCAGAATAATTATTGCATACATAAAAAAAAGTGAAAACTGGGTTTTACAGTCATTGCTATATAGAATTTTTACGTTCTGTAGCTGATATAATAGTTTTGTGGGACTTATTTGTTGCCATGGTGAATTGATATAAATTAAAAACCACATCTTGATTTTACAATTGACTTTGGATAAGAGATTAACTTAATGTTACTGATTACAGAGCCTGTTTTTTTACTTATTTGAAAAGATTACAACGATGCCTTATGTATTAAAGGACCATCCTACTCACTTACAAAATATGTTAGCAAACATGGAATAATAGTTAAAAAGAAAAATGCTGATTATTCTGATCTTTAATAAAAAAAACCAGGTGTGGGTCTCGGTACCCCCGGCAGAAGTAAAACTTCTAATTCAAGTGTTATTAAACGCGGTATAATAAAAACTGAAAAAATTAGAGTATACCTAATTTCAATAGATCTTTAAGAATCCCATATTAAAATAGTCAATATTCTATTATTATTACGTATTTGAGCACACGCATGCATAAAATACATATACTTATGTTACACGTTATTTGCGAATTTGAAGAATTTTCATGTTTGCTCTGATATATTACGTATAAGTATATGTACAAAGTGTTGGTCATGTAATGCAGAACGAAACAAAAATTTTTTTCCATAGTGCCCCAAAGAAAGGTACTTTGGTCCAGTAACACGGGACAAAAATTCCTTTTATTTAAAGTTTGTTATTCGTGCATTTGATATGATACCATATATGTACAATTAATTGTTGTTAGAATTATTGTATCTAACAAATTTATTTCAATTTTGGCTATCATAAAAGTAAAATAATCCACTTTATCTAATTAAGATTAAGGAAAACAATAAACATGTAACTATTTTCTTGTTTTCAAAGATAAGATTGTCGTATTATACCCATTTGGTACTTAATTATAAATTTATGCGCGTTTTCTTACATACATGTATACGTATAAACATGTGTGTTATGACCAGGACGTGCAACACGTATATGTGTATACAAAATACAAATACTTTGCCTCTAGTATATAGGTTCAGCCGTTATTTTTCTCTTTCCTCTTTTCTCCCTACCTTTACCTCAGTAGTATATCATATCATACCTTAGATAGTAGAGTGGCACACGCTGCAAAAGAGATAGACGGAGCAATAGAAGGAAGTGTATAAGAGAGAAAATTAAGGACAGGGCTTAGGCCGCAGGGTGGGTGGCTACGTTTTTTCGTAACGCATTTCCCCTCACGCGGCTGTTCACGGTCCAACAAAAGAAGTTTCACTTTAAAAATCTTTGTTTTATCAGCTTTAGTCTTTGGCTGTACGTGCTTTATGATGTAGAGAATGTGAAATTATAGCAGCAGCTGATATTTTGTAAGGCCATTATTTGCATAGAACAGATTTCACAGCAATTATTGAACGGATAACAGTTAATATTGTAATAGGTAAAAAACTTAGACCATTTAATAAAATAAAGGGCTTACAAAAAAATTCTCTAGATACATGTTAAGATTTCTTTACATATAATCCTGGTTCTAATAGATTAAAAGAATTGTATATTATGTGCTTGTATGGCTTAGATTAATGATGTAAGACTCCAAAAAAGTGAGTTGACAAAGCCGAATGTTACGAACTGTTAATTGGTTTGAATTGTAAAAAACAGATGAAAGAAAAAAGTTACAGATTAGGCGTTTAAAATGCTATCGTAAAATTGGGAAGTACCGTAGTTACTAATAGTCAAACTTACGTTGTAGCTACAAGAGTTACTGAGTTACAAGGTTTGCATCTAATTAATTTTGATACCTCAGCTTCAACTGTGAATATTTAAGCTATTCTTATAAACAATAGACTGCGTGCAGAATATCGTCAGAATTGAAATACTTTTGATGTACTATCAGATCGTAAGAGATATAAACATAACTGGAAATATTAAAGCTCATGATATGCAAATGTATATAAATTATAATGTGACATTAAGAGACGAGAAAAAACACCATTGTAATATGTCTAGTTATGTAGTATGTATTTTACTGTGAAAGAACTGTTTAAAAAGTTAAGAAAGTTCATTTACCAATGATTACAACTGTAGTTAGTTGACAATATATGTTATTTAGAATTAGCTATAACAGAATTTATAGAAATAAGAAATTTTAAGAAGAAACGTAATACCGTCTTGTAAACAAAACATATAAGGTTTAAAATTTTAAGTTATAAATAAAGTGCTTTACCACTATACAACATAACGAAGGCATTACAAAAATATAATACTTCTTCTTATTTTTGTTGCTTTGAATCAATAAGACAATAAATCATTTTTCTATACGTTGATAAGAAAAAGGGTAAAAAAAAAGTAAAGTTAAGTATAGCTAAAATTTTTATGTTCCATTTGTTACATTAAAGGTTCTCTGACACTCTTACAAAATTCACAAAGAACAACTTAAATACTTATTAAAAAAATCAACTTTAATACACAGTAAAAGAATAGGAGAGTTTTTTGTATTTTGAATACATCCCAAATAAGGGGAAAATCACGTCAACTGTCCCAGCGCCGCGGTGGACGGCCCACGCGGAGGTCAAACACGACGTTTTCAACTCATCGTTTCGGTGTCAAAACTTTGATAAAAAAATTATCTAAAAACATATTCTTACGTATTTTTTCCTCAGCTTTCCAGTGGTGGCATCAGTTTCCTAAAAATTTTTTCCTATAACCTTGAAAAATCCACTTGTTTGAAAAACACGTTTTATCTCCATGATCTTCAACTTTTGGAATTTTTTTTATAGTCTGATCGAAAGATGAGACATTTTTACATAGATATCGACAATAAAAAAGAGGGGTTTTTCGTTTTTATAACGTATTTAAACGACAAACGAGACGATGGGAGCCGCGGCGGCCGGGCCACGCGCGGCAGCAGCGCGTCTGCCGTGTGTCGTCTGCTACGGTGAGTCAGTTTGGCTATATAATATATAATGTAGTAGTGGCGATGTAAACAACAATTAGTTAACCAGGACTTACAATGGATAAATAATAAATGTTTTGATAAAATTTATTCATATATACAACAATTTTATAATAAAGAAATAAATAATGATTAATATTGATTAAATATTAGATATTTACATAAATAAAGTAAAAAATAAAAACAAATTTGTTTTACTTCGTTCTCTTTTTCTTTTTAGGCATGGTAATCGAAGTGACACTTGTTTTACGTTCTTTCAGTTTCGGAAAAATTTCATACTGGTTACTCAAAGAAGTTTTCTTCAACATTAATTTATTATCCTTAATGGGGATAAACGCATGATAATTCAGTGTCCCTGGAATCAGTTTCGCACTGGAAATTTCGTCTTTTAATCTCAAGGAAGTTTCTTCGTAGTCAGATTTGCTACTAAAAAAACCTTCGTTTCTTTGCAGTAAAACCTACGAAAACTTCGACTTACGATAGCACAACCTCAAGTCATAAAAATAATAAATACTAATATTTAATTAATTAATCGAAACTTGTTGCGAAGTGCAAACCGTCATGGTTAGATGTATTTGTTTACATCCAGTCAGAGAGACGGTAGCAGACGTCGCGCTGCTGCCACGCATGGCCCGGCCGCCGCGGCTCCCATCGTCTAGTTTGTCGTTTAAATACGTTATAAAAACGAAAAACCCCCTCCTTTTTATTGTCGATATCTACGTAAAAATGTCTCATCTTTCGATCTAGACTATCAAAAAATTCCAAAAGTTGAAGATCATGGAGATAATACATGTTTTTCAAACAAGTGAATTTTTCGAGGTTATGGGAGAAAATTTTTAAAAAACTGATGCCACCACTGGAAAGCTGAGGAAAAAATACATGAAAAAATGTTTTTAGATAATTTTTTTATCAAAGTTTTGACAACGAAACGACGAGTTGAAAACGTCGTGTTTGACGCCCTCGCGGGCCGTCCGCCGCGGCGCTGAAACAGTTGACTTGATTCTCCCCATAATTACAATTACAAACCTAATAACGTAAAACAGTCAAACAACCATGACGTCTGACCTACATATACCTTGCCACAAGGGCAGAAAATTTAATATACTATACCTTATAATAAACTTTCTGGTCATTTACCTTTTTTCCATTAGATAATTAATATGAATTCATTACTATAAAAAAATACGCAGTAAAAAACGACAATAGGAAAAGTATGTTTAGTTAAAAAAAACAATATTTATAATAAGGAAAAACGACTAGAGATCTGAAAGTTTAAGCAAATTACTGTTATATAACTAATCCTTTTATTTCTATTATACTAATAATGAATGGCAATATAGATCTAAAAAAATTTTGAGACTAGTAGAATAAGGTATCTATTACCAGACAACAATCTTCTAATATTATTGAGATTTTCTGTACGAAACTTATAATCACTTTAGTAAGAACATTTGTCCATCGGGTTAATAAAGATGGTCCTTTTGTTAGTGTTAAAGTACAGAAAAAAAGAGTTAATTTTGTTTCAAAAGCCGTACTTTCCATAAATTAATCAAAGTTGTTCGGATGAATCATTGACTTGTAAATCATAACATCTAAAAAGAAGAGTGCATTATTGTTTTAATACTTTACAGCAAATAAAATATGTTCACTGTAATTGTTTGAACAGGATAATACAACTTCTACATTTTAACTCTCAAAACCAAGAGAAAATCTTTCACATATCTTTTATAGTATAGCACAGAGGCCAAGGGTTGAGCATTTTAATCTCCAACTGCTTGAGCACCATTTTACCAAAGAAATCACTGCAATGAACCTCTATGAAGTATCCAATACATTGACGGTAATATTAATCATTAAATTTAAAAAAGGTTAAATTAAACACAAAGTGTATGGCATAAAAAAAATCTATCTTACTGATGGGGATATATTCATCAAGATATTTGCATTTATCAGATATTCCTTTAATTATCTAATAGAAGATGAGTAAAAAAAACTACATTAAAAGATATGAGTATAAAATTTTCATGGATCATCAAATCCTTTAATGTAGCCTTGAGTTCTAAACAACTACTCTGAGGAGGAACTAAGACAGTGAAATTACATTTAAAAAAAAAAGTAATCATTTATAATTATTTATTAAACAATTGTAAGAAAGATCCTATAAAGAAAGAGTTAAACTAGCTAAAAACCCCTGCTTGCGTACTTTTATCAAAACATACACTTTAGCTTAGTTCTAATTATCTATATGAAACCTAAAAGATTTATTAGACCTATCAGAATTTTAGTTATAAGAAGCCAAAATTCTCTCACACCAGTCAAGTTTACATAGAACATTAATCGATCTTGAAATTACGAAATCTCAAGTAGTGACGGTCTTTAAAAAAAAAAAAAACATGAGCATAAAAGAGATGTTACAAACAAAAAAAATTTTTTTTGTGGTAGACATTCCATGCATTGTCCCCATTTCTACAAATTCAATAAGCATTTTGTTTAAGGAAGAGGTGAGAATGAATTTAGCACAGAATTCTTGAATTTTAAAACATTTTTTGAATTTATAACAAAATATGTAAGAAAAGTTATTTCTGTACCTAAAATTCTGTCTACATTTTTTTTAATCAACAACATCCATCGTTTTTTAATGGTTAATTTGAACTTAGATTCACGTTTTTTTAAAAAGTTTGTATTGAATATTTCCATGTCCAAGGATTCATACATAATCTAAACTTATAACACTAGTTTATTATGATATCTTAATTTTTTGATAGCTGTACATCTATGTGCGCCTTATGGTACGGCTAAATCAAACTTACGTTATAAGATCTGCATGATTCTTATTTATGCAATATACTTTTTTTTTCTGTGTTGTGATATCTATGCAAGTAGTTTGGATCCTTTGGATAAACATCATAACTTTGATAAACAGTGATTTTTGTACTAAAAATCTCAGAATATTTACATACAGTCTGTTAGTACGGCTTAGCTTTTTTAGTAGATACTTGTACCTCCTACAGTGTAAAAGTTTTAATTTTTTTTTACTATGCCTTAAATAGGCAATGCGTCTTTACTATAATTAGTTAATTTTGTATTGCGTTGCTTTTTCCTCTTTTTCTTACAAGTTATTGTTTAACTTGTGTACTTGGTGCTTCTCCTACATGTCTCAAAAGGCCACCAATGAATGGCTACACGTCATAAATTAATCAACTAAAGATACTCCACCCAACAAAAATGTGTCTTTTTTTTGCTAAAAGTTGGAGCAAGATAAAGCGGAAGATTTTTTTTTTTTTTAAGAAAAAAGATCAATTCAAAATTCTCAAGTTTGGCGATACATAAAAAAGTTATAATAATTTATTGGTATACTAAATACTCTCATTTAAGTGTATCAGTGCATTATAAATTTCATGAAATAAAATAAAAGGTTTCAAAAATCCTGAGGTTAATTACAAATTGTCACGTTGTAATCATTACAATTATTTCAATTCTTAATCACGGTAAATAGATTATAACAAAAAATTATAGGCCTTAATAATAAATAGTTAAGGTTAATATTCTAATTTTATTGTAGAAGCAAAACATGTCAACATTCTGCTAAATTACTAGGCCTGACAAATTTTCTAGCCTAGATTCTTACGGTTTTTGACAGAAAAAGTCTTAACTACGTAAAGAAAAACTTATGTTTTAAATATTTTATCATGTTAAGTACTAATAACTAACGTGAGAAATATGGTAACTAAAACACATGGAATTGTTGTACTATTCGCTTTGAAAACAATGTTTGTGTAACTGTATTTTATAATTATATGATTTATAGTGAAATTGGTACGACCTGCTTCTTTTTCTAACATTAATATTGACATAACACAAATAAAATTAGTTTCATAGAAAATAATTCTTGAATGCAAGTATCAATTATTATACTTGCAATGAATGTATACGTAAGATATTTCTTACGCAATCATATTTCATTATCAAAATATATGATGCAATCATAGTTGATTGCTTTAGTGTACAATTTATTAAGATTTGATCGCAAACTTTAGACTGTTGCATTCAAAAAATTTAATTGCAATTAAAACATATGTTCAATGTTAAAACTGCCGTTAAAAAGTGGCGTCCAAATATATAGTAGTTGGACTTTATCCTCTTTGTATTTCGAGCAACCCCCTTTAGTTAAGATAATATTATAAATGGATTTCAAGGACTTTTAAAATTATATTCTAATTAAAATACTCATTCTTAAAAAATCTTTAGGCATATAAGTAAAAATTTTTTTAATTCGCTTTACAATTAATAGAATTCTTATTTTGATGATTTTGAAATTCATGATAACCTTAAAAAAGCAATACCTAATTCTTTTGCTTATTAAATCTGACAATATTTTTTATGGTAATTCATATATGCAGGTACAAAAACTCCAATAGTTCAAAAAAGTTCGTTTAGTAAAGAAATCGTCAACTCTATGTATGGTAATCAATATAATAATAATAATAATAATAANNNNATAATAATAATAATCAAAATTATAATAATAATAATAATAAAAATAACAATCATCATAGGGTAAAGAGAAAAACTTATTTACGTAAGACGTGTATTTATTTCTTACTCTCATAATGTTAGACATTTTTTTTAATTGGTTGGACTACTATATCAGTATAGCATATAGTATCAGTTTAGCTTTTATAAGATTTAACAAGTTAACTGTCTTTCAGATATCAGATGCTTAGGCTCTTCCCACACAGCTTAGTCACCCAGCTAAGTATTACATTAACTTCGAATGCACTCTTTCATACGCAGTTCAAATCACTGAATCAAATCCTGTATATGCTTTAAAGACACCAATAAGCTTACTTTCCACTTTTTATAGTCACTTCAAAGCTTTTGATGAAAGTGTAATTCGCTAATGTAATGTATAGCGTTAGTTCGTATTGACAAGAACTTTTAATAGCCTTTTTTTAAAGTAGGACAGTCAGGTTAAAAATCTAGACGACTAGTTTAAAATTAACCTATTCATCTTCAATTGACTCAAGTACAATCGCAGTAAAATATATTTCACAATAAAGAGTGGTTTGAGTGCTCGATCACTTAGATTTTACTCTGTGATACAAGCTTATGTCAATATGTGTAGAATACTAGTGGCAAATTATGCGAAGTTGTAGTTGTCCTAATAGTTGATTTTTAATATTCTTAGGTGTACAAGGGCGAATCGATATTGTTATTGGATAAGTGTTTTAGAAGATCGTTTAAAGCCTCATTTCCTTACATGTTTAACTTTTAAAAAGAGCAAGCTTTTTGAATTAAAGTAAGGTATGTACCACGTGATTACAAGAGCAAATACATAATGTGATATTTCGAAGTTGCTGAGTGCTTTGTTTCAATATTTCCAGTGTGGAGCTGGATGTTTAAAGTAATTGTTATGAAATACATAGCATAGGAGAATTTATTTTAGCCATATAATTTTGGTAATTGTGTTAATATATTATTAACTATTTATTAATCTTACATGACATAGTGTCCATCATTGCATAATAACACCGTGTTAATACTAAATTATTCTTGTCTAAATAATAATGATGATCTTTTTTTTTTGTACGATACACCTAGTGACTACTTTGATCACCTTTAGCTTAAAATTTGTTGTACATTAATAAAAATGATTTATAAACTGTTGTACTTTATGCCATGGCAAAAATATTAGACTCTTTAACACATTGGTCCTCCCTAATAAGTCTAGGTATACACTTACAAAGAAAAAACAACAAGAAGTTATGTTTTAATAAATTGCTACAACACACATTTTAAATAATTATACCTAAATTTAACTTCTTTAGAAAAGTAAACGTCATCAATAACCATTCCATATTAATATTTTAAGTTATTTTCATGTAATAGAGCATTACAAACATTTATGTAAGATTTATTTCGTAACAACATTATGTCATATTAAATACTAAATACTGTATTTTACATCTTACATTACTTAAAAAAAGTGGTCCTTACAAAACTTAATAGATTAACGTTTTCAGTTAAGTCATTTTTGTTTTAAGTAATTCAGAGTTACTATTACTGAAGATAATGAAAAAGAAAAGATAACATGATAGAGAATGATAAAGAAAAATTTAACGATTACCTTATAAAAGTGTTAAACGTTTCTTGTTTCATGGAAAAAAAAAATTTGTACGTACAAAATAATGCTTATTCGTAACTTTACTTAAATTGTTATTTAACTCAAAATTTATTATGGAAGTTATTGATCATAACTATGTTTCAAGATATAACATTACTTAGATGATTAAAGATACAAACGTAACTTAAACTTTCGTATTAGGGTGAAAAGTAGCTACTCAAAGTTCCTTGTTGTGTTAAAGAGTTTAAAAAAGTCGTATCACATATTCGATAAGAGTGTCAAAAAATATTTATTTTAAAAAACTCTGTCTGATTAATTAAATATTTACGGTTTTCTTAAATATTTCAATATAAATCAATTAAAAAAAAACTTTGAAACACTTTTAAAAGAGTTAAAATCAATACAATAGAATGTATCTTATTGAATTACTACCACATTTTATTTATTTCTGTCAAATCCAAATGAGTTAAAATTTTAAGTGCATATAAATATAAGTTATCTAATAATTTTGTTTAATAAGTGCACTACGATTAATTCTAGTATTAAGAGTGGCTTTTTTAAGTTTATATCAACAAAGTTCTTTATGATAGAAAAAATATATTTTTTAAATTAGAAGTATAATATTCTTAAAGAATTTTTTAGAATAACTTAATTAAATCAAAGTGAGCAGTATTCTCAGTGGCCAAGCTAGGCATGATTAAACTGTTTTTCACAGGCCTTGCACAGTGATCTGTTTGAAAGCTCTTTATCAGTGGAGTAAGGCTTTTTGTTGTAAAATATTTATTAAAAAAGCTAGTGCAAAAGGATTTTTTAGTTATCGTGAAACAATTTTAGACATTAAGAGCAATAAGACTACACTATAGAGCAAAACTTTACTGACAATGATGGCGTGGCTTACAGCTTGAATCACTTATAGAACTTTAAACTCAGAGGCATGTCCCGTTCTATAAGGGTTAGTGACAGTTGCGACCTTTGCTTCAGATCACTAACTACTCGTTTACTTTACTGACATACGCTCACTTATAGGCGGTCCTCTTGTCTCAGCCATATGTCTGCTCCTTGGGACACAAGGATTTTGATTAAACGGCAAAACTAATTAATAAGGACTGGGTAATAACAGGTACTGCATTTAAGAGGTTGTCACATCTCGTTTATAAAGAGATGTAGTAGGCTAAGTAATACTGAACTACTACCACTGGGGAGGTAACCGGGTAGTGCGCCAGCTGGGACTGCTAGAGTCAGAGGCCGTCTGGATGATTGCATGTCTGGTGGTAACCTTTGAGTACTATGAACATGAACTACATATGTACCATCTTGTAAACTAGTCAGAAAAAAAGAACAGATCTGTTGTTTACTTGGCTGCACAAAACACTTAAGGTCGTAAGGACCGAATGTATAGAGAAATCATATGCAGAAGTTTCGTGCAAAGGATATCACAACCTTCTGTCTTAGTGAATGTGCAAGCGGTAAAAAAGGGGACTTCATCATACAACTGCACTGAGGTAGTGGTGAACCCCTTATAATACTAAATCTTAAAGGCTCGATAACACATTCTTGGATAAAAAATACTTACGAAAGGGCTCCATATTATTATCCAGCCACAGACGTGACAGGCTGCTTAGCACTCTAAGTAGAGTGAGTGACATCAGTGCTATTAGCTTCTTCAGCAACAACACAAGGATAGATCTTGAACTTACCAGCAGGATAACAACGTAGCCAATTGCTAAGCAGATAAAAAAATACGATGCTAATAAAAAAATGTATAAAAGGGAAAATCTCAGAGCGGTGAAGGGGGCCCCTAGCTGAATTCCTAAAAAAGGAAAAAGTGCCAGAGAAAATCAGAAGTTTATTTCTAAAATTGCTGCTAATGGCAGTAAAAGTGGCAGCAAATAAGATCATGCTAAATAAATGAGAAAAATATTATGTTTAAGGTTGAAGAAGGGTAGATCTTTGCTGAGATCCTCATGAGATGAGGTCAAATTTCAGAAAGCTGAAGTCGTAGTCATTTAAATCACCCCAACCACAAAAAGAGATTCTTTTTTAAGGTTAAAGGAGTGAAAGATAAGAGAATTCGTAATTTTTTAAGAGGTTATCCAGCGAAGAAAATGTTTGTATTTATACGTACATTAAAAATAATAGTTGGTAGTGATAAAAATATTCTTATGGCATTAATTTCAGCTCCTGTATCAATAATAAATCAGTCTTCACTTTTATTCAGTCAAAACATTTTCAGATTTACTGTTGGGTCATTGCCAATGTTTCTTGCAACTGATACTTGGATAATTATACAAGTTAGCTTATCGATAGACGCTAATTTAGTTGCCAAATACACACTGGAGTAAGTTTGTATGAAAAAGCAATTTCAAAAGGCTAATTTATTGGTGTTACATTGGTTGTGTGAGACCCTAAATTTGCATGATTTTTTCACAAGTCGTTCAAAGCTTCAATATATGACATTTCATTCAATTTTTATAAGAATTTCACAGTTAAATCAGTGAAGTAATTACTTATATACTGAAGAACCGAGTGTAATACTATTTGAGGAAAAATTTTTGCGTCACGAGAATTGTAATTATAAGATATACTATTGTGACTAAATATGTTGTGTACTGTTTTCATTGAGCTGAAAATATAAATAATAGACTTGTCTTCCTTGTTAGTGTACTAAAAAATTTTGTCTTGATTTGCGGTGTAACTGCTGAGCAAGGTACAGATGCAAATTCAAATGGTGTAAGTGTAAGTCTGAAAGATAGCAAAGTGTGCTTTTAAATAGTTTATAAGATCGCCTAATATATTTAATGTTATTTTATCTACACAACTTATTACTCTACCCTTAAGCATTGAAATTACTGTTATTAAGAACATGGATTTTTCCATATTTCACATAAGGCACCTACCGTTTTTTCATATCTTGTAAGAAATCTTTAAATAGTATAGTTTGAGCACTATAAATAAATTTGTGTGGGGCAACTTTATTGATACGTAGAGCTAGATTATTGAGGGCTATCTAACGTAATTATTGAAGAAATCGTGATAATTTTTTGGGGTTTTCTTGCTGTGTGGTAATGTTCCAGTAACTGCATGCTTTTAGCTTTATTCGCTATCTTGTTAATATCTTGAAGTGTATGATCTATTAAAAAAAGTTTTTGAAAATAGAAAAGGAAGTTAAAAAAAAAAAAAAAATAAAAAAAAAAAAGTAATCCAAGGAACAATATAAATAATGATTCAATTTGAGCATACCAATCTAAGAAAAGGGCTTAGTTTTCTATAAGTGATGCCAATTTATTACGTCCAAACTTATAAATGAAAGGTGGAATGAATAAGTTCATTTTTCAAACAAAAAAATTGTATTTACATTTATTAGAAGCCAGTTGTTGTCTCAAAAGTCTCATTTTTCTTGTTTACAGTATACATTTCTTCTAAAACCATTGACTTCACGTTAAGGTATTAGATTTTACAGAGAGATATGTGTAAAATTGTTTTATTGTGTCGTTTGTCAAGCTGACGTTGACCAACTGTTTGAATTTCTATCAAATCTAATGCAGTCGTAGTGTACTTTATTTGTCTCTTTATCTCACGTCCTTGAAAGTGAACGTGTCGTGTATTATTTTTTCATTTTCTTGGTATTCAATTTATTTATCAAAGCTAAATTTTTGTTTGCATCCATTAAAATTGTGAATTTAAAAATATTAGGCACATAAAAAACAAGATTGAATGAATTTGCTTTAGCTGGAAGTAATAAAATTTTTCAAAAAGTATGAATCATAAATTTTTGCCTTCGCATTTACAGAATTATAACATTTTATAGCTTTTCTGAATATAACTTAGTTCTACGATAATTGATAAACTACTGATTGAACACGAGCAGTCACAAGATCTTACATGGTTGACCGCAACAATACTTTTAATCCTACGTAAGAGGACTCTTGGCAATGTAGATGATTAGGCTGCTGCTATTAACGTTCAAATCTGAGTCAATGCACATTTCTTTTTTGTTTTGCTTTAATTTAGTTTTTAGGCAAGTCTACATTAGCCTGGTCTGCTTGAAGTTTTTTTTACATAGCTTTGTCACCAATCTGAGTCTTTTCTTTGCTTTAAAGACGTAACGTAACTTATTCTTCTATCTTTTTAAGTTACTTGAGAGCATATTATGAAAAAAAACAAATGCTGTTAAGTGTAAGGAGTTGTCATATTTTTGTTGAGGGGCACGTCAGGTTGAGGATAAAAAGTTTAATCAGAGCCTAATATGATTACTTATGATTGACAATAGCACAGTCGTGGTGCAATAACTATGCAGCGATTGATGGTAAAAACTGCTCGTATGAATAAGGTCTGAATGGCTCCTTAGCGAAAAAAATTGCCAGCAGATTCTTTTTATACGTAGGATAACAAAGCTCGTTTCCTTTTAAACAACGTGACACGCATTGACATGGTCTGTCTTTCCTCATTTCACCCTGGCTAAGGATTGCTCCCAGCGTATAGTCTGATGCATCTGTCGTCACGATAAAGGGTTTTTCGAAATCTGGGTCAATAAGCACATATCCACTGCACATTGTATGCACGAGGGTTTTGAACACCTGCTTTTCTTGGTCAACTCATTTAAACGCAGTGCCCGCTTTCCAGAGCCTTGATAGAGGTTGGGCAATTTGTGCATAATTTTTTATAAATCGACTATAGTATCCTACGCATCCTAGAAACTATTCTATTATCGTCATGTTTGCTGGTCAAGGGCACTTTCTGGCCACTTCAAGTTTCTTTTGGTCGGTCATAATTTACTCATTGCCTACAGTGTGACTCAGCATTTTCCCTTTTTTCTTCAAAAACTGACATTTTTTGTGTTTTATTGCGAGATTAGCAGCTGCGAGCTGTTCTATCTGTTACATGAATCATCTTACGTCTTTCTCAAGGTCTGGGGCAAAGACCATTACGTTGTCAAGATACACTTCTATTTCATGGCCTTGTTACCCTGCGAGTGCTAATGCAATTGCCTTTAGAAATGTGTTTGGCGAGTGTTTGCACGCCATTGTCATCCTTTTGCATTGATAATGCCCGTCGGGGTACGAAAATTCCGTCTTATGTGCATCATTTTTGTGTATTTTCACCTTGAAAAATCCCGATTTAAGGTATACTACCACGATGTAACGTGCTGATGCTAGGTTCTCTAAGATGTCACTTTGAAACGGTAGGGGGTAAAATGACCCCACTGTAACTTCATTTCGTAAGTAAGAGATTGGTATGAAGGTGCGTTGTGAATATGATGAACACTTGTTACTTCAAGGACCTTTATTAAAAATACCACATTTATAAAACAAAGTCTCACGTGTCTTCCCTTTCAGGCTCGTCGTGTACTCTTCCGATAGGCTCTCTTTGCTTGGCCCAGGGGCTATTTTTTACGAGATTTAAAGAGAGGGGGGGGGGCAGAGTCTGGCCTATGCTTCTGTACGTTATACGAGATAATAAGTAATCATGTGTTTAAAGTATTTACTATATGCTAACTTAGTCTTTAAGTTTAAGACTTAAAGAAAATCCTGCATAAGTTTCTAAATGTAATAATTCAAAAAATCATATAACTTAGGCCATCATATTTTATTTAAATTCGTTGGTATTATTTTGCATTAATCAATCATTGGTATTTATTATTACATTAACCTTGCAAATCAGTTCTTGTAAAAGCAAGTTATGATTTTAAGCATAAGACTCGAACGACAATGATTAAGTGTTATTTTTATTTAAGAAGAAGTGTTTAGTTTGAAATGAGACAAGGATAGTGTAAGAGAATTTAAGTATTGAAGGTGGCTTAGGCGGTTCTTACTGAAATCATAAAAATTCTGAGAATTTGAGAACTACGTAAAAAAAATAAGTCAAACTAATTCGCGATAAAAAAAATACTAGGATCACCCTTTTTTTCAGAAAATTACCCCTGAAAGTTTACCATTGTAACAAGCCTTCTTATGGGATAAATAACGAAAAGGTCTATACCTTTATGAGTAAATGACAAACCTCTATTATTAAAAATTGTATTTCTAATTTTTTTTTATAAGACATCTTTGAGAAATGTAAGTATTATATGTGATCTTCTCAGATTTTAAACAACTTAAGAGGAAAGCCACTTATCGTCTTCTGCACATGTGCAAATGAATACAATCAGTTCTTGTAATTCTTTTTATTGTTGCTCTTTAACTCTTCACCTTAAATTTATAGTTTGCCTCTTAGCAATTCAAAATATTCAAAACATGTATAATCTTAATCCCTGAAAAAAACAGGCAATAACCTACATTTAGATTTGGAATTGTTATAATAAGGAACTGAGGTTAAAGTATAGTAATTTTTTCTTTTTTCAATAACATAAAAGCATCTGTACATCTGATTAATTAAGCCATCAGAGCAAAATGATAGGCTAATATGAATGTAAGACTTTTATCAAAAGTTGGTTAATTAGGATTGGTAGATAACCAGTTAGAAGAGCTTGAGACATCTCATGCCCCTGTTTCAAAAACTTTTGTATTAATATAGGATTTTGAACTAAACTGTAACATACATAAATAAATAATTATTTGTTTAGTAAGCTCAATTTTTCCTTTACGCATATTTGTTGTCAAATTAACAGTTCAGAGAATCACAAACATTGAATCACTGCTCATAGCGACTTAAAATTAGTTACAGAAAATAAGAATTGTTGTATAACCTAAAGATACCTTTAATAGTCTTCGTTTTAGGACATTAAAAGAAAATTTATGATTCTCTGTTTGACGACAAATAACGAATAATCCATCCAGTTATCTAATGTGTAAAGCTCTTTTAAAGTATCAACATGCGAGTGAATTTTCTGTATGTAGACTTTGAGCTTGACATATGGTGTAAAATTATAACTCACAAATTTTATAAGCAATACTTGTTAAATTATTATTTATTACATATCTTTAACCAAAGTTAGTTAATCTATTATTTCGAAATGTTAAACTATATTTATGTACAGTCTTGTACATTGCAAATGACTATATCTGTATTATAATGTTTCTTGGTTACGATAGTTATTAATATCTCAAAAAACGTAAAAAATAACTGTTAAATGTTTTCAATATAAGGTTTTTTAAATATTAATGATAAAAAAATTAATTGTTAGTACGTCAGGGCTTCTAGGTAGCTATAGAAGAGGTAGCAAAGTGCAGCACTAAGTTTAAGAGTTGTTGAAATTTAAAACTGTATTGAATTAAAATTCTTAAATTACTATTAAAATATAAGTCTTCATATAGAAAAGCCTAGACAAATGTAGGAATCAAAAGCACTTAGAAACTAGATCTATTAAGGAAATGTCTTTTTCTAAGAAACCAAACTGAGAAGTTATTTATTGAGTGCAGCATACTTACCACATATCGTACTGTGTAATATTTACCAAGCAAAAAAAATATGTTTTGATACTAGTGCATTATTAACACTGAGGTAAATAGTCAGTTGAAGGATGTTGCAAGTTATTTATCTTAAAAAAAAGTAGAAAACATAATATAGGAGAAGAAACAATTTTTGTTATTGTTATAAGTGTATTGTACAGGATTCAAAACACTTTCAAACATCGTATAGAGCATTTTTTAACGGACTTTTTTCTTCAAAGTTGTTAATATTGAACCATTTTTTTTTCTTTCAAGAAATACAATAATAGTTCATATTTTTTAATGTTCTTATACTAACCACAGTATAAAATACAAAATTGATAAGGTACTGAGATCTTAATAGCAACTAGAGTGGATAGTTTAATCTCTAAAATGAATCTTTTTAAATCCATTATCATTTTAAGATGATAATATTATATCTCTGACTCACCTGCTCAAAGAAAAATTCAAGATCTTTATGGTATATTTTCTCTAAAGTTCTCTCAGATTTGGAAAGAAGTTTTGCTTTCTTTAATGCCTTAAGGTCAACAATATTTGTTATTCTTGTTTCCTCAGATCTTAGGTAGTCACCTTTTACATTACTTATTTTCGCTTGATAAGACTTATGTAAAAGTATGTGATCTAATGATGCATCTATAAAAGATATAGAATAGGCATTTATAAAATATAAAAAGCATATTATGCTAATGTTTATCGTAACACATTGATGATATTTTTATACAAACCCTCTTTTTGTGCGTTGATTTTAGTTTTTTTACTTTCTGGACTTTCAGGTACAAAGACGTCTTTTCCTAAGAAAGGTAATGAATTGCTTCGACGCCGTGGTAGTGTAAGCGTGGAGATAAATTCTTTTATACTTTTGACGCTAAGAAAATATGTTTTAATTATAAAATTTTTATTATCATAACTAAAAAGGATTTTTTTTATTAAACTAGAAAAAAAAGTTAAAAAAGTATTATTCCTGTTTGTGCTTTGTTTGTTTAAGTATTTTAAAGAAACTATAAAGAAAATACTAAAAAACTTTATTTTTGCAAAATACTTTTGTTATCAATAATATGTTTACTGACATAAAAATGTTATTTTAACTTTAAGTTAATTAGACAATCTCTTATGTTATTATCTAGTATTTGGTTATTTAGTACTCTTGATAGTTGACAACTTTTACTGCTATAAATGGACGTTGTCAAACAAGGTTAGACAGAAGCCCCACTGATCATTGCCAAAAAGTCTTGGCACCTGATATGCCCCAGTACAATACACAGCCAGGATACTGTGGAACAATACATCAGGTGGATGGTCACTTCAAGCACACTCTGTGATTTATTTTTAAAAGATAGGCACGATATCCTGACAGATTAAAGGAGTATACACATTCCAAGCGAACAATGTACACTTGCACTCACTTACAAATTCCGTAATTATGTAGCTACCGACGACTAACAGAGTTTGCCAACCTTGCGTAAGGATATATTACCATGGCTCACAGAATTTTCCAGCACAGAAACAACAGCTCATTTCAGAGCTTCAACATCATGACTCTTTTATCCTGAATTGCCATTTGGGAAAAGGATGAGGAGCTATTGGAAATATTTTCTACGCTGACGCTATGCACAGACAACAAGGATTGATAGTAGCATGTACAAAAATGTCAACACACTAACGCAAATTATAGATTTAGTGTGAAAAGTACACGCTAAATCTTTTGGCTGGCTGTAATGTCAAATTTTGAGGACTTGCCAAAGATGACCCAGAGAATTTTTTAAAGCAACTAAATGCATGGTTTAACATGGAAATCAATTATTGGTTCCAACAGGAGAAATACCACTGGTGTTTTGTAGGTGAACTTATCACTGCTTTTTAGTTGCAGTGTTGGGTATACGACCTACAGGGTAGGTCAAGATCTTAAAAAAATCAAGTCAATTTTCTGAATATCTCACGCTCACTACCCCTAAGCAACTAAAAATATTTATAGAAATAATTTGAATATATCCCAGATTCATCCTTGATATTGCTGAAAAGAAAAAGCCCCTAACGAAGCTAATTTCCTAAAATGTGAAGTGGTAATGGACCATGAACAGCAGTCTGCTTGTAAGAGCTTCAAGCAAACCCTGACTGAAGTACTTGTCTTATTGAGGCCATATTATTTTAGATTATTGATCCTGCAAACGGATGCAAGTGATTTTATTGTGGAGATGGTATTAATATCAAATCTTCTAATTGGAGAACTTTTTATTTTTTTATTTTACGTATCTTACAGCCATTTCTAAAAATTATGTCAAATAAGCTTTGCATTGCTGTGTTACCCTAGATATGTATGCTATCGTCATGAAAATATTAAAAAACTGCCTTAGATTTAATTGTTACATTAATTCCTTACACAGTAATCGGGACCTTCTCCTGCATAGCTTCCGAACTATCGGACCACAGTTAGAATACGCACA
This sequence comes from Copidosoma floridanum, assembly GCF_000648655.2. Next base: position 1,028,696 of record NW_019379490.1, on the reverse strand, counting down.
CGATAAAGTAGATTTTCAGAGGTGCGAGCTAAATGAATACAGATCGATATACAACCTCAATTATGGACTTAGCAAGCTAGAATGAAATTATGCAGTGTGAAAAAAGTGCGCTCTGGATAGATTCATAGGTTATTTGTAAAGGAAACATGTTTTAGCAATATTTACTTATAAAATACACGGGCTGAGGATCCAATTACGATCAAATAACAAAGTGTGTTGCCGAGTGCAGCACACAATGAGTTCGTAATAGTGTAGTTACATAAAAAGAGTTTGAAAAATGACTAAGTTGTTAGTATTAAGGAATTGTATGTAATGAAATCACTTAAATAACCATACAATGTGTGTACATGATTAGTAATGAACAGTTGCATACAGTATTAACATCAAGTACATGTAAATAATACTAAATAAAAAATTCTTAATATTAAATAGTATAACCTTAGTTGAGTGAGCTAACTAGATAACAAGAATATTAATAAAGAAGATGATAAATAAAAATGTAGTAAAATATCATAATATCAGTGCCAGCAAAAAAATAGTTGAGAAGGCTGGAGAGTCATGGTGTATGACGAAACAAGCTATGAATTTGACAGTAAGATTTTACAAAGATCATGTTTTAAGACATGTATAGTATCAGTATCAAAAATATTTTGAATAATGGTGTTGGATAAACGTCTGAGGCGAAGTATGGGAGAGTGAAAAAGGTAGTTAGTAGTATAGGTGTGTTCTGTGATATATCGGGCAATCCTTGGGTAATGTTAAGTATTTCTGACAAAGAATAGGGCAAGCAGGTCAAAGTATTTGATAATATTATGAGTAAGCCTGTAGATAAATAATGCGTCACGGTACTACGTCGAAAGCAGATTGTTTGAAATTTTGAAATCGTCACGCTTATAAGGACATGAAAAACATGTTTATTATTCCTTAAGAATTAAGGCAGCATCTGTATGCACATTAAAATATGACTGAAAGCCATAACTAATTAATTTTCTAAGGAAAACGAAAGTGTTCAATTTTGCCTCATGTACCTTAGAAAAATGTATTTTCAAGCTCTACTAGAAAGTGGTAGTAAAATGTTTTAAATAGTGGCAGAACAGAACGTAGTAAGAAAGACGATATTGCAGGGATACAGAAACTGTTGTGGCACTCTATAAACGCAGCTATATGGATGTAAAATTATTTGAAACAAGACAAAACTAGTTGATGATCTTATGCTATCAAAAATGAAGAAGGTACATCGTGAGGGTCAGAGAATTTATTATTACCAAATTTTTGTTAAGAATTCGGAAAAAAGATATTTTATACTCATAAAAGGCTAGTATAGAGAAAACTTTTGAAGAATCAAGAGTCAAAAAGAAGCTTGGTGGTACGAAATTAGATTTGCAATTTTTTTTTCACCTGTAGCCCAAAATACTTTATTAAGAGTCTGTAAGTACACAAGCAAGCTCGCACTACCCCTAACAAGTAGCACATGACGTCTCGGGTAAAACTAGAGATAAATATTTTATATTCTTAATACACGTGTAAGTGAATATAAGCAAACGAGTTAACTATCTTTTAATACTTCTAACCGTGACAATTTCTCGATGTCTTGGGATAGCTTCAACTTATACTTCCCTAAAGATCAACCAATCTACTGACTCACTACCTACCCAAAGTATTCACTCTAGTTCACATGCCCACGGAGTCAGCATCTTACCTTAGTGATTTAAGAAAGTATACAATGGTGAGAAAAAGATAGGAGAGTGCACTAGCTATCTTAACATTTCACCTACTAGTATGTCTCATTCAACTAAGATTTAATGATAAGTAATATAATTTTTTAGTAAATATATTTAAATGATTTCTTATTAAATCTTAATTAGAGTGTTAGCATCTGGATAAAAATATCTGGATTATACTACAGCATTTGACTATCTAGAGCAAGAACAAACATGACTGCCATTGGGATGGCAAAAAAATGCTACAAGCACAGTCAACAATAGAACGGTAAGGACTTTTTTCTTACTTTTTCTAGGTTTGCACGCTATCTTACTGGAAATTTAAAAATAAGGTCAGACTTATCTCTGTCAGTTAACTCCAAATTGGACTCTAAATTGTAGGCACTATTGTCTGTTTTAATAATCTCTTTAAGGACTAATGTGGTATAGCATCATTTGTATGGATTAAGAAATTCATGAATAAACATACTTAAGTTACATAGATTGTGAAAATTTGTTCAACAATTAGAATCATGGAGCAATGTATTATTTAATATAATATATTTTACTTATATTAATTGCACTAGGTGTATCAATTATGAAACAGATCAAGAACCCACTTGTCGAGAAAAAAAATACAACGAGAACAAAGTAGAAAGTAGTTAAAATTTGGATTACAAAACATTTACCAATATACACGTTTTAAATATAATAAAGGTAGATGCTTTACCTACAGAAAGAAAAAAAAATCCAGGTAAAAAGATCTACAGTAAATTACATTTTTCGTAAAATAACTATTTTTTTCTTTATATAGCCACACTGATTTTTGTCTCAAGACATATTAACATTAATTTTCTTCTTATCCTTCAAGAACAGCATTAGAGGTTAGGAAATATGTTTATTATTAACCTATTTCGTCGCTAATCGACAAAGGTCCAATAGACTGTGTCATAAGCTCTTAAACTAATGCTTCAATGCATCAACAAAAAACTATTCAGGTATTGTTGCCAAAGCACTACTACTCTTATGACGAATAACAGTAAGTTCCACTGTTTTAATGGGCAAAGACTTTACCAAGCACGACTAAACAATATTTAATCATCAATGTGGAAGTTTAATAATTAACTATGCACAGCAGTATTACAGACAACTGCTTAGGAAACTTTAAGTCAAGATAGCTACCAAAAGAAATAATAGGATTTGTCAACATTAATGGTTTCAATAAAGATAAATAACATAATCCCTTTAATTTCCAAAACAACTTTTTTAGCTTTTTGTCATTACATGTTAGTAGGGTACGAATTTCAAGTTAACCAGGATAACCAACTTTTACAAAAAAAAGATCTACGTACGTTTAAGCCTATCATACGTTATTTATAGGCTTCGGATATCATTCAATGAATAAGAGAAACATTATTCACAGAAAAGATTACCCAAAATGGTGTTGTCTTTTTGCATTTAATCTTACACTAAAAGTGTCAGCGCATTTTTTAGGCCATTAGAATTAAGTAGCAAATGGTTCCGTCAGAATAGAGAAATATTTTGAGGCACCTTTGTGCCTTATACCGTAGTCTCCAGTCTTTTGTTGAAGGATCAGTACGCTACGTACCATCTATAAGAGTAGACGTGGATGCTAGCAATAAACCATGGGTAAAGGTAATTTTATCGCAGACATTTAAGTACTTCATGATAAAAATGCTTTTTTTTTTTTTTAATAAAGAATTTGCAGTGGTTGGTGTCAACAATAACTCTAGTTAAGACTGGATTATAAGACCACTATATATCTTTACAAAATTGACGACAGAACTTGGAGCTACATATACTTCTTCGAGCTAAAAGTGGACGTATAGATGACAGTGTGTGTGTGTGTGTGTGATTAGACTATGCTATAAAGCTTTCTGATGTTGAGAAAAAGTGATTATCATGAATGCATGACGAGATCAAAGAAAGAAGCAAAGAAAAAAAATTGGAATTCAAAATTTTTTATTTATGCTACCATTCTGAGATGGTATCTTAATAATACATAGTTACATGGAATTTTTCAAAATTTACAACAAAAAACATAGTGACAACATTCCAGATAACAAACAAATTTTAACAAAAATTTCATGTGACTATTGCACTATAATAACAATGCCACAGAAAAAAAACATCAATTTTTTCATCGTAACTTAGTTACTAACTCGAACTTTTAGGCACAAGCTACACAACCCTCTATGACAACAATACAAAATTATATAATAGCATAAATACAGCTTATTTATTAGAATTTGTAATAAAAACATAGTTTGTAATGAATTTGTAATAATAATATTTGTAATAGTAACATTTTTTCCAACAAACGTATTTTATAAAACATTTCATGTCACCATTCGTAACTATTATAACAATGCGAATCAAACGAAGTATTAATTTAATATTTTGAGAAAAAAACTAACCCACCACAATATTGGTACCTTTAGATCTTCAAAAATTATTAAGTTTATTTAGGCGCGCACCAATATCTGCCACGGTATTGGTACTATCAGAGCAAAAACTAAGAGAATTAAAGCAAAAATCAGTACTCGTGACGGTATTAATACATCCGAGTCCGGTCGCGAAAAACAAACTTTTTCCCGTAACAGTGCTGGCATAGTCTAGATCGTGGATGAGATACCCTTTGGTATACCGCTCTGGATAAAATTTACTAACTTTAGGCGCGCCTCACGCAAGTTAAGTGCATCGGGATATTCCTTGCATAGTATTCTTTTAAAGTTGTGTTAAAACAGTCGTAGCTTCTTTGCAATGTCGTGTCGTTAGTTAGAACTGTCCCTTTATCTCCGTGTCCCATTAACGTGCCCAGCGTGTGTCTTGAGTTATTTAGTGAAAGCTTAGACTCTAATAGTGCGTCGCGCCGACGTAATAATTTTAATATTCATGTAATAATTAAATCATCTGATGATGTGTAAACAAGTTTCATTGAACACTTTGTCTTGTATTCTTAAATTTTTTATCAGCATAACTACTAAATTAATTTTTAATTTCATCTCATGAGGTAAAATTCATTGATAAATTGCTTTTCAAACTTTCAGTTGTAAATTTAACTGTATGATCACAATAGACTCATCTGCTTCTTTTTTTAATGTATAAGTAGTACTGTAGTTGGCTGCAGCAGCTCCTTTCATACTGTTTCGTATATTATTATTTAAAACTCAAGTTTATTAATAATATTGAGATTTAGTACTTGGTACTAACAATAAGAAGCAAGACTAACAATTGACATAATCAATAACACAAATGGATATTTTAGTATCCTGCTGGCAGCCTCTTCAGAATAAAAGATCTACATTTATAATCAAATGAAAGTTCAGTAAAAGTTTCAGAAAAGTAAAACAATCAACTGGTGTATAAAAGTATTTGTAAATATAATGATATTATGTAGGTGCCAAAACAGCACGTAATAGTATTAGACTCTTGTCGATTATAATTATCCTTTATCTTTTAGAAATAGATACATGAGAGACTCAGCTTGTTGGCTTAATAGACAGAAAAAGGGTTTCCAAGAATTTTGCACTCAAAATCTTCAAGAATGCAATACAAGAGTTATTTCTTATTCCTTAAATCTGCCAGTTTTAAACAGGAATGTGTTCCTTGCCGTTCCGTATTTCCAACCCATGGAGACAACTCTCCGTATGGCCCTGTCTAAATGTGATATGTGTTATTTATACAGATTCTGGGAACATAATTCTCATTATTAAGTTGGGAAAGGGCTTAATAAATAAGTTAGATATAAGTGACATTGTCCATAAGATTGGATGTAGGTGCCATCTGTGTTGCATTGGCCAACGTAAGAGACACTTATGCATGCATTTGTATGAACACAAACGTTACATTAAAAAAAAAATCGAAAGGTTGGCCATTCTACATACTGTCTGCCGGATCTTGAATTCAAGATAAGAGTGGTCCGTGATTAAGAGCCTAATAGGTACAAACGATAATTTTTTCTTAATGATCTTTATTACTCTGTTTGATAATAATATCAATAAATAACTAGATACACATTAGCTTAACAACTCTTACAAAACCTTTTTGTATTAAATCAATAATAAAATAAAAATTAACTAAAGGTTTTTAAAATTACATTTTTATAATTAAAACTACGAAAACTCTCATACTGATAATAAACTGTTTGTACACAATTTCACATAAAACCTCGACATCTTCAGTATGGGGTCTCTTGTAATGATTACTGTTTCTTATAATGTATATTTAGTATGTGCACCGATCTCAACTCACTTTTTTTTTACGTGTGTGCACCATTCTTGTATGACTTTTGGAAGAAAAGTTTTTCTGGATTTTCTGATTCTGACATTTAAGGTGCCATGGGTTTCCCTATTATATGTTGTCTTGGCTTTGACATGGTGGATCGTTGTATTTTTGAATATTTGTGTATACAAATTGATTATTGTAATTTTGTTGAGTTTTTATCAAATTTTAAATCGTTTAGAATCCTAGATCACTAATCCTGGAAAGGCTGTCAGGAGGACAGTGAGATATTTATTTGTGTATCTGATTATGTCAATAAATAGTCATGCTTCCTAGTACTAAGTTGTGGTTCTCAACATTATTTATGAGGATAAAGGAGCAAGTGACAGAAGTAAATAGATAATTATAATTAAGTTCATTTGTCATGTTATGTTAAAATTTCTTAATGTGTAAGAAAGAAAGATTTGTTATCAAAAATTTATACTGCAATTGTCTTTCATTTTCCATTTAAATAATTTTATCAAAAAATTGACACTACCTTATCCAATGTCGTAAAAAAACAAAGAATATATCTTAAAGAGTGGTTTTTAATTATTTTTGACCTATCGTTGTTTAAAAATAGTTGATCTAAAGCTTTTTTTCAACCAGTGCAGTTTGTCGAGAATCTACACCTTACAGTATCGTCTTTCTCTAAAAGGTAAATCATGATTACATGAATCTTTTATTTACTATTTCTATAGCTTCCTTTAGAAATTTTTTTTTTCTTAGAACAAAAATAATTATGGTTTTATACAAGAACGTCTCATCAAAATCGCCTGGACCATGTATAAAGTTGATTTGCTTAAAACTTAAGCGAATTAAAGAAGTATTTTTTTATATTGATCATACTTAAAATCAATAATTGTTTTGATCATTCTAGGTTCTAGTAAGATAAGACCATTGTGAGATTGATCTTTACAAAAAAAAGGTAATTCAACTTATAAAGAGCTCAATAATCTTGATTTCCAGATAAAACTTTTATGAAAAAAAAGACTGCTTCAACTTATTCCATATATCGTTGCATTAAATATTTTTCGATAACAAAAACCACGCTACAATCGTCTTAATTGGAAAAACAACATAACTTTGCAGGTTTCATCAAAAATTTTTTAAAATGTTGGGAGTTGTGTACAATGAATCCCATGGCAATTGCTGTCTTAACATAGATAGTATCCACAACTTGTTTAAAACTTTATGAATCTTTGAATAATAATTTACCTCCAACACCATTTAAAATTTATAAAAAAAAAGTTCTTATTCTTTGGATGGTACAATACTGAGCCTTAATGCATCAATATTAATTTAATTATCTTTTTTATTTTTTTTGTAATTTTATCTCATTCAACGAAGTATTAATTTAAT
>NW_019379490.1:961170-1020570 GCF_000648655.2 Copidosoma floridanum | reverse complement strand
TGTAAGAGAAAGTAAAAGGCAAAGGGGCTAAGTAAAGCGGTTGCGAATGGTCTGTCGTGAGTTGTGAAAGATTTGTATGGAAGGTCTTACACAAACAACGTCCTAATATAGATCATATGAGTAATAACATACACGTAAGTGCGTATGCCTATAAAGTTAGTGAACATTGGTATGAAAAGATAAATTATACACATGTTGTAAGCTTTAATATCTAAACTTGGGAGATTTCTACGTTTTTACAAATAGTATTTGTTTTTTAAGTACTCATATAGAAAAAAAATATTCTCGTTATTTTTTTTAATAATTACAGTTATCTGTAGTTCAACAAAATATACACAAATAACATGAATCGAAAATTTTGAAGAAACATACAAATTGTCAATAAAAATCGTGTAACCCAGTTTTAAACTTTAAAACATATTAAATAATCGTCTCTTTACCTTTGACTTTTTTTAATTAATCTGTGATAGAGGAAATTGGGCTGCATGATAATGATAACAATTATGTGTATTATTTTAATAAAAATAATAGTGACAATAATCATTGTTATGTACATAATAAGAACTATAAGAATTGTGACAATAATAACATGAAAATGATAAAAATAATGTTTATAAGCATGACAACTTGTAACAAAATTTCTGCGAAATATCGTGCAATACCGTTATAGTTACATGCAAGGAATATCCCGATGCACTTAACTTGCGTGTGGCGCGCCTAAAGTTAGTCAATTTTATCCAGAGCGGTATACCAAAGGGTATCTCGTCCACGATCTAGACTATGCCAGCACCGTTACGGGAAAAAGTTTGTTTTTCGCGACCGGACTCGGATGTATTAATACCGTCGCGAGTACTGATTTTTGCTTTAATTCTCTTAGTTTTTGCTTTGATAGTACCAATACCGTGGCAAATATTGGTGCGCGCCTAAATATACTTAATAATTTTTGAAGATCTAAAGGTATCAATACCGTGGCTTATATTAGTGTGCGCGTAAACAACTTGGTTATGGAGCCAGCCGAAAAAGATTAAAAACGGAAAAGAAAGAATACTAAAAAATTATGACTTTTACACTTACGTTTATTTAAATATAACTAAAGTACACGGTGGACCAGCACAAGCAGAGGTAGGTTAAGTATTTCTTATGTTAAGCACTCATGGAGAACTGAGGATAATAGAGGCGGACTCTAACTAATCAGTCAACCGTTCAAGGGTAAAAAACAAAAATTAACCGAGTCCTTACCTCGTGATAGACTAAAAGGTTGCAGAGGTGGACTCTTACTACTCAGTCTACTGTTTGAGGGGGAGTGTAGTTAATAGAGTCTCTGGGCCTTTTTATAAGAAGTAGTGGACCTTGGTAACGCGCTGGTTCGATAACAACGCAGGAGAGCTTACCGGGGAAAAATCTTGCAAAAATGATAATAACCGAAAATCCCATTGGCTAAAACTGCCTTAGCATAGCCACTCAAAAATTGGCACTTCCCATATCCGGTTCACTCTCCTCTTTGCGTTAAGAGAAGGGAAGGAGATTTACTTGCTCATACCCCTCCTTTCCCTTTTTACATACGAAGTTGACAGGATTTCAATATAATTTAACCTTAACATTATAACAGAACATTATTTATATTTATTAATGCTAAGCACCGGTCATTTGTTCAACTAAGCTCGTTGCAAAAAGAGCAGTGAAAATCGCTTAACAAATCGATTGATGCTCAGGTAAACAAACGATTGGTGATTTATTGATTCAACACTACTACTTAAACGCCAAAACGGTGGCTACTGGCGTAATAACGTATAATTATAATTTTAGTGGTGGTATTTGTGATAATAATAATAACAATAATATATCTTAAAGAGTGGTTTTTAATTATTTTTGACCTATCGTTGTTTAAAAATAGTTGATCTAAAGCTTTTTTTCAACCAGTGCAGTTTGTCGAGAATCTACACCTTACAGTATCGTCTTTCTCTAAAAGGTAAATCATGATTACATGAATCTTTTATTTACTATTTCTATAGCTTCCTTTAGAAATTTTTTTTTTCTTAGAACAAAAATAATTATGGTTTTATACAAGAACGTCTCATCAAAATCGCCTGGACCATGTATAAAGTTGATTTGCTTAAAACTTAAGCGAATTAAAGAAGTATTTTTTTATATTGATCATACTTAAAATCAATAATTGTTTTGATCATTCTAGGTTCTAGTAAGATAAGACCATTGTGAGATTGATCTTTACAAAAAAAAGGTAATTCAACTTATAAAGAGCTCAATAATCTTGATTTCCAGATAAAACTTTTATGAAAAAAAAGACTGCTCCAACTTATTCCATATATCGTTGCATTAAATATTTTTCGATAACAAAAACCACGCTACAATCGTCTTAATTGGAAAAACAACATAACTTTGCAGGTTTCATCAAAAATTTTTTAAAATGTTGGGAGTTGTGTACAATGAATCCCATGGCAATTGCTGTCTTAACATAGATAGTATCCACAACTTGTTTAAAACTTTATGAATCTTTGAATAATAATTTACCTCCAACACCATTTAAAATTTATAAAAAAAAAGTTCTTATTCTTTGGATGGTACAATACTGAGCCTTAATGCATCAATATTAATTTAATTATCTTTTTTATTTTTTTTGTAATTTTATCTCATTCCTATAAATGTTATATTNAATTATGCTGTGATAAAGGGCTGAGGTTTTTCTGTTAATGAATTACAGATCTCAGTTAGTGAAGATCCAGAAATTGATACTTGTTTGTAGTGTAAAAAACATTTTCATTAATTACTTTTCTTAATTCTGTGTCTTCTTCTTGATATTAAACTATTAGTTTGTAATCAAGCGCTGCAGAAGCATTTTTAACTTGCAAAAGATTATTAGCTACAAAATTATCAATACCTTTAATATACTGAATGAGCTGTTATGAAATTGGTTTGCAAAATGATGAAAACAATGAAATTGCTGGCTATCCTAAATTAGTTTCCAGCAGATTTCTCCAGATATAAACATTGTGGAATTGGTTTCCAGCTCATTAAAATGCATACTGAATTAGGTTTCCGGTAGTTTGAGATGCATACAAAAATTGGTTTCTGATGCATTAAATTGTACAATCAGAATTGGCCATCCAAACAGTCAAAAGAAAATTGTAAACTCAATATTCTTGCAAAACATGCGGACACTAGTTTTACTGTTATTATAATAATCAATATTATCTTTGTCAAATATCTTATACCAATTTTAAAGAAAGCAGAAAACTTCAGTTTTTGAAGTAAACCGGTGGTCATTGATCTTAAAGAAAATTTTATAGTTATTGATTGTATTCAAGCATATTCCTTATTAGAAAAATTTTACGGAACACTTAAACTAGCACAAATTAAAAAAATTTATTTGCGTGACACTAAAAAAACCGTTATAAAAGAAAATAATACTAAATGAGTCACAATTTAACGTATGAAAAAGTTATGAACAAAAAGTTTGTCAACAAAGCACAAGATAATTTTTATGAAAAAATGCATCACAACGATATTTAAGCTTACACAAAATTAAGAAAATAGTTTTCAAACGATAATTCTTATCAGATTAATAAGTACATTTCCTGAAAAATGTGTAATTTTTTTATTATTTAACTAACTGTCTATCGGTCTCGTTTCTGAAAGAAATCGTCAATTTGTATAAATTAAACAATTCAACATCATCATACCTGTGATGTTTTAAATCTCTCTGGTTTTTTCACTGTTTTTTTTTCAGAAAAGGTTGTCCGAATTTCAAAGTCAAGTTATTCAAAATAAAAAACAATTATTTATGGGAAGACTCTCTAATATAGAAAATCATACAGTAATTTAGTTTTTTAATTAAAAAAAATTAAATATCACTATATAAGCAGCTACAAAAAAATTAAGAAGATTAAAAGGTAAGCTAAAAAAAGTAAAAGTTTGGAGAATATTAGGCACATCGCATTATCATAAACATAGTGTTATAGTATCATTTCTGAGTACAAACACGAGGTGATTCAAGGGCTCAAATAAAAATAATTACTTGTGCTAGTGTAATTTTCTCTGATAAAAAAATACTAATTAAAACATGTTTTACATGTTTAATCACCACGGGTGAATCATTTTAAGGCCTGAATAAAGTAATATAGACAATACAACGTGTAACGTTAGTTTGTTCAGATATGTGTGTAATATATCTAATAGGAAATAGGTGAGGAAGGGGCGGGGCAATGAAGAGAGGAATGAGCAGGGTGGGGAACTTACTAACATTCAGATTAAGGTGACAAATAAGAAGAAATAATGTATATGGTAAGAAAGGGAGTAAGAATGTTGGATAGTGTGGAGAAGGGTGCGGCAGTGTCTTAAAGGGTGAGGCGAGGTTAGCAAGCAAATTTTATTGCAAATGTAAAATAACTATATGATATTGTAAGTTAAATAAACATATGTACATTTACAAAATATGTATGATAACAAGTGAATTGTTACAACTGATATTTCTTATTTTACAATAGTAGCATTTATTATTAAAACTATAAATGTGATGAATTAAGCAATGGATGAAACACTCTACAAATTTTTATAGTATTTTTAATCACAAGTTAGCTTTGCTAAGCAAACATTACGTTTTACTGCAATGTTTGACTATAGGAAGCACCAAATTGCTCTTCTTCACAAAAAACTTGGCTATAAATTCAAAATATCTCTGAATCTAACTTTTTTGCCGGAACGTGTTGTGCGTTTAACAATTGATGTAGGCATGGTAAGTACACGTTCAGAATCTGAAATGGTAACAGGAGTAATTGTAGAAACAGGAACAGGAACAGATATCAGAGCTTTATCTTGGAAAAAAGCTAGTTCAACACCGTTGATTGAAACTTTTACGAGATAGCTATAAATTCTCAAAGAGGCAGTTTTTTTGGTCTTATTCAATTGTTTTATAAGGTCTAGTACATCATGGCTGTAAAGCTTTAAAAATCTTTGCTGGTCGTAATCGTGACTAAACTCTCTCCTACTTGAAAGGAAATTTCTTAGATCGTCAAGACTCTTGCTTTTAGGACTTTAAATAAAAACATTACGAGGCAGGTAATTAGTTTCTGCGTGCATCATTTAAGCTAAAGAACCCTTGATGTTCTCCTTGAAAGCTGAATAAATTCCGAAAAGTACAAAAGCTAATGCACGAACCAAATCATTATTGGAATAAAAAATGATTGCAGCTTTCAACTGGTGATGTAAACGTTTAACCACACTACTTTAAGCAAGATGCCAGCTTGTCGTAAGCTAATGTTGAATTCAAAAAACTTTAACAAAATCCGTGAAAATATGAGAAGTAAGTTGACTTCGTTAATCTGAAGTAATAGTTTAAGGAAAACCAAAACGAGAAGTCCAATAATCCGAAAAAACATAAATCACTAAATTTGCAGTAATATCTTGCAAAGGGTAAACCTCTAAAAACCCATAAAATGATTGATAACGGTCAAGCAACATCAACAAAAATGTGCAGGTAAAAGTGGACCAATAAAATTTATGTAAAGGTGCGCGAATCTTTGCGTTATAGTTTCGAATGATCCAAGAAAACCATAAACATGACGAAACATTTTTGATCACTGACACTTATTGCCAGTACGTACCCAATTCCGGCAATCTTTATTCATAGAAAACCACACAAAACGGTTGCCTATTAACTGAAGTGAAGCGTTGGCACCTGAATGGCTTAACTTAATACAGTTGATTAAAAACATCAAGACAAAATTATGCTGTGATAAAGGGCTGAGGTTTTTCTGTTAATGAATTACAGATCTCAGTTAGTGAAGATCCAGAAATTGATACTTGTTTGTAGTGTAAAAAACATTTTCATTAATTACTTTTCTTAATTCTGTGTCTTCTTCTTGATATTAAACTATTAGTTTGTAATCAAGCGCTGCAGAAGCATTTTTAACTTGCAAAAGATTATTAGCTACAAAATTATCAATACCTTTAATATACTGAATGAGCTGTTATGAAATTGGTTTGCAAAATGATGAAAACAATGAAATTGCTGGCTATCCTAAATTAGTTTCCAGCAGATTTCTCCAGATATAAACATTGTGGAATTGGTTTCCAGCTCATTAAAATGCATACTGAATTAGGTTTCCGGTAGTTTGAGATGCATACAAAAATTGGTTTCTGATGCATTAAATTGTACAATCAGAATTGGCCATCCAAACAGTCAAAAGAAAATTGTAAACTCAATATTCTTGCAAAACATGCGGACACTAGTTTTACTGTTATTATAATAATCAATATTATCTTTGTCAAATATCTTATACCAATTTTAAAGAAAGCAGAAAACTTCAGTTTTTGAAGTAAACCGGTGGTCATTGATCTTAAAGAAAATTTTATAGTTATTGATTGTATTCAAGCATATTCCTAGAAGCAAGGCGCAAATCATATTCTATTATGTGTTCACAACATGTCAAGAAGTGTTTACTTTTAGTATTTTTAGTGTAATTTTATTGTCATTCTACTTGTTATCTATAAATTTTTGTTTTACTTTAGTGTATAAAGATATTCGTTTTATTTCAGCACTTAAAGAATCAGCTGCAGTATTTTATTAGTGTATGTGTAATCCTTTTTGTTGTATAAAATGTAAGTACACGTAAATAAAAGAGCAAAAATGGTTTTATGTATTAATAAATACAACTTTGGATTTCAGAAAAATTTGAGAAACGGCTTACAACGTTGGAGGTGCACATTTAGACCCTGTTAGTGCTACATAAGAATAAATAAAGCACTAAAATTGTTAAACCGTCGAGTCATCAACGCGAACACAAGCAAATTGACGAGGCCATTCAAAATTAGTTACATCCGAGCAATATACTCAAACGTAAGGCAATTGATGACATCTCAGCTTGTCCCTCTAAACTACAATGAAAAGAGTCAAAGCAAATCGAACGAAAGTAGATATGTTATGTAGGTTCTTTATCCACCCTAGCTCCCCCTAGTGTAATGGTGATGGGAGGAGTGCAGCTCGTGCTGTTGTACGAGGTCATTTGGCCATAGTGGTGGGGAAGAGTAATATTGCGCCAGTGGTAAAGGGGGTACTATAAGATTAATTATTAGATGAGGTCCGAGCATTATAAAATATATATCTTCCAGAGTGGATTCTCTTTCTTCCTATGCTGTTAGACAAGGGTCTATGTGTTATCTCTCTTTTTCTTGCTCTCCGCCTCTCTTACTCCTAGTATGCATGGTCAGGCATATAGAATCGGTCTTTCGCTGGGCATCTAAGAACTTCTTATTTCGAAACCTTATTAAAACTAAAGTTATGATTCTGGGCAGCCACAGCTTTATTTGTCACTTGAGTTTGTCTTAGTTACCTCGTATTACAATAAATAATACACCATTGAATTTTGTTTCTGCGTTTAAAAACCTTGGCCTGTGATGAACGCCCACCTGGAGTTGGAAGAGACATGCACGGCATATGTCTAGCAGAGTCTTTAGAGCCCTGTATTCCCAGCAGTACTGCCACTGGGCTCTTTCCATCACATTAAGAAAGCACCTTACCGAATCTCTTATTTTTCCGCATCTGGATTACATGGCAGCAGCTTACTACTCGATTGATCGTGCCTCCAGTCTCAAACTTCGCCGTCCTTGAATGCTTGCATCCGTTTCGCTAATGGCATCATCGGCCATCGAGACAGAGTGACTCCCTATCGTCTGTTCTTGGGCTGGTTATCTGTTGCTAAGCGGCGGGATTTTTTTTTATATTTACTTGCTTACTCTAACTACTGCCGTGACTGCCTTCAGTATCTCTCTACTCAGTTTTAATTACTCCATGATCATGACACTATCAATTGTTATTCCACTCGACTTCCAGCTCGTCTGTTTTTTCCCCCTCGTGTCCGTACCGAAGCTTACCAACGTTCTTTTTTGGTACAGGCTATCAATTTTCTGAGCTCTTGTGAACCTAACGATTTGAATGACTACTATCCACTAAGGTTTAAAAAGGCTGTTTTTAGAATACTACTGGACGGCGAACTGGCTGATCGAAAATGTAATAATCCTGCCCAACTTCCCAACCCATTTTTATGACTCCTGCCAATCTTATCTCTTAATTTTCTTACTTTTACATTAGCATTATACTCAGGCTACCTTTGTATTACGTTTTGTATTTTGTTCAGCTTGATTTACCACCCATGTGATTTTATAATTTATGATTTTATTGATCTTATTGATTATATTAATGGTAATGCCTTTCTTAACTTATGCTAGTTTTTATTGGTATTATCTGTGCTTATCATCGTTGTTACTTAAATAAGTGTTTTAAATTTTCAACTGTTTCATACTTGCTTATATCATTTTAATCGTACTTTTGATTTATTGTGCTCAGTTTATTGCCATATTTAAGTGTATGACTCTTGGACTGTGATATTTTATATTTTATGCGTATTTATTTTATCTTGTTATTTTCTAAATTATTATTAAAACTTCGTTATTGCTTATGGAATTGTGTTTATATAGTTGTGTAATTCGTGTATTATTCGTCTTTAAGTAAGTTGGTACGTCAAATACTGCGTTACATCAAAAATTGTTATATACTTGTGTATTTTTTAGTCAAATATTAAGTCAATCGAATTGTCAAATGTTGTACCAAATAGAAAAATTTTAATGTTATTTTTATATGTGTATTCATCTTGGAGAGCCAGACGTGGGTTGCCACAAGGCTTAAATAACATTAATTCTAATTCTAGTTCTAATTTTATTATGGTGGTGGGAATAGAGCGATACTGAGTCAGTGATAGAGTCTTGTGATGTATGATGGCGCTCATGCGTTATACATATGTATATATCTTGCTACACAGAGTGCTCTCTTTTTTTACTCTCGCTATTAGACAAGACAAGACTTCAAGCGCTCTACGTATATGTACGTATGTATAAGTTTTCGATCTCTCATGCACACGTTTGCGTATATACCTACACACTTATAGAAAATATCGTGCATGCTCAAATGTTATTCTTGTACAAGGACACGCGTACATGCGCAAGCGATTTCATACACATGCGAGCCTACGCATGCATTATGCGTGAGCGTACGCATGCACCACATGCGAGTGGACTTATCCACCAGGCAGCTGTTCCTTGTTGGGAGTTATTTTTTGACTCAGATTCTAAACACACATTGAAATAGGTCGGTCTTTTGCAATAACATTAAGTGGGCGAGTTTTTTTACCAATGTGACGCATTTCCATGAGGTATGAGCCACTCTATACAAATTAATAAGATTTCAAAATTTTCGTAAGCATCATCAGCAGCTGATTGTATAACTCCATTCAAGTCATTTTTCGATTTTGTTCAAATCAATCCATGCATTGCGCTTACAACAACTTTATGACAGTCTTTAGCAAAGCCGAGTATCATGTTTAAATGTATGAAAACGTCAAAATAACCCGCAGCATCAATCAACTTGCTTGTCCGTGCAATAACTAACCAGCTCACGTTTTCTAGCATTGAACTTCAAGTGGGATAGTGTGACACCCATCTCTTCATCAATGTTGTTATTCCAACATTTTTGCACTTATTTATTTCAATACCGTTAAGTTCAGAGCATATTTCTTCAAAAAATGACAATTAGCATTGTTAACTAATACAATTTACGTAACTAAAGCATCATTAATTAATATAAGCCTACCACAAACATGTAGAGCACTGTGCTTAGGTAGCGGGCATGAATCTTAATGTTGAATTAAAATGCAAATTTTATCACTATTATCACATGCCGATGAAATGTATGGTTGATGAGCATGAATGTTAAAGTTTGCCATTGACTTATTAAATGCCACACTTGTCTAAATGTTTAGAATTTTTTCCATCTTTTAAGCAGCAGGGAAATATGCAGATAAATTTTAGCTAACGATTACCTTGAAACCTAGACTTTTTAGGAACTGTTCGTTTTAATGTGTTAACACTTTGCTTGTCCCTTGACAACTTAGTGGCTCTCCACATATGAGCTTGTTTAAATACCCTCTACCAATTTTCTGCATAGAACAGGTAAGTAAATTATCTGTGATGGAACTTACGGCCTGAGTACATAGAGAATTTTATAGCCTGGTGGAATTGTAGGAAAAAATTCATCGTATGAACTTAATGTTAATAACTATATGCTCCAGTGGTAATGTTGCACTTAACTCGAAGTGCATTTATTTAAAGTATCGCTACAGGTTAATCCGACTAATAAGTCAAGTCTCATCTAAGTGTACGTTTTGTAAAGCTCAATACTGACCCAAATGAGTCATGCGGTCAAAAATAAATCGGATGACTGCACTTGATTTAGCTTTAAAGTGTATTATTGTTTTATCTTGAACTTATTGTTATGTTTTTTGATGTCAGTTCATTAATAAGGCAAGTTTCAATGTCAGTGATTTTATAACAACCTTTTGGTAGAGTAATTATCTCATTACCCACGTAAAGTTAATTATTACCCTCACGAATGTTAGTTGTAGAATTTAACGTAAGTAATTCTACTAATCCAAGAACATAATTTCTATGCGGTGACAGTTCAATTGGAGGAAAATATTGTGCTTTGAGAACAGATGATAAGTCAGTGAAACTCAAAGTGAATGTTTTTTCCATGATGGTTAACAAACAAATGATAACATGACATATATTTATTTCTTATATAGGTTTGCAGTTGAGGTACTGAGATAAGAATCTAAGACATAGGGAACCAGAACTATATGTATGAAACTCTTGACATTTTTTGTAATTGTACCTTACATAATTACCACTGAGATATAAAGTTAAATCTAATGGGGGTTGAAAATCATCAAAGCAATCCAAATATGTAATATTGTTCACGCGTTTTTTGTGGCAGTCTAGTCAGTACCGGGACAATTTTTATCATTTGAATTAACAACAGCTGTTTTATTTTTAAGTGGACCGATAAATGGTATGTTCTTTCGTATATAGACCCTGAAAATGTAGGATTTTCAAAATTTGCGCGTATTTAATAGTATTCTCATTTGTTAGTGCTCAATCAGATAGTTTTCCTTTCAACTTTTTTTTGTAACCCATGCTATGGTTTTAGGTAGAGGCCAAATCATTTTTTATAAAGTTTTAAGAAAAAACCTTTACCAAGCACAATAGCTCCCATTTTTCCATTGTGCCTCACACTTTTTTCGAGCTGATTCTTAGCTTGTTTGGCCTTATTGATTATTTCATACACACCACTTGTTCCATTAGCAATAGCTTTTACTACATTTAGCTCTACAAATGCAGGGATAGCGTAGTGTAAGGAACCACTTTTTTTAGGAGGTAAAGGTAGCATATGAAGTAATATAACTTTTTTTACTATCAGCTTTTTTTTATAGCGTCTTGAGCCCACTTTAAAACTAAATTGACAACTTTGCGAGCCCATTAACTTTGAACCATAGAATTTGAAGTACTTTAAATTCATTTTCTCAAAGTAATTACCTGTCCAAAGGGTCCCCCCGGTAAAAAATGGCGAAATGCCACGTTTCAAAAATATACTTTTTTTTTTTTTAATAGGTTACTAACCCTCAAAAACTAAGGCTCATCATATTTTTAGACCTAATATCAACCCCCATGTATATTACATTGTCAAAAACGTATATTTTCGGTTTTCATTTTTTTTCAATCTTCCTAACCTCAAAAATTATGCCGGAAAATATCATGTCGTGTTATTTTTGACCCGCTGAATCGATTCAAAATACTTTCTAACCTTAAAAAAATGTAAATTTTTAACCTAAAAAGATAATTTAAATTTTAAAATTGCTCTATCTTTTTTTCCTTAGAGATGGCAGGTCAAGATCTTGCAAAAAACGCTTTTTTGGCTCAAAATACATGCCCATGAATTTTGTCAGATTTTTTAAAGTCGTGCGCCATGTCTGAAAACCTATTATAACCTCTAAAATAGCCATTTTCTGGATGCATCTTTTTGTACGAATCATTTTCAATTAAAATAAGTTTGAAAGAAAAGGGATCCAATTTCTGTTTTATTTTGGAATAAAACGAAGAAAATACGTTGAGGAAAAAATAATCATGTATTTACAAATATTTACATATAACTCTGAATAATCATTCACTATTCTAAATATAATACAATTCCTAATCTTCTTCGCTATTTTCGTCGATTTTTTGATGGATGTTGTTGAAATCAAATAATTTTGTCAAAGCTTCAAAAGGCTTCATTGTTTTCGATGAATATCTACCGTGTGATGAATAATAAATTATTGCAGCTACATGAGAGCAACATCCTATTGTCCGGTTACCATTAGCACAGTTACAACAATGACCTTTTATTCCATCAAGTCCAATTGAATCCGCTTTGTAACATACGTGACATTTATAAATTATTCTGCTGATGTGTCTTGATCTAACTTCAAATTTCAACACGTCAGATTTTTCTTTAACATATCTCAATCTCAGGGTACAATCATCTTGAATCATCTCCGTTAAAGAAGATACCGCCTGCTTCAACTGATAAGAGCCCGTGAAAAAAATTTCCAAATCTTTGATAGTCATTTCTGGGAAATCTAGCAAATCATTCGATGTTATTTCACAAAACGGTAAACTTTTTCTATTCCAATTTTTCTCTTCAACTTTAATTGCCAAATGATTTTGATCTGACTTTTTTCCCTCAATTCTTTGGATAAGTTCATCAACTTTTTCATTATCTAAATTCAATTTTTTGCCAAAAGTATTATATAAAAAACATGCAATTTGACAATATGAGGCTGCATTAGGTAACATGGTATTGTGTAGTTGATGATGCAATAATTTAAATTTTTGACCAATAATTCCATGCACAGCTTCAACCACCCATCGGATTTTCGTCACTAACCAAGACTCATTAGATTCTCTGGTTGATAGCTGAGTCCGTTTTCCCTTCAATGCTGGCATGAAAACTTTAAATCCTTTTTCCTCTAAATATTGTTTGACATCTTTGAAACCTCTAGCTAAAAAAAAGATGTCCTCTTCTTTTAAAATGCTGCTCAAACCATTTGTATTTTCCAATATATACTGAAGAATCTGTGCATCATTTTTATTAGCATTGAATGGTCCAACTACGTCCAGAACAAAACCATTAGTAGTACAAATTGTGAACGGTTTCCATAAGGGTGTTTTTTTCTGCCCAGAGTACGATTTTCTTTGATAGGTGTTATTGCAACTTTTTTCATGACGTAGATAGGTTCCATCACAAATTACAGCTAAACAGTTTTCAACACTATATAATTTTTTCGCAAAATTACAAATTTTATCACCAATTCAAACATAGCAGTAGATAATTAATAAGTATTATAATAAATATTCAAAATAAAAGTAGATTGTAAAAGTTCATTGAATTATCGTCAATTGAATATGGTACCAACTCAAACCAGCTTTGAAAATACTATTTTCTTACATTTTGACATGAAAAAATGAAAAAAATCACAAATTATTTAATCCAGGAATTTTTACATTGCGACAATAAACTTAAGTTTTTCATTGTTATGTTGAATTTTCTTAAAAAAAAGTTTTTTCAAATACTCTTATACAGTTTTCATCCTTTACAATTCTTTTTGTTTTTTATGCTTGTGTAGTATTTTTTCAGTAAATGAATTAAAATAAACTTTTATCAATCGCACATACCTTGAATATTGTCATCAATATCTGACTGTAATTCTTCATGCTGTAAAGAATTATTTTGAGCTTGAGATGTAGAAGGCTGTTAATACTTTTCGTTACCTAATTTTCCATCAAAACTTTGCTCAGAATTCATCGGCTTATCAGTAACTTTGCTTCTTTCACCTACTAAAAAAGTAAAAATATTTCAATAAAAAAATTTCTTAGATTGTGATTATAATTCTGATTATGATTATAGATTTACATTCATTATTCCAATAGATTCAAACATAAACATCCAATTTTAATGATCAAGGGGCCCGGTAGGGCTCTCTTAGCAAGTTCATGATACATTTATTTTTTTCCATTCAAAAAACTAATAGTTACTGAAAATTATAATTTAATACCTTGGTTATCTTGATCTTTGTTCTCATCCTTTGGATTTTTTTTTCCTGATTTTATTTTTCTTATTTTGCTGTAGCATTTGGAGCAAATCACATCATAAATATGAACATCAAGTTCAGAAAGCAAGGTCAATTGTGCTGCAGTTTCCAAATTATCAACTGTAAAAGATTTACTACCAGCTTTTCGGATTAATGCATGACACATAGAACACTTATTTAGTCTAGTCTTTTTCTTCGGCGGTTCTGCACTAGTTTCCATTATTCAACTTGATAAAAAGAGAACTATTTTAATACCAGTCATTACTCGTGTTGAAATGTGTGAATCAAATGAATATTGTTAATGATTTTGAGAAATAAATTTTGAAATTATAAATTCTTATTTATCATAGTTTTTTAAACAAACTATTGCTTTGGTACTTAGCATGTGAATGAAATCAATACTGAGTCAAGGTGAAATTCATATTAAAAATTATAATAATGATAATAAAAACTCAACTTGATAAAAAAATTGTGATAAAATTTTTTAAATGCTCAGGTAGAATCAAAGAAGTAGAAATAGAATATGTAAATAAATGTAAATCATATTCAACATTCACTTTAAAAACAAAGATTAAGATTATAACTTTTGTTGACCATTGATTTCATCATTTTTTTATTTTATCAACATATAGCTCATGAATTTATGTAATGTAAGCTCACAGCAATCTTTAAAATGATTATTAGGAAGAAATTGATAAAAATCTTGATAAATGAACATTATACTAGCAACTTTTTGTCGCCTCGAATGAGAACTTTTTAATATCAACATGCATAATATTAACGTACAGCTAAATTAAAATAATTAACATGTAACATACCACGTTCAGTATTATTTTTAAGAATCTGTAATATGGATGTGAAAATTTATTTCAATGGAGTATTAGTTTTTCAATCTCTACATCGGTAACTTAAAACAAAAACTTCACTAACTTTTTTTTCCTTTAAAAAGCGAAAAAAAAGGAATGCTAATTACATTCTTGTGTTTTCTCAACGAAAAAATTCAATGATGAATTCAATATTAAAAGTTTATACTTTTAAGAACCGAGATACACACCCGAATAATCCAAATCAACAGATGCGAAACACTTGAAGGTCTTCGAACATAAAATAAGTTAAGAACTTCCAGTCAGTTTCTGATACAGAAAATCAATATGCACTCATTCGTGTTCCTTCTTCCCGCAAGTCTTGTCAAGCTCAGAGTAGAGTTGATATAATACGTATTATACGTTTATGTGCTTATGTTTTCGTCAAATTCAATATACTGTAGTGATTTTAAACTTTAAATTCTACTAAAAAATCTCAGGTGAGATCTCAGCTAATTTCTCAGGTAAAATCTCAGCTTATTTCTCAGGTGAGAACTTCACTGAAATCTCTTGCCAAAATCTCAGCTGAGATTCCCAAAAAATAATTATCAAGGTAATTAATGTTATGCGCTGAGTATATTAAAATACTCCTAGTGAAATCAAAGTCTATTTTACTGTTTGACCTGAAGAGTAACGGATAAACCTTGAATATTTGTAACGATGTTAGCACTTGAAAAAAGTTTCACAAAATGAAGTAACGTACCAGCTAACATATGGGGCGGCACGCTACTTGCGCTGTCTGTTATCGCCTGCCTCGAGGATGGTAGAAGTAAGTGTGTTTCAACAATAACATTAGAATTATATTGAATTCCTCTTTTCATTCATTGTTAAACTACTCGCGATGGCATAGCAATAGCACTAATGTCACGAATTAATCTAACATCTTGAGTTCTAATCTAAGTTGACTCAAAAAAAATTGACGGTGTTAGCACTTAGAAAATTTTTTGCGAAAAAATGAAGTGTGAATTAGCGCGTGAAGCAGCCAGCACGCAGTGGACACTTGTTTGCACACGCTCGCTATATCTATCTTTCTCTCTTGTAATAGGATCCACATAAATATTCAAGGATAACCTATCATCAGGTTGGTCAAACAGTATGATAGACTTTGATTTAATTTTTTTTTAATATACTTGAGGCCGATTTTCGATATACTTGAGTCATAATATAAATCTCATGATAATTCCTTTTTCATGGATCTCAGCTGAGATTTTGGCATGGGATCTCGCCTAAGTTCTCACCAGAAAACTCAGCTGAGATCTCACCTGAGATTTTTCAATACGGAAATCCATTTTCAGACGTTGCACAATACGCTGAAAAATCGAATAAAATTCAAAGAAATGTTTTTTTAAGCGATAAGACATTTTCGCAAGGATTTAAAATGCACCTAATGAGGAAAAAAAAAATAAAATCGAAAAAAGCTACCTTAAAGGTTAGAATCAGTTTTCAGACATGGCGCACTACTTGAAAGAATCTGACAAAATTCATGGGTATGTATTAGGAGCCGAAAAAGCGTTTCCTGTTAAAATAAAAAGTTCACCTTGTACACATAAGAAGATAAATGCGAAAAACTGCTATTTTGGAGGTTAAGATCGGTTTTTGGACATGGTGCACCACTTAAAAAAATCTGCCAAAATTCATGGGTATGTATTTTAAGCCAAAAAATCATTTTTCGTGAGAATTATACGTGCACCTTGTACAGAAAAAAAGATAAATGCGAGAAACAGCAATTTTTGAGGTTAGGATCGGTTTTCGGACATGGCGCACCACTTTGAAAAATCTGCCAAAATTCATGGGTATGTATTTTGAGCCAAACAATTATTTTCCGCAAGAATAAGAAGTGTACTTTGTACAGAAAAAAAGATAAATGCAAAAAACAGTTGTCATGGAGGTTAGGATCGGTTTTCGGACATGGCGCACCACTTGGAAAAAACTGCCAAAATTCATGGGTATGTATTTTGAGCCAAAAAATCGTTTTCCGCGAGAATTAGAAGTGCACTTTGTACAGAAAAAAAGATAAATGCGAAAAACAGCTATTTTTGAGGTAAGAATCGGTTTTCGGACATGGCGCACCACTTGGAAAATCTGCCAAAATTTATGCGTATGTATTTTGAGCCGAAAAATCGTTCTTCGTAAAAGTAAAAAGTTTTACTTTTACAGAAAAAAAGATAAATGCAAAAAGGCCGCTAGTTTGGAGGTTAGGATCGGTTTTCGGCACGACATGGCGCACTACTTGGAAAAATCTGCTAAAATTCATGAGTATGTATTTTGAGCCAAAAAAGCGTTTTTTGCAAGATCGAGACCTGCCATCTCTAAGGAAAAAAAGATAGAGCGATTTTAAATTTGTAATTATCTTTTTAGGTTATAAATTTACAGTTTTTAAGGTTAAAAAGTATTTTTAATTGATTAAGCTTGTCAAAAATAACACGACATGATATTTTCCAGTATAATTTTAGAGGTTAGGAAAGTTGAAAAAAAATAAAAACCGAAAATCGACGTTTTAGACAATGTAATATACATGGGGGTTGATGTTGGGTCTAAAAATATAACGAGTCTTAGTTTTTAAGGGTTAGTAATATATTAAAAAAAAAAAATATTTTTTTCTTGAAAAGTGGCATTTCTTCATTCTTAACCGGGGAGACCCTTTCTTTTTTGGATTTTTTTTTGTCTTATTCTCAGATAAGCCGATTCTAAGTTTTAATTTTGCTTTTAGTACACCAGTTACCACAAGTGTAGCAGCCTTTTCACCAATACCTCAATCTTTTGCTTTAAATTGCTGCCAATCACTCTTTGCGAGAATTTTGTCTGCTACAATTATATCTGCAATGTCTGCAATATTCTGAGAATACGCTATATCATGCTGCTTATAAGCTTTATCTAGTGGATTTATGCCGGGATCCCCACGAGAATGTCTTTCAGATAACTTGGTTCCTGGTTTGCAGTATCTGTAACCTGGTATGTGTAATTCCACATGTAGACTATTGATAATTCTATTAATACTCTACAACCTTTCTTGCGGTGAACGATCGTCACTGTTCAAGAGCTCAATTGCCAATGATATTGAAATTATAAGCACACTTTTTTTACATTTTAAACAATCAGTTCTTCATTAGTTATTCCGCAGTCAACATGAGATTTGTTAAGCAAAAAATAAAAATTTCTCGTTAAAAATTTTGACATACTTGTTTAACAGCAAAAAAAGGAAGAAGGCATAAAGATTTACTCCCCGACACTATGGCTGTTTTTGGTGCCCTCCAAACTGCAAAGAACAGCTTTTTAAGTTTCATAACATGTCTTCATAAATTAGAATTTAAAAATGTATATATTTACTTAAAATCACCAAATCAGCTATAATATAAGCTTTTGAAGAAGCTTTCAGAACGTTTTAAGAACATAAAATTTTTTACATTTAGTGAGCATGAAGTTGAAATAGTGCTTAATAAAGCACTCCCTAATTCTCTTATGATTCTTGATGATATAGCATGTAAAAAGCAAGACAATATTTAAGCATTTTTTTGTATGGGAGGAGACAGAAACGTCGATTGTTTCTATCTATGTCAATCTGACGCAGGAATTTCAAAACCTTTGGTTCTAGATAATGTTAATCTGTTTTTAATATTTAGGCAAGATGATATGGAATTAAAACAAATTGATTATGATTATGTTAATACAGACATGACTTTTGCAGGATTAAAAAAGTTATTCATAAAATGTTGGAAAGATGGAGAACATGGATTTGTCGTGATGGATAAGTATAAAGATGTTGAGAAGGGTAGATATAGGAAAAAGTTAAATTGGTTCTCTATAAATAAAACGCAAACATCTTAAAATAAATTTAAATTCAGCAAACAGTCAACATATCCAAAAGCTCTTTAAAGATGAAAAAGTTGAGAGGAGCCATAAGGCATAAGCATAGATTGTTAAGCAACGAAAGATCAAATTTCGACAAAGTCATTGGTAAAACATTTAAACCAATCACCGATCCTCTTTAAAAATCATTAAAGAATTTAAGAGAAATATTACTCCTCATAAATTTATACTCTTAGTTCATCAAAAAAAGTTAGATAAACGCATGCAGAAAAGAAAACAACATGCTCATAAATGTCCACTGCTACAGTCATCCATTATGTATGATAGTGATGTTTCTAGTGATGGTACTACCGACCAAGCCGAACATACTTTTCAAACTCAAACCTCTCATCTACCTATGAGTCATAGCACTGATGATATCAATGATTTTTGGATATCACTTAAGGAGGCTATGCTACGGTAGTTAAGTATGAAGACTCTGAACATGATTCACCTATTGATATCAAGTTATGTCTAAGAAAATTGGATCAAATTTAATTGGATCAGTTAGATCAAATTAATGGTGTACATAAAGAAGAAGGAGTTAATATGCTAGGTAATTCCAAAATAAGGTTTGATAATAATTAAATTCAAATAAATGTTTAAAACTATCCTCTAACTGTTGGATTAATGAAGCTGCTTATTAAAAAACATTTTAATAATAATCTTATCATGAATGAGGATTTAATGAAAAATCGTCTTTTTTTTAAAACTTTACTTTGTCAACGTTCAAACTGTCATAGACAACTTAGAAAAAGAGTTTCCATTCATTTGGGCTTTGACAATAACTGTTAATCTAGAAACTTTAAACATGGAGGGGTTTGTTGAAAAACTTTAGAAGCCCACTAGATGTAACTGTCCTCTCTGGAAATTGGACTTGCGTAGCTTCGATGAGACTTGGTGAGCAGATCTTGTTATGATGCAGCCCTATGCTCATTAGAATAAAGGTTATAGATATAAGCTTACTGTCATCAACATATTTTTTAAGTATGCATGGGCATTGCCAGTAAAAAATAAAACTGGTGAAAATGAAACGGCAACTATTAAATCGGTATTAGTTCAAACACAAGTACCAAAAAATTTACAAACTGACTGTGGAAAAGAATTTTACAACTACATGCAAAAGTATGGAATTAATCTACACTCTACATATAGTTATCTTCAAGCATCGATATGTAAGTAATTTAATCGTACTCTAAAACATACTATGGGAAAAAATTCAACTTGTGTGGTGACTATATTGCAAGAACTGCAGAAAACTAAGTATCCAGATTCTGACCTTGTTGAAAAAAGTTTCCATCGACGATGAGAATAAAATTTTTGTCAAGTGGTTTGGCTTTGACAAAACTCATAATAGTTAAATTTATGCTAATAAATACTTTACATAGAGAAATGGAGGGACTTTTTTCTCAAACATCAAAAAATTATATAAATTATGAAAAGATATCTTATCTTACAACGTGTTATGTTAAACAAAATTTAATATGTAAACTATAATATTTTATAAATAATTTCATTTTATTAATCAAGTCAAGCAAACTGTCATGTAGACTTTTTTTAATTAAATCCGCTGATACACGTTCTGTAAAAATTTTTGAAATTAATCTCTTAGCTCCTGAGAAATTTTCTTACTTAATTTGATTTTCACTTTCTCCAGCTTTGTTACCACTTAACTTTTGCTGACTGGTAACTGGTTAATTTTATTGGTTAAGAGAAATTTTCCACTGGCAGATCTATTTAGTGCTGCTTAAATTGTCATCCACAATGTAAATCAAAAATTAAATAAATAAATCTTACAAGTTTATAGACAAAGTGTTTTTTATAATAATAGAGAAAGACAAACAAACAAAATTTCTAAGTGTAAAACAAATGCAATATCTTATTCTGGCAAAAGTGCATCACTTACAGCAAATTAAAATCATGAAAAATTATAATAAATAGTTTTATTGAGGTTATAAAAAAATATTATTGATAAAACATATATTTAACACACCTTAGAACTGAGCTTCGGTTTAAAAAAAAAACTTTTTTCTGGCAGTTCTGCTAGCTCTGAACTTTTTTTGCGACTTTTTTCCTGCTTTTGCATACTTTTTGAGTCAACAACTGATACTCGTGTCACTTTGAGATTTTGGTGAACGTTCTCAATCAAACTTATCTGCAAAAGTTGCAGCTTTCTTTTATATAGGGAACCCCTTACTACTTTGAGTGATTTTACTACAATCATCTGATCTACATCCATCCTTTTTTTTTATCCACTATTTTGATATGTCCCCAAGGTAATGTATCCGTAGAAGCAGTAAAAATATATTGCTTATCGTCGTGGGAACTAAGAGAAGCTTGATTTTATTTGGATTTTATGATAGTGAAATTTATTATTCAAATGCTCTTGCCATACACTTGTGCGTACATCGGGCAAGAAGTTAATGTGATCTTCTTATTCAATAGTAGCTTACAACAACATTTGTTTTATATAATGACCCTGTGCTTTTCTTATTGCATTTATATTTACGATTAGAGCACTGTAAATTTTACTTCTTAGGCTGACAAATTTCGATATAATATTAACATTTCACTTATCCTTTAGGAGGCCAACAACTTTCTTATTTTTTAAGGGCATCATAAATTTATTGTTTTTGGATAATCTGATGTATTAAATTCTTAACTGGAATATTTAACTTTAACAGTCTCTGTGACGTTTTCCACTATCATCAATTCTGCTGCTAGCACTGTATTAGTTTGTAAAGCATGAGGCTGATTGAGAGTTTGTCGTACATTGAGAATGAATTGTTTTTCTGCAGATGTCAAAAATTTTACAACATCTAAGTGTGCACTATTTGCAATAACAGCTGTTTTTTCACGATTTCTGAATGCACTGTTAAGTTCTTTCGGCGTTATGGTCTCATTATTTTGTATGGATGTTGCAACAAATCCAAAGCCTAAAAGTGGTAATTTTTTATAAAATGTTGTCAAAAAAGTCAACAGACCACTTTAAATACTTAGTAACTTTTGTTTAACGTGTGAAAACAATTTCAATAATCTTTTATAGTTTTTAAAACTTTCTAGCACTTTTACACTAATATCGATTTAATCTTAAATTTTTGTTATATCTTCACTATTCAATGGAGGCTGATGCTATATTCGCACTATTTAAAAAAAAATCATATAACGCTTTATAGAGTCAGCATTGGCAAAGTTTTAAAAACATGATTGGCATGACATGAAATGACAGAAAATTCTTACCTCTAATATACTTACTATCTTAGGACCAACTTAAGTCATGTAAGAGTGAGAGTTATTTATTTCACCTTTAAAATAATTAGAGTAACGTATGCATTGTACTTATAAGAAATTGAGGTAATGACTTATAGACAATCCGTAAAGTGTAACATTAATAATACTTTAAGAAGACTTACTCAAAGATTTCAGAAATTTTCATTGGGAAAAAAACTTCACTCGAATAGCTGTCCCACTCTCTCACCACCTTAAATCTATAACTTGGAATTGTATATAAGTAGATTGCTTGTACAAAAAATTTTAAAATCGCCAACTCTTCAAAGTGTTCGTAGTATCGTTGAACTGAAACATCGAGCATCAAAGATACATCAGTGAGATGAAACTGAGCAATGCAGAAGCAGTCTGCAGTCATGGGATGAGGAAGATATTCTTTTTTAATTATCATTCTCTTGTAAGTTTCAAAATTTTTTTAAGTACTGTTGTAAAGTATGAAACCTAATTAATTTAATAATTAAATAACTCTAAATAATTTGTTTCATTTTTTTATAATCATTTAAAAATTTTTTTTAGACCCACTTGACTTATCGATACAAAATTATATGGCCTTATCTGATAACTCCAGGAAGATTATGGCGTCCTTACCATCATTGGATAAGTTTTCATTATTTGTGATGTCTTCATCACCAGGTCACTTGAATCCGTTGTATACTTTTTATCCGTGGTCGTTAATAATGCTGCTTGCTTCTCCTACTTTTTCATTCGTTGAAAGGTTTGAAATAGGTGTATTAAGGAAGCAGTGGTCTCCAGAAACAGGATGTGGTTGTTGGCGTAAAAATGAATATGAATTAACTAGTTAAATTTATTATTATTATACTGTTATTACTATGTAAAACTCTAAACCTATATCTGATGTGTGATACTAATTTTTTTTATTTTTATGGTAGATTCCGCTGATGTATACCTCTCATAATTGCCAGCAAAATTGCTTACGTATCCGACACTCTCGTTCTTAAGGAAGCTCAGGGAGCATACGTCGTAAGAACCATGGTCACAATCAGCAGCGGAGTAAAATTGAGAACTTCCTATCTTGGATGCTATCAAACAAATACAAGTAATTAACAATACAACATCGCCTTTAATGCTAAGCTATTTGAAGCAAGAACTAGAAATTGACTAAACATCTCTGGTACCAGCATCAGAGTCCTTACTGAAAGTTTTGTGTAAAAAAAGGTGTGCAGTTAAAACAAGAAGAAAATGATTTCCTAATAAACTTGGCAAGGTCTTGAGAATTTTATTAAAAAAATTTTAATGTATGATTTCTGTTATTAGGAGTTTGATTAATATAAAATAGATGTAAAATCAATACCTTTAATAAAATTTCACAAAGCATATCTTATTTTTCTTCTTTAAGAGATTAATACACATTATTGTATATACTGATTTATGTCAGGAAAAACGTATAAGCATGCACGTTAATGCGTATGAGTGGGTAGGCGTGTGGCGTCTTACATCTCTCGCGCTTCAGGCTCTACTCGCTAGGTGGCCAAGCCCCTAATAATTATCTTTCGTCAAGCGGCAAAATACCTGCTTGATTACTATATTAGCGTGATCGAGTCAGTCTAATCGTTTTTTTTTTTTTTTTTTTTTGAAAATTGTTTATTTGCTGAGAAAATACAGATAGTAGTACATGTGGGGCGCAAAATAAAAATACTAAAAAAAAGCCACCACATAAAAGAGTGCTTCGGATACATGACCTGTGAATAAGCGATCTCGCATCGGTACGATATTTATGAATGTGTAGTGAGTGTACAGTTATATGGTTTGAGTGACGAAGACAAATCCGTCGAGTGTCAGGCAGTAATACAATATTGAGTGGTGGGAGAAAATCGTAAGAACCAGTTATACTGTCGCAGTTGACCCTAGAAAGATGTAAAAACATGGATATGGATATGTTCTACTATTTTTTTTTGCGTTTTGAAACATGCAACCCGAAAAAAATTTTTTTCTTGAAATTTTGAAAGAGCCGGCATTACAAATAGTTGTTGTGTCCTCAGTAAGTAATAAATGCTGAATTGCATCTCATATTTTTCATTAATAAAAAATTTCTATTAATATAAAAAAAGTACCAAAAAAAAGAAATCAAACTAAAATCTATTGACATGATTATTCAGTGCAAAGTGTGTTGTTTATCGCTCTGTAAAATAGTAATAACAATTGGTTTGTGGCAGGTATAGTAAGCAATAAATGTTTTAGGTGTAATTTTATTTAAAAATCTATTTAAAATTTCGTCTAGAGTCGTACCACCTATGGTAGTAGATTAATGTTGATTATAATTAACTAGCAGCCCCCCATCTTACCTTCGCCCGAGACTTACTGAATAAAACACCGTAGTGTGTTGACATGTAATATCAAACGTTTTCAGTTAGAAATTTGACACATATTCCTGACATATCTTGGAACAAAAATCTTCTTATTAAAAACAAATTTTTTCGAAATCCATTTAGTTTATTTGGTCAAATAATAAGGTGTAAAAATTCAAAAAAATAATTCAGCTGAAAAGTACCGTGCGTTCCTTATGCCATGAAATAATTGGTGGCAATAAGAAGCCGTTGATTTACAGTTTCTCCCGTGTAATTAACAAAAAGAGCTATTTTTTAAAGCTGTTAAGATTTTAAGCCCCCCAAAAATTTATATTAGAAAAAAAATTTTTTTCTCATATCTCACAACTTTATTACCAGAGCAACAAAGTCCTGGACCTTAAACCTTACATTTTTATTGCCAGAAAAACACAAATACATTTTCTACTTATTTAAAAAACTGAAGTAGGATCTTTAAAGATTTCAGAGATTGCTGTGAGGGTACAATGAAAAGCTGATCTCTCACGTAATGAATTCTTTATTTGTCGATTTTGACGCTGCTGTTTCAATCTCGATAAATTCTCTGCGTCAGTTTCTTGACGCCTAAGTAAAATTGTATTTATTAGATACATTTAAAGTTTTTTTTTCAATTCACCCTCTTGCGACTTTTGGCATGCTTAAAATTTTTGGGACCCCTAAAAGCTGTTTTCTGTCAAATTTGTTAAGTTCTAATATATTTGTTGGCAAGGTAGTTCGACGTCCAATGGCCCTAAAAAAGACCGGTGAGCTTATTAAGTTAACTCTTTCTCGACTGCAGTTAACAGCAATTTAGACTGCCTGGATACCTCAGGGTGATCTTCTCTGGCCTGCTGTTGAAAATCCAGACTGATCGGGAGAAAAATTACAAAGTCCGAAGCTTTGGGGCTAGTTGCAGTGCTCTTTCCCAACGTCTCCCGGTATAACGTCAAAGACGTTGGTGTCTAAAGTACCTTTTTTATTTGCAGATTCAGTTGTTTTGGTGATCTTAGATAGGGAGATTGGTTAGTGATACTTGTCCAGCGGAGGCTGTCCCGTTGGCTTAAGTTTTTTTTTCCTTTATAGCTGTTATAGGTTTGCCCAGCGCAAACATTGGAGAGGATCAGTGATTCCTCCTAATTGAATGCTTAGAGTCGAGAGAGTAATACATATAGGGTCATTGGTCACCGGGTTTTCCAGCCTTGCGAAGAACAACTCCGCAGGTGACGTCTGCTAGTAA
This sequence comes from Copidosoma floridanum, assembly GCF_000648655.2. Next base: position 994,982 of record NW_019379490.1, on the reverse strand, counting down.
ATGGCTGACTTGGTTGAATAGTGCCCGTTTTTAGTTGATATAGTTTTTTAGTCAACGAATCGCTTCTGGAAACGGTAGTAAAAATGTTTTTGTTGGCAAGGTAGTTTACACTTAGGTGGCTCCTAAAAAGAACCGATGAAATTGATGGTTGAGTAGGGAACGTTAATACTTATAATGGCCCTAAAAAGCGCCAGTGGTGAATCTTCCAGGCTATTCTTTATAATTATTCCTGATGATGAAGAGCTGGCTACGGGTAGCTTGATTCTTACCCTGGGAGTTTCGATGTACTGAGACTGTGATGGAGGGAGGTATGCCGCATACCAAAGATTATCTCGTCTTCGGGTCGTTCTCCGGATAACCAATCGCTCATCGTTAGATGGGAACATGTGGGTAAGCGCGTTGGGGACGTGACGACTAAGAAGATAGCCGTTGTGGCTGCCCATGCCCTTGAGAGCTGTTTTTCCTGGCTTACATTTGTAGCCAAAAATTCTCTGACTGTACCAGGTGGGATGGTAGGACTGCCACTCAACCCTGAAGAGTTGGTGCAGATTGTGCTCTGGCTAGATATCTCTCCTGGTATTATGCCAGAGACGTCATTGGTTGGAATGATTTTTTTTTATCACACTAGTCGAGATTCAGGGTGAAAGAAGACCTTGGTCCCTTTCCCCTTACAGAAAAGTGTCGTCCGTAACTGGGATATCCAGCTGCAAGACCATCATCAGCATTCTCTATGCAGCTCGTTGAACTGCCAAAGCACAATTGCACCAGTCATTGGAACGCTCCGGCTTATTATAACCACACTTATTTAATTCTGTTGCAGGTAGCCTCGATTTTATGTCGACGCCACCTAGCGGATTTTACTGAACTAAAGTGAAAAGCTGGCGTATTTTTGCAAAACTTTTAGCTTATTTATTGCTACTGTTATCAAATTTTTTTAAGATAAAAACTATACTCAAATCATCTACGAAGTATCATGAATCAGTGTGCAGAATTTCAGCAAAATCGGTTCAGTTGTTTTCGCGGTTAGCGATTACAACGGTATCAGCGACTTTGCTTTATATGTAAGTAAGATGTGTTAATGTAAGAAATCGTTAAAAAGTTTATTAAGGGCTGCAAATTTTTATTATTGAAATCAACATTCAAACATCTAACAACAATTATAAGCAAAGAATTGTAACTTTTTTGCAATGCAGTAGATCTAATATCTGAATATAGAAGCAAATTTAACCGCAAAAAGCGAATAATTTCATTAATGTTAGTATTTGGTGAAATACATTACCAAGAACGTGCTTAAAAAATAAGGTTATGCGTCAATTATAACCGACGAATGCAAACTAATACATATGCATGGATGGACGGCAAATGTCATCTCTCTGAGTGGATTGTAGACTACTCGCCTCACCTCTGAATTAGACAGACCAACATTCTTTCTGGCAGCAGCATAAACAGGCAGTACTGGCCACTTATTGGCCAGCAGCCATCCACAGCATGTATGTTTGTGTTCGCGTGCGCATGCATACTCAAGTGCTTGTAGACGTAAACGAATAGGATATAGTATATTTATATATTTTGGCTAGCAGCAGCGTAAAGTAAACTCAGTGCTTCTCAGTAGAGAGAGAGAGAGAGAGAGAGAGAGAGAGAGAGAAAACGATATTAGTATATCTATATAGGCGTGACAAGAAAAGCATTACGCTTTGAAAATTTTCACTGGCCAAGCGGAAATCTAAAACTTATTTAAAATTTTGTCACATTAAAAATCTGTGTACATTATTAAGGTGAAGGATTTTTTTTTTTTTCTTCAATATATATGTATAGTGTAGTTTTCGATGACCTTAATATGAATAAAAGTGTTTAAGAACTGAAGATGAGATGTTGTCAAGACCAGAGGATGTTTTGGGTGGGAGATTGTGGAAAGTGGTAATTAATTGGGAGATTTTGTGAAAAAAATAGTGTTATCTATAGTTGTTAGATGTGTTGTTGGCGCTCGTAACTGAATTATTATGCATGCGCAACAGCAAGAAGACGAGACGCTGTGACGCTGCACTTCAGCGTCAAGTAACTACGGTTTTGTTCACTCTCGCGCAGTCAACCAGTCTGTTTACACACGCATTCTCTGTCTTCGCATTTCCTTTACAGTTTAGCCTACCTTTTCTGTTTATTTAACTACTGTACTTAAGATAGTAAAGTGTAAAGATAGTCAAACCTTAAGATAGTGTAAATAAACGTGTTTAAGTTCAACTCTATATTTCGAGTGTATTTTATTCGCCAAGTCACCTGCCTAATCCCATACTGCTAACAGATTATGGGCCCTGAATGGTAGTGTGGGTGTGGAATCTGCTCGATCGCGTCTTGTGTTTCTCTTTTTCTTCCTTTTTCCGCTCCGCGCTTGAGCTCATCGCGCGTTCCCTGTGGGCTTTCTTTTCACCTTTTTTACGTGAAAACGTAATGGTGGAAGCAACCGGGAGCTCTGTGTCGGGTAGCAAGCACTGCGAGACGGAAGAGCTTGGCAGTCCTCTCACCGCGACTACCACCGAAGTGACAGAGGGACAGCCCCAGGAGACAGCAGAGCAGAATCAGGATGAAGGCACAGCAGCCAAATCACCTTGAGATGCGGACGTCACCTCTACTCTCAAAGCTTCGGGTGGAGCTATCAGAAAGGTGGAAATTAAGAAGAGAGTGAGCAGCAGTATGTACTAGAAATAGTTATTGTTTTGAAGACTCGGTAATTACGTTAAGTGTTGTTATCATTAAGTCACGTTCGCTTACAATTTCTAAAGACAAAAGATTGGTGTCTTGCCTTAAGATGGAGCAAGACAGCTCACTTAAGATTGCATGATTGAGGTTCCCTTGATTAGAATCCTTTGTTTTTACGGAGATTCGCGGAACTCGAGAGAGATGGCACGCGTTTGTTTATGTGAGGGAGAGGCTTGCATCGTGACAAAGGAAGCGAATTTCTTGATAAACCTGCCAGTCACCGCCAAGGGGGATGCCTCGAGGCAAGGAGGGGATGCGCGCCTTTGTTGTGGCTTGCGTTCGGCCGAACTGAGTGTGCACGTCCTCTCATGCTACGGCTGGTGGCGCGCGTCTTAGTAAATGATGTTGATCGGCCATTTTAATTCTCTTTCTCTATGCATGTTACACATGATGCTAGCGCCATTTTCCTTCGCATTTGCTTACGCTCGATCTCCGTGTCACTTCTACAAGAAAACTAGTAGCCTAACGGGCACGCTTGCTAACATAATATAAAATACTTTTACCTATTTTTTTCTGTTAATTTTAGGTCAAAATGCCCTCAATATGCTAAATGATGCATATAAAAAGATTGAAGACGATCTAGGGGTGCTAGACGAGGTGGTAGTAACTCGTAAAAACAACCAGGCCATATTTTTCGTAAATAATGAAACTGTTGCATACATGGGAGGAGATGCACATCACAATCAAGATATGTTAGACTTGTTTAACTTGATAGAAAAGTGTGCTGGGCAAATTCGACTCATCCACAAACAGCGTATTCAAAGCAAAGGTCCTAAATATAGAAAGGTTTATTTGATTAAAACCTCATCTAAAGATAAGAATAAAGGCCCTAAAAATAGAAAAATAAATTCGAGTAATACCTCATCTAAAGATAAGAATAAATATTTGAGAGATAGAAAGAAGAATTTTACTAATACTTCAACTCCTGACAAGGTTAAAGATTTGAAAAGCAAAAATTCAGATTGAATTGATAGCCAATTTAAACCTGACCTATTTAACCTAAAGAAAGAGCTAGATAGCTTACATAAAGAAGTGGCGCATAAAAATCAAGAACTTAAGAAAGAACTAATAAAAAGAACTGGTCAAAATATCAAACCTAAAGAAATTATATACTCACGAAAAGAAATTACAGAAGCCTCAACAAAAGACATCGAGGAGATCAGAAAGCTGATACAACAAGAGAGGCATCAGTAGAGCTCCTGGATGTCGATGAGGTTTGAGGTTGTTGCCTCACAACATAAGAAGGCCCTCCAAAAGGAAAGAGAAGAAAATAGGATGGCTCAAGAGACGATTTGAGATGAGTTTGAGCAGCGTCTAGCCACTCAACAAAGAAAGATGGAGGCTCTTGAGTGAGAGCTGGCAAGGAGTCGAATACAAGAGGTAAATAGATTTACTACATTTACTCCAGGACCTAAATTATGTAAACGACTGATCAATCTAAACTCCGACTCCATTGATAATTCGCTGACATTTGAACGCGCTGCGCCTATTGATAGTCTAAAGATAGAAGTCATTAATAAAGATAGCCTAGGGTGTTTTAATCATTTCCTCACTAATGCAACAAAACTAGAATTATTTCTAAAACAATTGCAGTAAGAACTAAAAAGTAAAAAATTGCTTCACACAATTGATTCAAAAATGGAAGCCACTATGAATACTACTCACGGAAAAATGGAAGAAGATAAAGAACAGGCCCTAAACGTAATACTAGGTAGGTTGTCCCTAGATTACCAAAACAAAGTATATCTTATTACTGATCTATCAACAATGATACAAAAAATTAAAGATACAAAAAGGGGTGACATAAAAATAAGCGCATATCAAATACGTAACAAAAAACATTCCGTTAGATTTGACCCCAAAAAGCAAAGTGCTACTAAATTTTGTGAATTTTTTGATGGATCGGTAAGAAATTTTAAAATAATTAGTAAAACTAACAGTTTCCCTGAACATGAGAAAAGAGATGATTTCTTTCATGCGATTACCGATGGAGTACCGGACGTAAAAATAGCCGATTTAAACAGGTTGTTTGAAAGCGAGGATAGCTTATCTTTTAAATACTTAAGACTATATATCCTGAAACAGAAAGCAGAAGGGTCACTTCCACGACCCACAACGTGTGGTGGAGCAAGCCGAGGTGGGGCGAATGCTGGACCGAGTCGAGGTGGGGCAGGCTCTCGACCAGCCACCAACATAACTGCTGCTAACGCGACCACCGCCAGCACTCTATGCTACGAGTGCAACGACAACGGGCACTACGCAAGGGACTGCCTGAAAAAAGGGCAGAACCTTAGGCGGTGCTACACCTGCCAACGGTTCGTGCAGAACCTGCGAGAGCACATTGTGAGGTGCAGAGGTAATTCTAACAAAAGTAACAATTGGGATTTTAAACGCAATACTGGTGGTGTTAACAATAAAAATAATTTTAAAGATAGTAATAAACGGAAACATGAAAAACAGCATACAAATCATAACAACAAAAAAGCCAAGGTCGTTAACAAGAAACAAGGCGAAGAAGGTAAAAATAATGTGGAAATACTTAAGTCTAATGCATGCAGTGGTTTGTTTGCTGTTAACCCCGAAACGTTGCTCTCTACGCGCACGGAAGAAACACGAGATAACGGTTGCAAGAAAATTGAGTTTGTAGCAGATTCAGGCACCACAGAACATTTTGCTAATTCTAAACTCTATTTCAAAAATTTTAATGAATGTAAAAATAAATTAATTAAATGCGCGAACAAAGATTCCTCCGCGGACTTGAGAGCGGAGGGAGAAGGGTGCGTTTCGGGTAAAAATAACTAAAACAAGATAATCCTAGATAGAGTTGTATGCGCTAAGGCACTCGCTGGAAACTTGCTGTCGCTTCGCCGTTTTGCTGAAAGGGGCATGGGTATAAACCTTGATAACACAAAGCTAGATATATTTGATTTGCGTTCTAATAAGACTTTAATTTCTAGTATTTACAAGAGTCCTTACTGGATAGTAGAACTACTGCAAGATGGCCAGAGCACAAGTATAATAATGAGAAGTGCAAAGAAATTAAAGACTGCTTAATGGTAGAAAATCCCCTGAAAGCAAAGACTGAGAAGGTTCAGCAAGTCAGCACTAATGGTAGGAGCTGCCCTGGAATCTCAAGTAATGAATCAGGAAGAGCTGGTTCACACAGCTCTCATCAAAGTGAGTTTAAGAAAACAGTTAAAGATAGAAAAATCAACAATTGTGATGACCTTATGATTGGTGAGATTCCAGAAGCTCGAAGCCCGTGTACAGAAAAGTACAGAAAATTTGAGAGAAATAACAGAGCCATGCACTGGCATGTAAGATTTGGACATGTCTGAGCAGAATATCTCAAGGCACCACAAAGAAAATATCCGGATAATAAAGATTCGAATAAGGCCATCTTCGACAGCTTCATTACAACATGCGAGGAGTGCCAAGTCGCTAAAATCAAGAGATTGCCTTTCAGTACTAAAAGAGATAGGGCAACCAAACCACTTGAGATAGTTCATGCTGATACAATGGGACTGATTAGCTCAGCTACTTATCCTAAAGGATATAAATTTATAATCGTCTACACGGATGACTACTCGAGATTGACTATGGCATACCCAGTAAAGACAAAATGTGAAGCAGGATGTTGTTTGGACAATTTTGTAACAAGCGCACGAAACCTGTTAGGTTTTGATGCAAAGATATGCTATCTTCGAACCCATCAAGGCACGGAGTTTACAGGAAGCCAAACGGTAGAAGTTCTCCAGAGGTTGGTAGCAGAACAGTTGGCCTGTCCAGACACTCCTCAGCACAATGGAGTCTCGGAACGGGTTAATCGTACCTTGCAAAACAAGGTGCGAGCCTACATGTACAACTCCGGGCTCAGGGAGAACATGTGGGACTTAGCCCTGGGTAGTGCAGTGTATGGCTACAATCGGACATCTTACCGGTCTAACGATATGATAGCCCCTTTAGGAAAGTTTGCGCGCAATCTGAAGATAGACATAACCCAAATCAGAAGATTTGGCTGCGTCGCTTTTATCAAGATACAAAGGAATACTGGAACCAAATTCGGTCCACAAGGGATACGAGTCGTGCTGGTTGGTTATTCCCCCACTGGCTATTCTTTCTTAAGAGCTGAAGATGGAAAACTTTATGAGAGTTGAGACGTAAAATTCCAAGAAAGACTGGTGTTCAGAGATATCTGGGAAAATAACAAAATAGCAAACTGGGGAAACCACAAGACAGATATTAAACAACATGAATGGTTTGTTAAGTTTGATAAGACTAGCCCTAAAGAGTCATTGGAAACGGAGGGAGAACCAGTAGTCAAGAGAAAGCGCGGTCAGCTCAAGAAAATTAAAGATCTTGGTCAAGAAAGCCCTAAGCAACTCACTAGAATAAATGATATGAGTTTTGCAGGAGCCATCGACACAAACAAGTTGAATAAATTGCCCCAATCAAAGGACGATGTTGACTGTTTAATCGCAGAAGTCGAGGATGAAATGTCACATGCCCTGATTGCTGGACTGAACAAAGATCCTGCAAATTACAAAGAAGCTGCCGCATCTCCGGATCGCGATAAATGGCTCAGAGCAATTAATGAAGAACTGGAATCAATGCGGAAAAACCAAGTGTCGAAACTTGTTGAAAGACCAACCGTAAACGCTGAAGGTGGCAAGCCCAACATCATCGACTCTAGGTGGGTTTTGAAGAAAAAAATAGATAAAGATGGAAACATGAAGTTCAAAGCGAGGTTGGTGATTCGTGGCTTCAAAGATGGGAACAAGTACGATCTGCAAGAAACCTATGCCCCGGTGTCCCGATGTCTGGGTTGGCCCTGGTAAGATCAGTAATATCAATAATAAATAGATACAATCTGGAGATTTGCCAACTTAATGTCAAGACAGCTTTCTTGAATGGATCTATTAAAGAAGAGATATATATGGAGATTCCTGAAGGCCTGCTTAATGGTGACAGTTTTAAGAAAACTCAGGTTTGTAAATTAGAAAAAGCCCTTTATGGACTTAAGATCAGCCCAAAAAGATGGAATAAGTGGTTTCGCGAGACTGCATCTAAATTGGGACTACGGTCACATACGAGTGAGCCCTGTCTATATACATGGCAAGAAGCCGATAACTTTCTAGTCCTGATCCTATACGTGGATAATATGATGATAGCCAGCAATTGTGCAGCCAAAATGAATGAAATTAAGACTGGTCTGCAATCTGAGTTTGAGATGTCAGATCTTGGCAAGGTTGGCATATTTCTAGTCATCAAAGTGAAAAGAGATAGAAAACTTCAGACAATTTCACTGACACAAACACCATACATAGATAAAATGTTAGAGAAATTTTGATTCAACGAGTCAAAACCCCAAAGAACACCAATGGTGGAAAATCAAGTTTTGAATCGGCAAAGAAAAGATAGAGAAGAGCCTGAAGATGCTGGAGAGTTACGCACAATGATAACGAGAATAAATGTGCCATACAGAGAAGCAGTCAGTAGCCTGCTGTATTTAGCCAACACAATTAGACCAGACATTTCATACTCGGTGAATGTACTGAGTAGACATCAAATTTGCCCAACTGAAGATAATTGGAAAATGGTCAAACGGGTATTTCGATTTTTACAACACACAAGGATCCTAGGATTAACTTACAGAGGCCGTGAAGATGGATTAGAAGCCTATTCAGATGCGAGTTTGGCAGACTGTAAAGGCTCAATAACAACAGGCGGATATCTCCTAAGGCTGTATGGGGATACAGTTGCTTGGAAAACAAGAAAGCAGAAATATGTTGCTATTTCAACATGCGAAGCAGAAAATGTGGCTATGTGCGACGCAAGTCAAGAATTAAATAGACTAGAACACTCTATAAGTATTATATTGTCTCGCACTTTATTGCCCGCGGATCTATGGTGTGACAACAAAGCTGCCGGAGCAAGTGCTAAGATAGAGGGTGGCAAAAGATTGAGACACATGACCGAGATAAAAGCTCACTACGTTAAGGAATGTGTATCCAGAGGAAAAATAATTGTTAAATGGATTCCATCCAAGGAACAACTAGCAGATATCTTTACAAAATCCTTGCCGTTTAAGGTGTATGAAAAACTAACGAAAGAAATTTTGAATGTTGATTAGCGTAAAATGCATGATAATTAAATTTGAACTTGAGATAGTAAAATGAGTAAATTAATAATAGATAGATAATGTTGGTAGACATGCTGATTAATGTATTTTCTGAGTATATTTTAGCTCGTCGAAATCAACTACAATGAGTGATCCAGAAGCCCACGTGCTCCGCATCATTGGCTGATTGAAACTCATTTATATTCAGTGTTTATGTTTAAATATATCCTTTTCTTTCATTTTAATAAATTCAGATACGAACGGGAGGGAGTGTTCGATGTATTGTTGGCGCTTGTAACTAAATTATTACGCATGCGCAACAGCAAGAAGACGAGACGCTGTGACGCTGCACTTCAGCGTCAAGTAACTACGGTTTTGTTCACTCTCGCACAGTCAGCCAGTCTGTTCACACACGCATTCTCTGTCTTCACATTTCCTTTACAGTTTAGCCTACCTTTTCTGTTCGTTTAACTACTGTACTTAAGATAGTAAAGTTTAAGGACAGTCAAACCTTAAGGTAGTGTAAATAAACGTGTTCAAGTTTAATTCTATATTTCGAATGTATTTTATTCGCCAAGTCACCTGCCTAATCCCATACTGCTAACAATAGTTGTGGGAGTGTCAGCTGGATTTAATTCGGTAAATTAAGTAATTGTTATTGTTGAACTATTGTCATCTTTGTATTAAAATTTTTTAGTTAGCGTGTCACCACTATATGTAATAATGCGAGAAAGGGTCGTATTGGCATTTAAGTTGTGAGGCATGTTGATAGTTTTAAAAAACGCTCCTATAACGTTTATTATTTTACTATGAGAATGGATAAGGGTCTTCTCGTTAGTACTGGGGTTATAATTCTTATTATAACTGCATCTTTCTAATATAACTAAATTTTCATTGTCTAGTAGTAAACTGTCTACTTGTTAAGGTCCTTTAGGTCTGAAAACTCTGTTAGTTTTGGAAAAAAATTAGGCTGATTTAGTGTAATCGATTGTTTTTAACAGCAAATCCCAGTATTTATTGTGTGAAGTTAGGTACTTATTTTTAAGAATAGTGTCAATTTTATTTATTATTGTTTTTAGATGGTAGATAGAATTTTGGTTGCGATAATGTTTAGATTTGCATTCTTTGTTCAGGCATGTATAATGAAGGATTTGTACTTACGCAATGTTTTTTTTTAGTTGTCACGCAGTTAGAGATGTTGCCTGTAGATTTATATTTAGGTACAAATGATTCAATTGTGTTTAAGATTACCTAATTTAAATCAAAGATGTGTGTGTCAATGATGTTGTTAGGTAGGTTGGTATCAGTTGGGATAATACTGTTACAATTTTTTTGAAGTTTTTTTGTAAAGGTGGACCATTTTGTCTTTTTGTACATATACTTAGAGTTAAATTAAGGATTAAGATTTAGTAGCTCTTAACCCAGATCAAGATGAAGAGACCTTAATGATTACTATTGTCATGTATAGTTTCAATTTCGTTGGCAATTAGATTGTTAATTTTTAATTCGTTATCGATGATACGGAGATCTAGATATGAGCTTGAGCTAGGAAAGATGGGGGTAGCTAGTGGTAAGATTCTGGCTTTATAGTAAATGCCCTCAGTAAGTTCCTATTTTTTTGAGAGGGTTCCTTTTAGTTTAGTAGTACTGTCACCCCATCAGATATTATTAGCATTCAGATGTTCTGCCAGTAGGAAATAGTTGTTATTAGCGGAAAGTTTGAGAGTGGAAAATAAGTATTTAACTTTGTTGCAAAACATTTTTTTTGTGCGTTTTTGGCGTAGAGTGCAGATGGACAGAGATTTTTAATATTTAAAATAATTTTAACCATGCTGTATTTAACTATTTAGTTGCTTGCTTATAAAGGAAAATAGATGATTTAAAAAAAATTGTATTTTTGATAATCATGGCAGTGCCACCACCCTTAGAGCTGTTAAATCCATCGGTTCTTATAATTTTGTAATTGGCAAATTAAATTTTGTGCCTTTGGTTTATTTTGGTTTTGCTTGAAAGACTTAAAATCAAAATTAAAATTAATATTTGCATGAAAACTAGTATTCAGATTACTGCTACTTCATCGGTTATTGATATTGTTGTTACAAAACCAGGTATTATTACGAGCAGATGTATTATGAGATGGAAAGTTAGAGATATCAGCTATAAGGGCAATATTTTTTAGCAGCAAGGTTGTTAAGCATTACCGCGTGAGTTTGGCTAGTGCCCGCATTATTGTTTACAAACGTTTCGATTCTGTTGAGACGTGCTGACTGCTCGCTTAGACTGCCAACGTGTTGGTTATCTTTGATGGTTTTAGCAAATTTAAAGTAGGGGCAGCCTTTATATAATGCTGGATGTCCCGTGAATTGGCAGTTGATGCAAAACAGAAGATTTTTATCTACGGTGTCTTTCGATATATTGCAGCTGCCTTGCTTGTGGCTTTTGCCACATTTCACACAACGGTAGCCCAGCAAAAAGTTAGCACTTGAGTGCCCTATGCGCTGCCAATTTGTACACTGAATGAGGTTTTTTTTTTTTAATGGTTCGCATCGGATTTTTTGATAGGCAATCGACTAAGTTTTTGTTAGATTTTGAGGGAGACTACCATGAGAATTAATTAACTTTTTAGTGTATAGGTAAGATGCTCAATTTTTCTACTTTTGATAGTGCTTATAATAGACTAATAGTGGCTAATATTTTTAGAAAAGACAGTCCATTCTCTTGGATCTGTTTGTTTTAAGGTAAAAGCGTCTTTATCTGGGGTGCTGCTTTTGAGTATACTTACGAAAAGTTCAGTTTGGCCCTAACGCACGAATATCGGAGGAGGGTGACCTTTTTGCTGCGTGTTTTGGGTGTCGGTGGCTTCGGTTATGGTGTCTGTAGCAGTGAAGATGATTTGCATGCTAGGTGTTGTAGCTGTTTTTCCCGTTTGGCCTGATGCAAGATGGTGGTGAGAAAATGTGCGCTGGGTATATTGGCTGTTGATGCTCTTCTGTTGAGATGCGTTTGGTACGACGTATGGCGTCTCCTGAGTATGCCAGTGCTTGATGTTGTCTTGAGGGTTGTGAGATGAGAAATCTCCGTCGTCGGTATCTCTATCCAATAATTACCAGAAGCGATTTGTGGAGGTTGAAAAATTTCCTTGTTACGCTTTAGTGATTTTTGATGCTCGGATGGATTTCTAGATTCCTGCCATTCCTGGCTCATAAGTTGGCTATCTTTGGCTTTTTTCTTGGTAGGTATACTAGAAATATCTCATGATGATACTTTCAGGCCTCACGTCTGTGAGTCAAGGTGCTATTGGAGATTGTACAGGTGTTCGTATTCCTAGTTCCTTACGGGCTACTTTATATAATTTGTCGAGAGACATAGAGTCCGGCATTTTTGTCATGGGCAGTTTAAAGTTAAACGCAAGGCAGACTTGTAAGATGTCTATCTTACAAGTTAGACAAGGAAGACCAGGAGGTATGAAAGGCATATTTACGGACTTGTAGGTTATCTCCTTTGGGCTGAGATAAGAAAGGGTCAGAGGTAAAAGCCATAGCTACCTCGTCAGAACTTTCTGCACCGCTAGGCATGTTAACTAGAGTTAAATTTGGCTCGGGTACTCGGTGGGCATTGCTAGTGATGCTAGATGGCTGCAAATTATTAATGGTAGCACTGTTCACTGTGTTATTTACACTTGACATGCACTGGCTGGTGTTTTGGCAGAAGAGAGCGCGTGGTACGCTTGAAATAGTCCCGAGAAAGCTGGGGCATAAGCCCTTGGCTTTAAGGAGAGTAGATATTCTCGGTCGCAATGATGGTTAGGGCTACAAAACCGGACACTGAAGGGGGGAGTAGTAGCGGTAGAGGGTCCCGCTCAGCTATGTGACTGCTATGTGCGATGTGACTGTTCGCTGCGAGCGCTCAGCTGCTACTAGTCAGTCTAAGCCTACATCTCTTGTGTGTCTAAGGCAGGGAGCATGTCATCAGCCTTACTGATGAGTCCTGGGTTGCTCTCCAGATGAAACACCTTTCTCTCTCTCTAATAGATGAATACATCTTGATCTTGATTCGTACATTGGTAACCCCGACAACGAATGACAAACAACGCAGCCTCACTCACTCTACTCTCACGCATCTCTCCACGCTGGGAAATGTCACGAACATCGACGTACATTCGAATGGAGTTCTAATAGCAGTCTTACAAATATCTTCTTCAGCAACTGGAATTTGCTAATAAGCTTTCACAAGGTCAATTTTCAAAAATTCTGTACATTCATTGATAAAGTATGAAACATCGTGAATGTTGCAAACAGGATAACGATCTGGAATAGTTCCAGCATTGAACGCGCGAAAATCTCTATAAAGATGTCAAGTCGAGTCATACTTCAGAGCTAGATGCAAAGGCGATGACCAAGGGCCTTTGGATAGTCAAGTTTTACCAGCTTGCAACATGTCATTGAATTTTTTACGAGCGATTCTTAATTTCTCAGGACCTAAACGAAGCACTTAGCTTGTAACTAGTGTTTGAGGAGTAGTGCAAGTATAGTAAACCGTTTAATCCTCAATGACTCGTGATAAGTGGGGTAGACGAGTAATTTCAGGAAAGTGTAAAATAATAGCTGAAAAAGACAAATTAACTTGAACATCTTCAATGCTACTCTGCTTAAAAAGTTGAAACAAACTGTCACCTTTTAACCCAGTGTAAACATCGACGATGCGTTTCGTACGAAAATTAGGTAAGAGATAGTAATATGCTTCAAAAATCTGAACCGATAATTGGCAGATGAATGTTAGCAACGATTAATCTTCACAAGAAACTGCGTCAGAGTCCTAAGCTTAGATTTAAGGTTAGAAGATCGTATGTTTCGGACTTTGCTTTCGTTTGCAGCCGACAAATCGTAATTGACTGGGGCACAAGATTTTTGTAGTAAGCTTCAAGGAAAGCAACATAAATGTAAGCCAGTATTTATAAGAAACCTTTGATTGGAGTTCTTATTAACAAGAAAAATTGCTATTGGATAAACAGCAGTCATATGCTGTCCTGACAGATTACTTTAATCATTTTCCAAAAAATCGAGTACCCTTTCTAGCTTTCTGCTTAAAGCTTGCATAAAACCAATACTAATAATATTGTTCTTGGCTGCTAGTCTGCTCTTGTTCGTGACTTACTCCTCTGCCTAAAATTTTTGTTACGATTACGAGAACGTAAACAAGAAGTTAATAATCAAGCAACTTGCTTTCGTAAATTAGCAATCGCATTTAACAAGTTATTTTTAGTACCATTATCTTTGAATCCTGCGTTGACAGAAAAGGTTAGTGTGCTTGATGAAACTTTAAAGAACTTATTAGCAAGCTCTGCAAGTTTATTAGGGCTAAACCAGATTACGTTGCCAGAATAGCACGGACACTTGACGAGAGTCGTTGAAGCCACAGTTCATGTAAAAAGTTATCCTACACGACGGTTACACAAAAAAAAGAATGGAGTTATCGGAGGAAGTGCGATGGTTTGCGATTGCCAAGCTCTTTCTTGCTGATCAGTTGGTGGATACGTTTTTCATCTCATGCAGATAATAAATCGATTAATTGAGTTTGCAATTTTAATATATTTTTAAAACATCGATTAATGATACATTGATATATTTTTTCCATTTGCCCATTCCTAATAGAAAATCATTCCACACATTTCTTACTTAATCTCCACATCCTTGCGTTTCTACAAGCCCCCTATACAAATTGTAAGAATTCCCTCTAAACTAACCCTCAGCAACCCCTTAAAATTATAGAAAACTAGCACTCAGCCCATCTCTCAATGACGTAAGGTATCATCGGTTTAAATAACTGTTTTTGAGTCTGTTTTTAAACCTACACCTTACAGAACTCCTAACACTCTTTAAAAACCTCACTTAGATCCCTTCAAACTCCAAAAAAATATTTTCTTTGTTAACGCTCAATTCAACTTCGTAATTTAATTGTAGATTCTCTTAGCACTCCTTACCACTGTATTAGCCACTCTTTGTACGGAGTCTAATTGTTATAATTTATATATAATGTTTATTAAGTTTTATATAAGGTCCAACGCTCTCTAACCACATTGGTTCACTTCTGAACTCAACGGTATAATTTCTTGTTTAAATATGATAGCTACTTTAGTTGTATTATTTTTAGCACGATTTCTAACCACTGTTAGGATTATGCTTTAGAGCGTTCGTGTTTTCTGAAACACTAAATCAATTAATTAGCTGCATTAATGAATATGTATAAAAATATGACATGATATTTTTATTCTAAATCAAAAAACAACAAATAAACTTATAAAATATTAAAACCATGGACCTCACTCGTAGTCCTATTGGCTACAAAAAAACAAAAATCTCTTGTTCTTTTTGTTAAAACTATGTCAATTAACTTATCAAAGTAAACGCTTTTGTCCCAAACTGATTACATATGCATCTTTAGATAAATTTCCTGTATTCAAAGTAATTTTTCGTATAAGACCTTTAATCCAATTATCTTTCTGGTAGTACTTTGTGCTCTAATATTGTATTAGAGTTATTTTTTTAGTTGTGATTTTGTACTGCTGTGAGAGCCATGATTTATACCTAGTTTTTATATCATTATAACAATTTATCTAATTTTTTTTATTAAGATCACGTTGATGTAAGTGTTAAAAAATACAATAATTTAAATACGTCAGTGTTAACTTGTAGGAATTTTATTATAAGATTTTTAAACACTCTTTTGAGTAGCAAAATTCTTTCTTTAATATTTTTAAATACTTTCTTTGGAACTATTAACAATTTCATCGTGTAAAAAGTCAATATATTAGTTATGAAAAGTCAGAATACTATTATTTATGTTGTAATCGATACCTTCACTTAATATTTTACAGCAAACATCGATTGTTTTATATTCATTTGGTACTTCAATGACTTAATTTTTTCTTATCTTAATTCTAATAATAATTAGTAAAATTTTTTTTCAAACTAAGAATGAATGAATATCAATAATCTGTTTTATAATCCCAAACAATGACTTAAAAAATAATCGTTTACTATTTACTTATTCAATCATGCTTCCATTGCTATTTTTTTAAACTGGAAGAATCTGGAAGAAATACATAAGTTACGCAATGTTCTTGCAATTATTTTTGCAGTTTTTGCTGGACCTACAAAGCCTTATCAAAAACAGTTACACTTATTTCTTCTTGTTAATTTTCGAGTTGTTACAGACAAATCGTACTTGTAGTAAGCACGTTATTTATTTGTCAAATTTACACAAGATATAATGTGTGTTTATAAAACTCACATGATAAGTGACCTTGTACGTTTAGTATAAACTTTTGCGTGAATTGACTTAAAGACACATTTTTAATAGTAAGCTGACATACAATACAACCAGTTTTGTTGTAAACATGCATGTATATATTGGTATAACATGTTATATGTATGTATGTGCAAAGTGATTGTATAAAATATATGGATGAATAGAAAATTTTGCGTATTGTTTGTCAATACCTAATAATTGATGCCAATTGTTGAATTAAAATTAACAGTTGTTTTATCATGTTTATTAATGAAGTGTAAAATTCCGATAAAAAATAGCTGTGGAATTTGTAAAATAATTAGTCACATTATAACTTGGTTCACGCATTTCTTTTATCATATGTGAACTTTTCATTAGCTCTGATTCGAAAATCTCAATTGTTCCTGTCAGGAAAATGTAATTGGTACTGGGATATTGTTATTGCCTGATACATAAAATCATGATATGAGACATCATCGTCGAAGCCTGCTGTTTTGTTGTCAATGCAGTTGCAAGAAGGACGCTGATTGGTTGAACGCATTGAACCAAAGGCCTGTTTCACTTGCGCTAGATCTATGAAAACAAACCATCAAAAGAAAAATTGGGTTTTTTAATGTCTTTCATCTATCCTCTAAGGTATTAGTCATTTCTTTCCTCCTGTGACTTGCGAGTTGCTTATACACGTAAGTCATAACGTATTATCCAAGGCAACTTAGGTATGCTACAGGAACATTTATAGTTTCAGGCTACTCTAAGGTGATGTACGGCAAAAGAGGCCAGAGAAAAGTTGTTTCTGCAATAGCAGAGGAAACTGGAACTGTAAAATCTCGCTTCTAACTGTTAACTTATTCGCGAAAATTGAGGAACCCTCAAAGTAATACGCAAAGTATTAGGAAACTCCAAAGAATCGGTGACAACCATCAGTGGTAAATGTTAGTTAGTTATCAGTAACATAATCAATAGCAAACCTTGTCAGAGAGATCAAAATAAGTTTTGTTAAGAAGAATAAATATTTTTTTTTCTATCTGAATCAGAGAATATAATCACTAAACTTGTTTATACATTTTTAATAAAGACTTTTATTTAGTTAAAAAAGCCCATAAGCTGAATTCCAGAAGATCCAGAAACGACATTTAAAAATAACGGTCATGACAATAGTCTAAACAAGTTTGGTGTGAAGAACTAGTATCTCTTAAGTATTCCTTAAATCGTTATTTAAAAAAAAAACTTTTTAAATTATAAACAAATATATAAGGAAAAAAAAAACCTTTTAATACTATAGAAGACTTATCAGTGAATGACTCTGTTCTACAATTCTTTAAAAAACATTTTCCAAAGATTAAATGCTGCTAATTTACTATTAAGCAAAAATCAAACATTTCATCACAGACTCTTTTATGGCGCATCCTTGACTCTTTTCAAAATTTTTTTACAAGACGTAGAAAATAAATAAACTATTATAAGGGCCACTCAAAAGCCAGTGCACCTAAAAGGACTAATTTTTAGACTCAAAGAAAAAGCTTGAGGAAGTTTAATAGGTTCTATTTTACCCTTAATTGACCAGTTCAATAAAAATTTCAAACAACAATTTTCACCGACCTAATTGGTAAATACATATGGCAGAGCATTAAGACACTTAAAATAAAATAGTTAAAAACATTATTATTTTTTTTTTCAGAAGCTACCTTAACAACCCTATTAACTGAATTAAATGACAACGAACCTAAGATGACATAAAAATCACAATTTAAAAATTTTACAAAGCACAAGCTTATAAAGAGAATAGATAGTTTAAACTATGTAGCTTTGCAATTAGTAGACTCTCTTGTAATATTGAATTTAGCTGGGAACATAAAAAACAATGGATACCAAAGCACCTGTGACTAAAATCCGGGCCTATGGTCTGTCACGAAGTTACGTTTTAATTTGTTTTGGGGTGAATTTGGTCAGAGATTAAATTTACTTTAACACAATGTACGTTGCATGGCGTTATAAGTTAGAGGCATCACTATCTTTGACTTGAACAAACGTAGTGATTGCTTCATATAAAACAGCTTAAGCCATGCTTAAATGATACAGTTACTGAGAAAAAAAAATTATAGAGGATAATATTACGACACAGACTTTGTAATAATTGTTAGTACTGGTGACCCTTATGAGTATTAACCACCACAAAATCATTTATAGGATAACTAATGGATGAGTAAGAAGAGTATGGAGAAGGATCATCCATTTAATAGTTTGTTTTAAGGGAGCCAGAATTTCATGGTTACTGCGTCCATTCTTTAGTTTGTCATCCATATAAGACTTGTGAAGTTTAAAGTATTCGGCCTAATTACAAAAACTCTTTAAAAATTATTTTTGATTCAATATTCTTCAACGTCAATAAAAAATTCAATAAGGATGCTCACATCACAAAAAAGGTTGTCAGTAATACGAAAAATACCCTAATAAGAAACATGCATGTTTACAACGTTGTGATACGTAGGCGTATTAAGGATAAAACTTAAAAAATAGTCTAAAAGGAAGTGACAATTTATCTCAGAAAGCTTATTATATCCTTCAGTTATAAGAAAAAATGAAAAAAGTTTTTTTTTCTTTTCAAATTTTGTTTGGAAATTTAATTAAACCTATCAAAAACTTTTGCAGTGCAGAGATGTGTAACTGCACAGATTACTGTCACACACTAACATATGGTCGCTCTCCAGAACTGAAAACTAAGTATCGCTCGAGCGCTCGTACCAAACGCACGCTTTCTGTGGATGCCCGTTACGCATTGCTATTACTTAGACTTGATTTCTCTCCAAACGGCCCTTTTCAGGGCTACCTAATTTACCTATTTCTCTTTTTGTAAACGCGACTTAGTCGCTCCACGCGACTGTGTTTCCGCTAAATTATACACCCGCATACTCGCCGCCCTCAGGGGTGGCCCAAGTTGCTTGCCTTTCACTAGGGCACAGCCCAAAAATGAGCACTGTGGATAATTCACAATTTCAAGTCAGTGTGACTAACTCTTTCGACGCGCTGTTGGAAGAAACAGACTCATCATCTTCCAAGATGTTCGCTCTAAATGGTGCAAGTGACAGTGCTAGTGCAAGTGACAATAGTGCACAGTTCCCCGCAGTGTCTGACATGACAGTTAGCCGGCCAAAGGACCAACGATCCCTCGAGCTGAAAAGCCGAGACCTTCGTGTCAACCGACACGACTCCCAGCGGGAACGCAGCCCGCTCTCCCGTGGCAATACACTAGCCAAAATTGCAGCCAAACTCGCTGAACTCCGGCAGCGGAACGAGTACCTGGAGAAGATTACGAGTGAGTACTCTATCCAGCTGGAAAAATCCAACCAGCAAATTGCTAAGCTTGTCCAATCCAACGAGGAGAAGGACAACATTATCGCGGCTATTCACACTAGGTCCCCCCGCGCAGCGGAAAACACCCTGGTAAAAGTTCCGGATTTCATCTCTCCGTCACCAGCAAACCACGACCCATTAATCCTGCTAAATCCCTCCACTTCTGGAACAAAGAAGCCCCCTCTCATGCCCAGCCCTAGACCAGTGGAAACTGCCTCCACAAATTCGGCCGTAAAGAAACCCGCATTAAAGAGAAGGCGTACAAAGCTAGTGACCAACGTGTCACTATCTAGTTCCGAACTCTCCGATATGGAGTTTGAAGAGTCTCGCGAATCCCAAGCCCCACCAAGCTCCTCCCAAGCAGGGAAAAACGCGTTTGACGGTCACCTCGAGGACTCAGCGCATGCAGAAACGCAGGAGACTGCTAATATCCCCAAAAAAAGGCCCCGCCTCCCATCACGATCTTGGACCAGAGACTCTGGCCCAAAATCAACAAAGCTCTCACCGAGGAAAAAATCCCTGTCTGCCGTGTTATAACCACATCACAGGGTACTCGCGTGTACCCCGATGATGTCGACAGCTTCCATCGTATCGTCCACGACCTTGACGAAAAAAAGGTCGAGTTCACCACACAACAACTTCACGAGGACCGTGAAATGGTGGTCGTCATCCGTGAAGTTAATATTGGCTACACAGAAGCAGAAATCTTGGACATGATCCAGGACAAAGTACCCTCCGTCCGTCGCGTCTTCCGCTTGACAAAGGGTGACCGAACCTGGTCCTTGGTCACCGTGTACCTTGACGCGTCGGACCCGAACTCCCGCGCCATCTACAACCTCAGGTCACTCGGGGGCACGTCCGTCCGAGTAGAAGAAAAGCGCAAGTCCAACGACATCCCCCAATGCCGTCGCTGCCAGAAATTTAACCACACGGCTTCCTACTGCCGCGCTGCCTTTGTCTGTGGTTTCTGCAGCGCAAACCACGCCACCGCAACCTGTCCAAAAAGGGACACCACCCAAGCTACTCCCCACTGTGTAAACTGCAACGGTGAGCACCGCGCCTTCTACCGGGGTTGCCCCAAAATTCCTCACAAAGGAGCCCATGCCCCTAAAAAACTCCGCCTCCTCCCCCTTTTGTGAAACACAACTTCCGTTCAACAGCCCATGGCTCGTCCACCACCCGCCCGGGGATGTCATACGCGAACGCAGCATCCTCTCAACAGCAGACCAGTGCACAACCCCAAACTCCTCTGCTCAACACACCCCCCACAACCAAGACCATCCTCCACTCCACAATGACTCTGCTGACACGCCTCGACCAAAGGGTATCCGGACTAGAGGAAAACAGAACAGTAGCACGATAGATAAAGACTTCACACTACTCAACTGGAATGCGAACAGCATTACACACAAAACGAATGAACTTGTACACATACTTCAGACCAGAAACATAGACGTTGCATGCATAACCTAGACACACCAGGACAACACAAAGTCACTTTACATACACAATGACACAGTCCACAGAAGAGACAGACGCGACCAATCACATGGTGGAGTGGCTATTCTTGTCCGCAAGGGCCTCCGCCATCGAGTCATAAGTACGGACGCTGCCAACTGCGAAGCAATTGGAGTCGAAGTATATACCACTACATCCTCTTCCATTAAAATCATCTGCCTCTATTCCCCTCCCACGGTTGATCCTACCCTCCAATGCATAAACTCGCTGTTTGACTCCAACATCCCTACGATCGTGGGTGGCGACTTGAACGCCAAGCACAAATCGTGGGGGTGCAAACACGAGAATCCCAAAGGACGCTCCCTTTTCAAACACTTGCGTAACCTCAACATCAATATTGAGGTTCCGAGCGAACCAACTCACCATCCAAGCTCCCCAGACCAGGACCCCGACATTCTAGACATATTCCTAACGAAAAACTTGACCATCCCTACGGAACCAAGAACCTCTCCTGACCTCCCCTGTAACCATAACCCAGTCTACCTAGATATCCCTTGATCTCTTCTCACCATACCCGTCACCACCAGCCGCATAGACTGGGTCCACCTTGCATATAACCTCAAATCCTCTCCATTCAAATGTTGCCCCATTAGGTCCCAAACGGAAGTCGACATAGCAGTAGACGAACTCACTGACGAACTCAACAGATGCACACACGAAGCGACCACAACAACCACAGCTCCCCAACATACACTTAAACTCCCCCACGACCTTCAGCGCCTCATCAAAGAGGAGAAAAGAGTCCAGAAACTCTGGCAAAATAGGAGAACCCCAGAACTTAAAGTTCACCTTAACTCACTTAAAAGGGAAGTCAAATCCGAAGTCTTCGAATTCCGAAACAAGGAATTTAACAAATTCATAGCCAAGGCAGAGTCCTACCCAAAAAATGCTTGAAAGGTCGTTAAAAAACTCCGTAACAAACGGCCTTCCCTCCCCCCCCCCCCTTCAACAAGGGAACAAACTCTATTCGCTAGATTCGAACAAAGCAGAGATCTTTGCAGATTCGCTGCAAAATCAATGCTTCCCCAACCTTAGCGCCGAAGAACTAGCACAGAAATACGCGAGCATCACCCACACGGTGCAGCAACAGGTCCTTGACAATACAGATTTTGAACACTGCACACCCTTCGAAATCAGAGGTATCATCTGCTCCCTAAAAACTCGAAAAGCTTCTGGCAGTGACGGTATCTCAAATAGCGTCCTGAAAATCCTCCCTTAAAAATTCATGACGGCGATTTGCAACATCACCAACACCATGATGCGCCTTCGTTATTTCCCAATTGCGTGGAAGGTGGCTATGGTCATCTGCCTCCCGAAGCCAGGAAAACCCCTCAGCAACCCCACAAGCCACAGACCCATCAGCCTACTCTCATCGCCCAGTAAAATCACTGAAAGCATCATTCTTATCCGCCTAAACAAGCACGCCACGGAAAATAACATCCTTCCAGACGTGCAGTACGGTTTTAGAGCCAGACATTCGGCATTTCACCAGCTTCTGAGAGTCACCGAAGACCTTTTCGATAGCCTCATCCACAAAAACTTCACTGCGATAGCTTTTCTAGATGTACAGCAGGCCTTCGACAGAGTTTGGCACGAGGGCCTCCTCTACAAGCTTATACAGTTAGGTTTTCCACACTACCTCATAGGCACCAACAAATCTTACCTATCGGACAGATTTATCCGCGTTAAAGTAGGCGACTCCCTCTCCGACCCCCGTCCAATAACCTCCGAAGTCCCCCAAGGCTCCAAACTTTCACCCACCCTTTTCAACATATTTTGCCACGACCTGCCCCAGCGCGAAAACATCAACACGTACGTCTACGCAGACGACGTCGCGGTCAGCTGTACATCAAAACAACACTCTCGGTGCACCACCCTTCTAAACGAGCACATCTTCACTCTACTCTACTGGTATAGTCTTTGGAAACTGGTTGTCAATGAGGCAAAGACTATAGCCATGCTCGTCTCCTGGAAAAATTCCAGGAAGAAATTGCAGAAGATAAGGGTCAACGGAGTAGATATCAACTGGAGCTACTCCGCCAAGTACCTTGGCGTAACGCTAGACCGTTGACTCACGTACGTTTGGCACATCAACAGCACCCACGGAAAGGCATATGGAGCCTTCGTGCAACTAAAGCCCTTCTTCAACAACAAAGCCGTCTCACATAAGACCAAGCTGCGCACCTTCAACGCCATAATCAAGAGCATCAGCACCTACGCGATACCAACGTGGGGGGCGGCAAAGGGAATCCGACTACAGGGCATCCAGGGCCCTTTCATGAAGATACTGAGGTCGGTCCTAGGTATTCCGTGGTACATCAGGAATACCCAGATTATCATGGAGCTTAACATCGTCCCTCCAATACAAGCAGCCCCCGTCCTTGCGTCTAAAATCCGCACCTCCATTACGGAACACCCAAACCCCACCATCGCCACACTCGCGAACCTCCAACCCGGTCGCTTCGACCTTATAAGACGTCCCTGCGCTCTAGCACAGAATCCCGAGGACCCTCAATATACTCTAGGTCTTTAATCTCCCCTGCTTTCATCGGATGCATCATCTTAATCTCCATGATCTCGACGAAACGAACGCGACTTCAATTCGTGCGCTCCCTTCAGGAGCACCCAAACTGTCCGCCATATCCTTTACGGCCTTAACGCTATACAACACTTACACTAATTATAAATACGCTTCCAAATACACAATAACCAGCGGACTCACACTTCTACACACACACATACAATAACACAAAATTTAAGCTTCTCTAACTCTATTCCGGCGCAAAACAAGATTCGAGCTTCGCCCAGATGCGTAAGTGCCCCCTCCTCTTATTTCTTCAAGAGCGAGTCGGCCTCCAAAATTCTCCGTTATTTTCCTTCTACTTTCTCCTCTTATGCTCTTTTGTCTTCTAGGGAAGTGGTCCTCACGGACCTGTACCATGCGGGGAGGTTAGTTTTTAGTGGGTAGGCACACCAGGTGAATCCGACACTACCACCGGATTAGCTGGGGTGTCTATGAAGATTTTCTCCTCCCCGCTCCATCAAACAAAAAAAAANATGATATGAGACATCATCGTCGAAGCCTGCTGTTTTGTTGTCAATGCAGTTGCAAGAAGGACGCTGATTGGTTGAACGCATTGAACCAAAGGCCTGTTTCACTTGCGCTAGATCTATGAAAACAAACCATCAAAAAAAAAATTGGGTTTTTTAATGTCTGTCATCTATCCTTTAAGGTATTAGTCATTTCTTTACTCCTGTGACTTGCGAGTTGCTTATACACGTAAGTCATAACGTTTTGTCTAAGGCAACTTAGGTATGCTACAGAAACATTTATAGTTTCAGGCTACTCTAAGGTGATGTACGGCAAAAGAGGCCAGAGAAAAGTTGTTTCTGCAATAGCAGAGGAAACTGGAACTGTAAAATCTCGCTTCTAACTGTTAACTTATTCGCGAAAATTGAGGAACCCTCAAAATAATACACAAAGTATTAGGAAACTCCAAAGAATCGGTGACAACCATCAGTGGTAAATGTTAGTTAGTTATCAGTAACATATTTCATAGCAAACCTTGTCAGAGAGATCAAAATAAGTTTTGTTTAGAAGAATAAATAATTTTTTTTCTATCTGAATCAGAGAATATAATCACTAAACTTGTTTATACATTTTGAGTAAAGACTTTTATTTAGTTAAAAAAGCCCAAAAGCTGAATTCCAGAAGATCCAGGAATGCCATTCAAAAATAACGGTCATGACAATAGTCTAAACAAGTTTGGTGTGATGAGTTAGTATCTCTTAAGTATTCCTTAAATCGTTATTTAAAAAAAAAGTATTTAAATTTTAAATAAATATATAAGTAAAAAAAAACCTTTTAATACTGTAGAAGACTTATCAGTGAACGACTCTGTTCTACAATTCTTTTAAAACATTTTTCAAAGATTTAATGCTGCTAATTTACTAATAAGCAAAAATTAAACATTTTATCACAGACTCTTTTATGACGCATCCTTCACTCTTTTAAAAATTTTTTTACAAGACGTAGAAAATAAATAAACCATTACAAGGGCCANGAAAAAAAATTTTTTTAATTATTATTAGAATTAAGATAAGAAAAAATTAAGTCATTGAAGTACCAAATGAATATAAAACAATCGATGTTTGCTGTAAAATATTAAGTGAAGGTATCGATTACAACATAAATAATAGTATTCTGACTTTTCATAACTAATATATTGACTTTTTACACGATGAAATTGTTAATAGTTCCAAAGAAAGTATTTAAAAATATTAAAGAAAGAATTTTGCTACTCAAAAGAGTGTTTAAAAATCTTATAATAAAATTCCTACAAGTTAACACTGACGTATTTAAATTATTGTATTTTTTAACACTTACATCAACGTGATCTTAATAAAAAAAATTAGATAAATTGTTATAATGATATAAAAACTAGGTATAAATCATGGCTCTCACAGCAGTACAAAATCACAACTAAAAAAATAACTCTAATACAATATTAGAGCACAAAGTACTACCAGAAAGATAATTGGATTAAAGGTCTTATACCAAATATGACTTTAAATACGGGAAATTTATTTAAAGATGCATATGTAATCAGTTAGTGACAAAAGCGTTTACTTTGATAAGTTAATTGACATAGTTTTATTAAAAAGAACAAGAGATCTTAAATTTTTTGTAGCAAATAGGACTACAAGTGAGGTCCATGGTCTTAATATTTTATAAGTTTATTTGTTGTTTTTTAATTTAGAATAAAAATATTATGTTATAATTCCATACATATTCATTAATGCAGCTAATTAATTGATTCAGTGTTTCAGAAAACAAGTATATATGCGCAAGTGTAATATAACGTAAGTAAACATAATTTTTATCTAAGATAGTGTGACCGACTAGCCTCTCATATTTGAATTCATAAATTAATTTATTTCTAGTAATGGGTGAAGTGATGCGTAATTAGTGGTATTTATTATATGTTCGGTTATAGGTAGAAATATTTTTTGTTCTCATTTCATGTTGATAGCTAACAATGTGCTTGCTACTACTTGTGTTTTAAATAGGTGCACGTAGGGTGGAGAGCAGGTAGATCGCTGCGCGCAGCGCAATGCTTGCAGGGCTTCAATGCATGGCCCATCACCGCAAGTTACCAATCGGCGCATAGGAAATGGATTTTGGCAGTGCCTACCGCAAGCGATCTGACAGCACCATTCAGGCACGGCAAGCGCACGAAGACAGGCATTCTTTCGACGGTACGGGCTTGATCGAGACACTTGATCTTTCTCGTGACAACGTAGAACCCGCCTTATATTCGTGTCACGCTTCAATGCACCAAAGCACTTAGCTTCAATGCTTGATTCAGAGTAGCTTAAATGCACCGCTGTAATTTGCTTCAATGCATCGCGTTGGTTATTATTTCAAACATATTATAATTTTGGCTTAAGCTCATATTAGTTATCGATTAAGCGCTTACTTTTCCTTTCTTTGCTATTCGCTCACTTCTGTACGCCTTTATTTAAATATTACGTTTTGCTTGATGCAGTGATTTCTATGCATTATAGAAAGATATGCATTGTTAGGTTTGCTTTAATAAAGCCTTGGTACTTAAATGAAATCCCACCTTGCTTGTTTCTTTGAATTTGGCATCTTTGCATGCAAGTATCATTTTAGCTTTCGTCAAATGTCTTGGGAAGCATTGGATGGCGGTGGAGCCCTCTTTTTTGCTTGNGTATATATATACACTTGTGGGGCTAACGTCCCCTGCACGCTCCGAGTGCTAAACCCCCACTAACAGATTGAGTAGACAAATTAACGACATTACTCGTGTATTTTCATTCACAATAATAACATCTAGCGCGTTGCCTGACGCGACCCGTTTAAGTGGTCAATTATTTTATTTGAACCTCATGAGGACCTTGAAACTTGTTTCTGTACGGGCCAAAACGTCATTCAATAATAAACAGAAGTTATCAGTATAACCATTTGAGTTCACTGATTATTTCTTTTCAATGCACGCTGAATATTATTTCACAACAGCAGAATACGTGACTCACAAAGGAGTTGTAAAACATGCTGATACAAAGGAAAACTGTTTCCTATAGCAGACAAAAGGTAATGATTTGTATAAGCATGTTCTATATTTATTAAAAAATCAATAATATAGAGTTTTGATTCTTTAAGATTGTATATTAAAAAACCTTTATTCTCTTACGGACAATTATACGTTGCTTTATTAAGATGTAAGAATCGAGAAAAAATTTATTCAAAATGCAACCGAGAATAAATCAGAAATTAAAAATATTGTTCAGCTAGAAATTTTTAGTAATTCAAACATATGTTACTTCGAATATCGTCACATTAAAACAAATGAATGTTAATTCATAAAAACCATGAATAACAAATATGTGAAAAATGTGGAAAGGGTTTTAAAAGAACAGATGGGTTAAAATGACACATAAAATGTCACAACATCAAGCTAACAGAATGAATAATTGTCTCAAAAGCTTAATTGTGTTTGTCTATTTAATTATACCTCCTTCTAAATTCTGTCTTTTACTTAATTAAGTCCTCAAGTAATCAAGAATTTTTTATTTGTGGTATAGTAAAGTGCAGAAGCGTTCCGAGTGGCCAAGTTCTAGCACTAGCTAGGCAGAAGAATTGAAGCAAAAAGCCACTGAGCTCTGATCACTGATCAGTTTCAGGTCTCGGAAAATTCAGTGGCTAGAGCAGCGGCGTTCTCTTTCTTGAAATCTCAGAGATTTCTACATATGGGTTACAAAGACAGCGACTGATAAGTTCCTCTACCATGTGATAACGTCATATTAAGTGATTCCCGCTATTATGGGCCTATCGGAATGCTAAGGTGAACAGCTTACTTTTGTAGTATGACTAAGGAGCACCTAAGTTTAAATGTTATATTTTAAGCAAAATCTAATGCTATTTAAAGAAGTATCGTAGATAAGTAAACCTATATATTTTTTTCCACATTATCTTTCCTGCTTTTTATTTACCGTATTTTTATTTCTATTTTTTCTTTTCCATTTAAGAAACAGGGACCATTTTCTATCAAATGGTAACCTGGTGGTTACATACTGTTTTACACATAAAAGATCAGCAGACGAACATATAAATACCTGTAGAAGAACTAGAGTATTAACACGTCATAAAATCTGAGGACTTTTTCGTCACTGACTCTGAAAAAAAAAAAGATTTAAACGACATAAAATATCCGATATAATTCATAGTTGATAAGTCAAAAAAACATATTAATTAAAAACTAGTCTATTTATTATCGAAAAAAGTGTAGAAAATTATGCTCACTTATTTTACATTCAAGGAAACCTTGCTCCTCCTGTACTTTTATTATGACACACAAAATGCCTACAGCAGGCGACTCTCTCGTAAATGATAAGCAATACCACTTTTCTTCATTATTACACAAAGAAATAAAAACGTAAGTAGGAAAATTATTAGCCATTGGAACAATCATAAAAACAAACATCCTTTTTAGTAGTCCTTCCTGGAAAGTACCCAAGCAACATAAATCTAAGACATAGCAATTATTAATGGTGCTTCCTAACAACAAATTGTTCGCAATGTCAACCTCGAAGATGGTTGACAAGAAATTGGTATGAAACAAGCCAGATACTCATTTTAATGGAACTTTGCATGAAGCTCAGACAGCTATGGATCTTTTTGCCAGATAAACTAAAGAAAACTAAATCGGGGCAATAGTTCATGACAAACCAAGTTCGGACATATTAAGAATATTTGCTTTTAAATTAGGCAAAAAAAGTTAAATTAAGATGGCACATTAAATATGGCGGACTAAAATTAATCGATTTTATAAATCTCGTTAAAAAAACATTACTTGGGGATATTTTATGTCACTAATTATGATTCTGTAATATTATATTTAACAAAAATAAGATAACAGATCCTATATGGTGGATCAGAATTATTAATTAGTGTCTAACAGTGATTTAAATGGTGGTAGTAGCCATTGACTATCGAAAATTAAAACAGTTAAAATAAACGATTAATAAAATTTTGACCTGCAAAAATCTGCAAGCTTCGTAAAATCATTCCTTAAAATTTAAAATCGTTTCACATTCAAACCTAGTATCAAAGGTGAGTTAAAATAATTAATTTATTTACACTATACCGTCTTATAGAATTACAAGACAAATATTTATTGACACTAACTTATAATCTAATTATCTTAAGGACTCATGGCTATTATCTTCATACAATAGTTTTAACGGATCACTAATATTATACATAGTCTCTTTACAACTTTGCACGTATTTATTTACAGTAGGTTCTCGTATCTTTAAGATCACTTGCACTTCTCTTCGTCAACGTATAAAACTAGTATACTGTGATGATGTACTGATTGCGTGTTAAAGAATAGAAATATTTTGTTGACACTCTTAATAGTTATTTTCAAAAAATTTTTTAATTTTGTTTTGCATTAAAACTATTGTCCACATAATTATTTTGGCAGTACTTTTATTTTCAACTTTATGAAAAATATCATATAAGTAAATACATCATTTTCTTTGAACTATTCCAATTCTAACGACTTTCTTCATTAACAACATTTTTTTTTAAATTTGTATCACCAAAGCATTGCACAATAAATTTAAAAAAATTATCTAATTCTTAACTTTTTTCAACCGCGTATAAAACTGCAGTTAGGATTTGATTAAATTGTCGAGCCAAGAAAGAAGGCATGAAAGGCTCTCTAAAAAAGTTAAAGCTCATAACCAATGTTTTAGTTAATAAATAACATGTTTATATCATGTTACAACAAATTCTTGATAAATTTTCTACAAAGTTGCACTGGGTTTTAATAAGGCATATAGAGTCACCTGATTTGAAGATAAGATTTATCTGAGAATAGCATAAGAGTTATTTGAATCTTACGTAAAACTTATTACAGATTTGAGCTATTTTTTTATCTGAAACTTACCTGATTTCCAGCAAATGTGTATGTTACGGTGAAGCACAGAACGTTTGTTATTATAGCAATAGTTACGACAATTTATGCATTTATATGTTTGTCTGCTGATCTTTTATGTGTAAAACAGTATGTAACCACCAGGTTACCATTTGATAGAAAATGGTACCTGTTTCTTAAATGGAAAAGAAAAAATAGAAATAAAAGTACGGTAAATAAAAAGCAGGAAAGATAATGTGGAAAAAAATATATAGGTTTAATTATCTACGATACTTCTTTAAATAGCATTAGATTTTGCTTAAAATATAACATTTAAACTTAGGTGCTCCTTAGTCATACTACAAAAGTAAGCTGTTCACCTTAGCATTCCGATAGGCCCATAATAGCGGGAATCACTTAATATGACGTTATCACATGGTAGAGAAACTTATCAATCACTGTCTTTGTGAGCCATATTTAGAAAGTTCTGAGATTCAAAGAGTGAGAACGCCGCTGCTCTAGCCACTGAATTTTTCCGAGACCTGAAACTGATCAGTGATCAGAGCTCAGTGGCTTTTTGCTTCAATTCTTCTGCCTAGCTAGGGCTACAACTTGGCCACTCGGAACGCTTCTGCACTAGCCCAACCTGTCTATTTTGACGTGGGCTTTAATGATATTTGTTCATTTATGCTCAATGATTTTAATACCGTAAATATCGTGAAAAATATATATTCATTTAAGGAAGTTTGCTTTTGTTCTGTGGTTGATTATGTCTTTTCTCGTCGAGAAAATTCGATGAAAACTGGTTTTGATATTTATCTCGAGTTAAGTTAAATTTTCATTTTTATTTTTTCATACATACATATATTTGTTACGCGTTTCGC
The DNA here is from genome assembly GCF_000648655.2 of Copidosoma floridanum. Next base: position 964,119 of record NW_019379490.1, on the reverse strand, counting down.
ATAGAATTTTTATTTGAGGAATAAATAAACGTGATGCATCACGTTCTATCATACACATATTTATATGTTTTTTTTATTTCATTTCACTATTTACATACTTTTCAACTAGTAAGTCAGCATTATAAAAAGAATATAATTAATTTTGGTTCAACATCACAATTGTATTTAGAGCATGTTCTTTTCTATGACCTAATTATCTGTGTACCTGTCTTTAACCGCAGCCGTCAAGGACGTATGACATCATCTTGTACGCATGGTAAAGTACATCGTAAGTGTTAATGTGGGGATATGTGAGAGGTCGAATTGCTCTAAAATTTTCAAAGTCGGCTTACTACATCATCCTGTTGTGAAATTGACAAACTCCTGTACCCAAATTCCTGTTCCTTTCTGATAACGTCAAACTGGGATGTTTTTTTTAAAAAAAGATAAAATCTTGCATAGACGTATCACAGCATTAGACAATCTGGAGAATTACCGTAGAAAAGTGTGGCAGATGGTCTTACAGATTTCGCGATCCCATCCATTTAGTATAAGCATTAAGATTATTATTTTTTTAAGGAGATCTATGTTTGTTTATGTATATATATATATTCCCATATTATGTACATAGTTATTTTAACAAAAAGTAAGTCCCAGCCCCCCCCTGCTCCTTCTCAGCTCCCTCTCGATTTATGTAGTTATTTGCTTGTTTTTACGTAATTTTTAATTAAATTATATTAGAGTGAGCACCCCCCGCTCCCCCCACTCCGCCTTATCGCTCCCTCGCGCCCCTTCCACCTTCCCCTCCACCACCCCACGATAAAATACTTATTTATCTAATGTTTTATCATCATAAATAATAAAAAATATACGCAATTTAGTACCTAAGTCATACCTTGTTTTTAGGATTTTTTTAAGTCACTGACCATAGATCTCCCTCTGTCTATTAGCTTCCTCTTACTCACTATGTGTCTTTGAAGTACCATTGTTTGTTTAACTTGCTTGAACTTTTACATTTCAAATCTCTTTCTGGTCCATGTCTACTTTACCACAAATAAAGAATTCTTGATTACTTGAGGACTTAATTAAGTAAAAGACAGAATTTAGAATGAGGTATAATTAAATAGACAAACACAATTAAGCTTTTAAGACAATTATCCATTTTGTTACCTTAATGTTGTGACATTTTATGTGTCATTTTAACCCATCTGTTTTTTTAAAACCCTTCCCACATTTTTCTCATATTTGTTTTTTATGGTTTCGGTACGAGCGCTCGAGCAAAACTTAGTTTTCTGTTCTGGAGAGCAACCATATGTAAGTGTGTGACAGTAATCTGTACTGTTACACATCTCTGCACTGCAAAAAATTTTAATAGGTTTAATTATATTTCAAAACAAAATTTAAAAAGGAAGAAAAAAATTTTTTTATTTTTTCTTATGACTGAAGGATATGATAAGCTTTCCGAGATAAATTGTCACTTTTTTTAAGACTATTTTTTAAGTTTTATTCTTAATACGCCTACGTATCAAAACGTTGTGAACATGCATGTATCTTATTGGGGTATCTTCCGTATTAATGACAACCTTTTTTGTGATGTCAGCATCCTTATTGAATTTTTTAATGACGATGAAAGATATTAAATCAAAAATAATTTTGAAAGAGTTTTTGTAATAAGGCCGAATACTTTAAACTTCACAAGTCTTATATGGATGACAAACTAAAGAATGGACGCAGTAACCATAAAATTCTGGCTTCCTTAGAAGAAACTATTCAATAGATGATTCTTCTCCATACTCTTCTTACTCATCCGTTAGTTATCCTAAAAATGATCTTCTGGGTGGTAAATACTCATAAGGATCACCAGTACTATCAACTATTACAAAGTCTGTGTCGTAATATTATCCTCTATAATTTTTTTTTCTCAGTAACTGTATCATTTAAGCATGGTTTAAGCTGTTTTATATGAAGCAATCACTACGTTTGTTTAAGTCAAAGATAGTGATATCTTGAACTTATAACGCCATGCAACGTACATTGTGTTATCGTTAACAGGGAGACAATACTTAACAAAAAGTTCTTGATTACACAATAGTTTGAATGAATTTTTAAAATCATTAACCACACTAGTCTAAAGTAAATTTCATCTCTGACCAAATTCACCCCAAAACAAATTAAAACGTAACTTCGTGACAGACCATAGGCCCAGATATTTGTCACAGGTGCTTTGGTATCCATTGTTTTTTATGCTCCCAGCTAAATTCAATATTTCAGGAGAGTCTTCAAATTGCAAAGCTACATAGTTTCAACTTTCTATTCTCTTTATAAGCTTGTGCTTTGTAAAGTTTTTAAGTTGTGATTTTTATGTCATCTTAGGTTCGTTGTCATTTAATTCAGTTAATAGGGTTGTTAAGGTAGCTTCTGAAAGAGAGAATAATAATGTTTTTAACTGTTTTATTTTAAGTGTCTTAATGCTCTGCCATATGTATTTACCGATAAGGTCAGTGAAAATTTTTGTTCAAGATTCTTATTGAACTGGTCAATTAAGGGTAAAATAGAACCTATTAAACTTCCTCAAGCTTTTTCTTTGAGTATAAAAATTAGTCCTCTCAGGTGCACTGGCTTTTGAGTGGCCCTTATAATAGTTTATTTATTTTCTACGTCTTGTAAAAAAATTTTGAAAAGAGTCAAGGATGCGCCATAAAAGAGTCTGTGATGAAATGTTTGATTTTTGCTTAATAGTAAATTAGCAGCATTTAATCTTTGGAAAATGTTTTTTAAAGAATTGTAGAACAGAGTCATTCACTGATAAGTCTTCTATAGTATTAAAAGGTTTTTTTTTTCCTTATATATTTGTTTATAATTTAAAAAGTTTTTTTTTTAAATAACGATTTAAGGAATACTTAAGAGATACTAGTTCTTCACACCAAACTTGTTTAGACTATTGTCATGACCGTTATTTTTAAATGTCGT